>CP139504.1:76420009-77020009 GCA_021014915.2 Artemisia tridentata subsp. tridentata
ATATCGTTAGAATAATTGCATTCAAATATCATACATAATCAATTAACAAAATAATAGTTATTCGATGTTTATAGATTACGATCACATTTATCAACTTTCACTCGGAAATGTTTAGAAATGTTTACATTATGAACAAAAAAGGTGTTACACAATAAAATTAGTGCAATAATATAATTAATACTTGTACAACTATTTGAATACTTAGTTAAAAAACCTTCATGTATTAAGCACGGTTCGGTTCGGTTAACCGCGGATATCAAAAAATAAAAACCGAAACCAAACCGTGACTGGCGGGTTTTTTTGGTTTCGGTTTCGGTTTCTGGTTTTTTCGGTTTCGGATTAAGCGGTTCGGCTCGGTTCATCGGTTTCTCGGATTTTTTGAACACCGACATTAGGATTTTAGGAGTTCTTCAAGAATGCTTCTTGCTTCATTCAAGGTATCCACATGCGAAACCTCAGAGGCCCATATGTTTTGTAGTGGGAGCATCGTCAAGTCAAACCTTTGTAAATGTTGTTCCAGTTGATTCACAGCTTTTAAATCCAACACAGTAGCAACGATGTTCTGCCAATAAATGTGTATAGAGATTTATGGTCAAATATAGTCTTGGTTTATCACTTGTCAACTTATTATATATAGTGGGGTATAATGAAGTACTCACCCACGTGTTGCTGGAGCAAGCTTGGAGTACTAAAGACTTCATAAACTGTTCATCTGATTGGTTAACAATGTTGTCCGAATTGACTGAAATTGCAACATCTAGACATGAAGAATCAGACACAGATCCCATGTTCTTCATTACAACAGTGCCATGCCGATCTAATATCTTGCTCATGCGAGACATAGTGTAGCTGCAGGGAATTTCTATCTTCTTGTTGGCGGATTTATGTACAGTTTTTCTTGAACGTTTAAGTGGCGACAATCCATGCAAACCTAATAAAGTCACTACCCTCTCATTATCAGTCCAGCAACAGCATGAAGATGATCCATCATCTACGCAGAACAAGAAAAAATAAGTTAACTTCAACAAGCAAACTCATTACTTTCACACTACTATTTGATCAAATATATTTATATTTTTGCATAAACAAGAACCATACCTATAATGAAACCAGCAAGTGGAATTTTAACTGGAGGTATATCCGAGTTAACTGTGGTTAAGGACTGTAGAAACTCATTGTTTCTTTCCAATACCAGAACATAAATCGTTACAACCTGCCAACAACAGAGCTAGTAAATTACCCTTCATTTTTAGTATAAGTTTCCCTAAGGGCCTGAGGTAGGCGTAAATAGAGCTGACAATATCTAAAAGGTTGTCTTATGATCTAGAGTCAGTTTTCTGACTGGGAGACTACAACAGAGATGCATGACCTACCCTGCAGTGGAACCGCATCTGTTTATGGTATGCGAACTGCATTATTTCAGAAATTAAAGTTGCAGGACCAGTTGTAAATGCGGTTGCAGTCTCCACAACTGATTTAAGAGATGTATCCTCCGACTCATTGCGACATTGGTCATTGTCAATGACTATGGAGTTGAGTTCAATGAAAGATGCAGGTGTCAACTTAAGCAAATCCCCGTCACTGATACAACATGAAAATTAGTGCATAATAAGAAGCCATGAATACTTTATCAACAAATATTACAAATTCGTAAGAGAAATGAATCAAATAGAAATCTTAGATTAAAGATAACACATACGCTATTAAAAGAACGCAGTGGAATTTAGCTTTGACACCTGGTCCAAATCCAGTTGGATAACTGTGTTCACTTAAGCTGCTACAAATCTTCACCTGGAATTATGAGAAGTTCAGAACTATGAGATAAATGATTGTAGGTGTGCAAAAAGAGAACAAAGATAAGAGGGCAAGTAGCATTTACCATGATATGCTCAACTAAAACGTGAATACAGACACTCTTTGTCACTCCAGGAACGATATGACAATGCCCTCGTAAAACTTGATGGTTTAAACAGTTAAGAATACGACTCTGATTAGAGCTATGAACAGCCACCACATCTCCTTGCACTGCTACTAAATTCCCCACCGGCAAATTTACACCAAAGTCCCCTGATGACATTGATGCACTCATCATGGTTCGAAGGCTCGAAGAACTATTACATAATCCTTTGGTTAAGTTAGTTGGCTGAATAAGATCTGCTTTTAGTTCTCTAAGTTTGACCTCTAAGAAGCTTAAATGATCAGCTGAAAGATGTACATATATATCTGGACAGACCTCAGGGGATCCATTAACAGATTTGAGTACAGAAATCTCAACTTGACGAGAATACAGGGAATGGACATTCATATTATGGTATGTACTAATGCATGATCGAGCAGCGGTGGGAAAAGCCGCAGCCTCATCAGCAGAGAAGGAGACACTCCAGATATGTGATTTAGAATTCACAACTGCTTTACCATCCTTTGCAGTGCATGCCAGATCATTATCATGATGCTTTATCAAGTAATAACCACCGATTCTCAACGACTGCAATAAATGCCATAAGTAAGCTGTAAGCCATACCAGACAATAAAATTTCCTACTGTGATTTCTAAATAGATACTCGATGGATATGAATAGCTAACCTCGTACTTACAGAAGCTATCAGACTTGAACTCCAAGAGAAACTTACTTGTAGCTCTTTTGCGGGAAGGATCTTCATTGGCTACTGTGCAATCTAACAAGTGACCCAAGTTGACCATAGACTTATCACTAAAAACTCGAAAGTCAACAGTACATGGGAATTTTTGTCGACATCTTAAATCACACCATGTTTCGTTACAGGAATCTCCTCCTTTAGATGATTCAACTAAATCCATCTCTCTTTTATAAACAACTAAGTTCCAGGGCAGAATAATGGCCTCAGCATATATGCTTGAATTGTTTGAAACCACTTTATCACCTGGAAACTGCCAAAAATTGGAAATATCAAGAAAATTACAAGTACTGTTGCTATTATCCCAGTTCAAATTGACGATTTCTACTACAAAACATACCTTTTGTTGTGCAGGAAACTTATGCACTAACAAAAGCAGGTGAAACCTTCCGCTTTCTAGCTCCTTAAGATTCTTCTCCATATCCATGCCAGGACATAAGATACGGTTTCTTAATTTTGCATCTTTCATATAGCAATGAATATAAATGGTAAACCTTTTTTTCCCAGTAAAACGAAAATGGTTGAAAATGTTTCCACATGAGAACGGGTCATTGTTGAGTGATTCCAAAGTTTCCAGTTCTCGTGGAAATCCTTCCATTATGACACTGAAGTCATTTATCTGGCGAAATCAAAGACAAGAAAAGCAATATATCTGTAAATAAGCTGAAAGAAAGCAACAAACAGTGGCATGAAAGCAGCCATCTGCAAATCATAGAAACATTATCAGAATTTTGAAGCTACCTCATATATGTCCTTGATGCTCCAAACAGATGGAAGATCAGGTATAACAACGTCAATGCTGCCGGTTGCATCAATTAACTGTAACCTTCCAGAATAGTCGGAAATCTATATTCAAAATACACTACCACAATCACGTTTCCCTCATTCGATCAAATACCTAAAACATTAATATAATTAACAGTCACAATACGAGAGAATGGAAAACTTACTAACCTTCAAGGATGCAAGCAAAACAACATTCATATCTTCACTTTTCAAAATTTTCCTAATTGGTTGATCATGATATATTCCTCCACAAACGATAATGCCATACTGATGGTTCTTATCAAATTCTGTCCCGATTGCATTTAAACTTTTTAGGAACATGTTCTCGCACTGACTAATGAGATTGGAAATGGGCACAACCTGAACAAATGGCAATCATTTCATTACCACCTGCTTAAGAAAGATGCTCAAGCAACCAATTTTATTAAAAACCTATAGCTGCTAAAAATATACCAGCTTTGGAGGGTCGCAATTAATTTCTTTGCCACAGCCACATATGTCATGCAGACAATATTCTGAGAGAATCCCATGCTGCCAAGCGCCCAAACCAAGCATGTTATTAAGATCCATACATATTAATAACAGCTAGCGTTTTCTAATTGACAACACTCAACATGAATATACCCGAAACTGAAATACTGATAAAGGTAAACATGAACTGCAGTACTTCTGAACCAATCCTTCCATCTGCAGAACACCATAAATAAATTAACGAACAATTTGAACACATTACAGAGTAATTAGCCAATGCAAAAATTGATAACAAATGAAATTTAGTCGGCTTATGGGCTTATCTGATCGTGGAAGAGCCGATAAGCTCACTTTTTAGAGCTTATGAGCATTTGGCTAATTCTAGTCAATAAGCTTAAGTCGATAAGCTCGTCAGCTCTAAATGTGAGCTTATCTGCATTTCCAAAATCAAATAGGCCAATAAGCCTATAAAATTAGCTAACCCAAACACCCCCTTAACTTGATGATACACAGCTTAGGTTACAAACACATTACATGTTTTGATCCTAAAATCTCCATCTCAGATAAAATCCCAGCAAACTTTTTCCTCATAGATGAAACTACAAGTAACACCCTGAGATAAAAGCTTATGAGCACAAATGAAATGCTAATAAAGGCATATAAACACTAAGATTAGAAAAAAAATTTACTACCATAATCTAGCGGAAAATGTCAGTGATTCAATAAACTTCCTAAGAAGGCTTCGAGATCCTAAAGATTGGTAGCATCTGCAGCAAAAAAAGAAGAATGCATTTACTATATACGTGAGATTCTTACACAATTTCCGCGAGGAAAATATAACAGAAAGGACTATAGCAGCACTAACCCGCTTTCTAATGGAGAAAATACATTAACATGAATACTAGTCTTACAACATGATCCGAATAATATTATTCTCGTCCAAGCAAAGTTGGGATCCTCCTTATGAAAATTTCTAACAGTTACCTAACATCACGAAAAAACATATAAATTACCAAATTCAAACCTCCCTAAGCGAAAAAGGAAGACACTTTACATACAATTGCACCGACTCTCAGGCTATGTGGCATCGACAGTTGATGGTCCGTAACCAACAGCAACACTTTTTCATCCAATTCAACGACCATCCCCTGCATATAAACCGCAGTGATACTTCCAATATAGACACTAAACAGCCCCTTTCGTTCATTTGTGGTATTTCTACCTTTCACTAGTCTTTGAACCGGAGTAATAGGAAAATGGATAATACTTTTCTCAGTAGTCACATACATCATCAACGACTTCCCTTCACCAAGAAAAACCATCTTTTTCTTCAAACCCGACATCACCACAACCCCTCCAACCATCCTCAAAATCACACCATACCAAACCGATGCATCACCACAAAAATAAACAACCTTCAACTTGGTAAACCTATGACAACCATTATTCTCACCATCCAACGCCCGACAACTACACAACTCACACTCACAAACAAAAACCTCAGCAAGAAACCCATCAAGATTCTTAATACCATTCTTACTCCCACTACACGGCACATTCGTTACAGGACTAACCGACTCCAACAACCCGTAAACCACACTTTTAGCTCCTAAACTTTCTTTATAAACAGGAAACACATTATTCAAATAAAACCCATTAATTTTAATCTCTTCACATTCATAAAAACCCCACCTAATAATCTCTAAAAACCCGCGACCAGGTTTAACCGGAACAAAGTTCCAAGCAAGTACTTTAATTCTCCTCCCAATAATCTTTATATCAAATTCGATAATATCGCAACAGATAGATGCAGAGTGGTCAGTGAATGTGAAGCAAGATGGGTTTAAGCAAGTGGGGTTTGATTTTAGGTTTAGGGTTAGGGTTCCGGTGAGAAATGAAGGGGAGTTAAGTGGTGTTAGGATGTTGTGATTGTTTTGGGGGTTAAAGGGGTGGTGATGGTGGATGGGTGTTTGGGTGGTGGGTAGGTTGATGGGAGGGTGGTTGAAGAGGGTGGTTGCGGCGGTGATGGGGCGGTGACGGTGGAGGAGGTCGGAGATTGAGGTTTCCATTGTGGGGTTTCAAGAATTAAAGCGGGAAAATGCTTGGGGTGTTTGTTTAAGGTTTGCATTTAAGGGTGCGTTTGGTTTGCAATTAGGAATGGTATGGGTTTGATACTCCTATAATGTAATCGGAACGGGAATGGATTTCTAAACCCACCATTATAGGTTGGTAAGGGGAAACCCTTATTTGTGGGTTTCAATCCCAATCTCAAAATCCAAAATTTTCAACCATATATCCTTTTAACATTTTCATTTTCATACCTCATTCCAAAACCCATAAACTATTGTGGTGTTTGTTTGTTTAAGGAATATTTTCTTCATTAAATGTCAATAAAATACTTGAATTTAAATTAAACAATATAAATAATAAAATATATTGTACAAATCACTTAAATATGAAAGCAACAATTTAAAAATTACAAACAATAAAAAGGTGATTATGATATACAAACTAATACATGACTCAATTCACAAAAGTGAACCATAAATTACAAGTTTACAAAAGTAGACCGTCTCAATGAATGCTTCATGCGCCGTGTGTTGAGAAACGATCCCCAAACAAATTCATACACTTCCTTTCTTATTTTACCCATTAAATAGAGTAAAGGTACTAAAATAAAACGAAAAGTGATGCACCTTGGTCACTAAAATACATAAAATAAAAACTCAATAAAATTTCATATTTCCTTACACACCCTGCTATTACCAACTTTTCCTCTATCTATGCAACCACCTTAACTACCAACCTCCAACACTAGAAGAGCCCACCCCATGAACCACCGGCAAGTATATAGTTGTGACTTGTGACTTTGTTTCCTAACCTGAAAACTTTCCATTCAGATGACTTAACAAAAGAAGTGAAAGAGTGTGTGTTGTTGTGGCAAAAAAAAGGAAGCGCACCATGATATTCAAGTTTTTGTGGACGTGCTACAGTGTGGCTTTTGTGGACATGCGTGCAAACTGGAAGTAACAAAATATAGGGGTGCTTGGCTTGAATTTTGGGGCATAAATATAGGCGCGTTAGGTGGTTTTTGTGTTCATGCGTGTGGCTTGAATTTTGTTAATATAGACGCGTGAATTTGGGGCATAAAAGTAGGCGCACTTAGATTTTGTGTACATGCGCGCCCAGGTTGTTGATGTTGAACGTGTCGTCCATCTAATGGAAGCGCACATTCTTGCGCACTGAAAGTTCATTTTGGTAAAACAAGAATGTGCGGTTCATTTTGGTAATATAATATATACAAATATTTCTCAACAATAAACCTAAAAAGTGAGACCATTTACATGCTAAAGTATAATATAAAGTATAATATGGCCATCAGAACTGGTTCCTGAACCGGAACCAGATAAAAATCCAAATTCGAATCCGGTCAACGCCGGTTCCTGCAAGATCCGGTCCGGTTCCTCGAAGATCCGGTAGTTCCTGTCCGGTTCCATGTTTCTGGCACTAGAACCGGTTCGGAACCGGATATTTCCACACCGGTTCGAGATCCGTTCTTGGGAACCGGTTCCGAACCGGATCCAACGGTAAAATGGGCAATTTCTGCAGATTCTGGACAGTAGCTAAAATAGAGTTGTTGGGTCTGTTTTTTGCCCATTTTCTAACGGGAATGCCCCACCTTTTGCACCATTTTAACCTCCTAATCTTCCCTATAAACACCAATGTTGATTTTGGTTGAATCACAACAATATCAAACCACACTAAAAAACGCTCACGATGTCTAAAAACCGAGCTTCTCAAAACTCAACATCAAATACCGGTAATCCCACCGCTCAAGGTTCTACAAATGAACCGATTGAAGTTGGGATTGTACCAACAACCCGAAACAAAGAAATTTGGTGTAATTTCGACTTGGTTAAGTTCTCGGATGGATCAACAAAGGCTAGATGTAAAGCTTGTCACACTTATATCCGATCCGACGGGAACTCTACGTTGAACAAGCACACGAATCTACATTGTAAAGTAACAAAAGGCACTTCGGGATCGGAACAAAGTACTATGGGACGAGATGGGAGTATTTTTGTGTATGACGAGAGGGCGCTTCGTCAAGATTTAGCACACTTTGTGATTCAAGAGGGTTTGCCGTTCAACCACTTCGACAACCCTCGGTTAACGAGGTTGATTCAAAAAAGGCTTCAACCACGATACACTCATGTAAGTCGTCAAACTCTTAAACGTGATTGTATTAAATCTTGGGTAAAGGTTAAAAAGGAATTAATACTTGGTTTTGATGCTTTAAAAACTAGTGTAAACTTAACAACCGATGTTTGGTCGGCGGGTCATGGTTTGCCCGATTCGTACATTTGTGTTACCGCACATTGGGTTGATCCCGTTACTTGGCAAATGATGAAACGTACGATTGCTTTTGAAATCTTTGCATATCCGCACACGGGTGAAAATTTAAGTATGATGTTGAGATGTGTTATGAAAACGTTTAAAATAGAAAGAAAAAAAAATTCAATATCATTTGATAACGCTTCTAATAATACAAATGCGGTGTCTAGGCTAATACTAAATTATCGACCACTTCTTGATGGCATGTTTTATCATAGTCGATGTGTTGCACACATCATTAACTTGGCCGTGCAAAGCGGACTAGCGACCGAGCAAATGTATAATTTAAGAGAAGCTTTTAGAAAAATGTTACAAGATATTTTTCAACGTGGAGGCACAAGATATGTGGATTATATAAAATTGTGTCATGACTCGAATTCTATTTTTTTAGCTCCAAATTGGGACATGCCTACAAGATGGAATTCGACTTATAACATGTTTGTTAAACGGTTAGCCAAAATTTCAACGTTGCAACATTTTCATGATAATCTTTGCGCTACATCTAGGCATGAGGAAATGGTACCATTTTCGGTTGAAAATTGGAGTCTTATTCAAAAGATAACCGAATTACTCAAAGTTTTTAAAACCGCAACAACTATGTTATCGGGTGTTTATTATCCCACGAGTCATTTGGTCCTCAACCAACTTTTTAAGATGTGTAGAAAATTAGGGAGTTACGAATATGATGGTCCACTTTTTGCAAATATGGTTCAACCGATGAAAGAAAAACTTAGAAAATATTTTCAAGAAATTCCACCGGTAATTAGTTGTGCCCCGCAATTAACCCATGTTTGAACATTGCCGGGGTGGAATATCTTATTGATAAAATTGCACTAGACTTGGATTTGACCTAAATTGACCCTTTCTTTGTCACAAAAGCCTAAGACACGTTTAAGAGTAGCTTCAAACGTTTATTTGATGTGTATTTTGAGAAATATGGTGAATCAAATGTGGGAACGAGTTCGGTTGCAAACATGTGGCCTTAGGCTTCAAACGTGGATCCGGATATGGACTTATTTTCAAATTTAAGACAAGAAAGTGGTAAACGGGCTAGAAGTTAGAATGTATCGAGCAACGAATTTGGGAGATATACGGGAACCGATTGGTTAAGCACTATCACACCTGAAGAGTTCAAGGATTTTGATGTTTTGAATTGGTGGAAACAAAGGGAACCTCAATTTCCTGTTCTAGCCGCAATGGCCCGGGATTTACTAAGCGTACAAGCTTCTACCGTTGCTTCGAAATCCGCTTTTTCTACTAGTGGAAGGGTATTATCGATAAGAAGAAAAAGACTCACACCTTTATCTTTGGAGATGGGTATTTACTTGAATGATTATTTAGATGGGAATGAACGTATACAACACGTTTCAACACTTGAAGATCCGATGGAATACGAAAAACAATTACAAGAGGTCGAGGTGGAAGAAGGTTATGTAATCCATCTCTCCGAAGAAGAAGTAGCTTATGATGAAGCTACAAACGCCGCAAGGTCCGCCGTTGAAGTTGAAGATGAAGATGGAGATGAAACCGCATAAGAATAAGTAGTCGAAATGTAATAAATTTGTGATTCAAGTACTTTGTGTGTGACGTTTATGATTTTTTTTAATAAAAGTCGAAGTTTATTAAGTTTATAGTGTGGAAAACGCGAACGAAAAAAAAAAAAAAAAAAAAAAAAAACCTGGAAACCCGAAATTTGACATGCCCACTGTGAAGACAGTGAGCTATATATTTCATTTTCTCCTACTGAATGGTTCCTTCTTCTTTTTTTACTACAAACCAAGTGCCACATTATTGGGCCTTAAAGCCCACTGATCTAATTTGTACAAAAAATTCGAGATAAGCAGAATGCATAGGAACTTATGTTGACCCGTTCTTGGGATCCGGTTCGACCGGTTCTTAGGAATCGATCCGGTTTGGAACCGAACCGGAACCGATGCTACCGGTCCGGGTATTTTAGAGGCCGGATCCTAAAAAATCCGATCCGGTTTGGAACCGGATCCGGTTCCTTGACTTTGACTATTATCCGATCCGGTTTGGATCCGGTTCCGGATTTTTTCGGATCCGGGTTTTGGCCACCTCTATTTACATGCTAAAATATTCATGCATACCAAGGGACGGATCTCAGCCACTTTTTTTTTTTTTTTTTTTTTTTTTTTTTTTTTTTTTAAGAAAAAGGGGGGAAATTAACTAATATTTTAAATAAAATATGCAATTAGGTCTAAATTTTATAATTTAAATATCTTATGAACCGTTAATCGTTAGACAAAAAAAATTATACCATCGTGACGAGCATTTTATTATCTTTCAATAGACGGGAATTTTCATTTATTTTCAGTGAATTAGTTTTTTTCTTTTTTTCTTTTTACGTTTTTCTTTTTGTTCGAAAATTCACATGATATATCACATGTGATCTAACACTAATATGATAGTTCGAACACTAAACAACCATACTAAAACTGACATAAGTATTTGTGCATAGATAAAAAAAACTTTCCTCATTTTTTTAGTGAAAAACACGCATTCATGACTTTTCAGTTGTGTATCACATACTGTATTTGAATTATAGATTATAAGAGTTAATTTATGAAACTTCTATAATCACGTGTTGTTAGTGCAAGCAGTCTCGTTGGGGAGATTGCTAGTGCAAGCAGTCTCGTTTATTTTGAGTGATGACAAACATGTAACATGATACATAATGTAAAATGTACAAGTTACTTGTAATCATATCTTGTCTCAACATACATTCAACACATCTCAAGTCCTCGTATGATACAACACAGGTTCGTACATGTTTGTTATGTGGCATTATGATCAAACCCTTAACAAACTATTTAGAATGTTTAAAATACGGTTAGATCATTAAGTATTTTAAAAGATTAATCATGCTACATGATCACTATGATACATGTTACATACATATATACATTTGCATGTTTTACATTTTAAATCCTAAAATAAAAATTACACATGACATCATGGCATACCTCATTAGGAAAGATCTTGGATAGATTTTATAAGATTTGATATTGGAAAGATCTTGGATAGATTTAGTAAGATTTGATTTAGGAAATATTTTGGAAAGATCTTTAAGTTACAAAGTTGACTTTGCAAAGATCTTGACATGACTTAATGATATGGAAAGATTTGTTAAATTCTTAGCTGTCATATACCCACAGATCCAAAGCAGTACAAGGACGGATCCAAATTAAGGGATCCGCCAAATCCGTGGCTTGTAGAAATTGTTTTCCTATAAATAGTAGCCCATGGTTTTACACATAGTTTTACACATGGTTTTACACATAGTTTTACACATGGTTTTACACATAGTTTTACACATGTTTTTCCTATAAATAGTAGCCCATGGTTTTACACAAACTTTCATCCAACTAGAACACACATTCCCTCACTTATTTCACACACTTAGATCAGTAGCAAAACATGTAGATTCATACATTAATCACCCTTTACATAATGATCATAATGTTACTAACTTTCATCATGTTGTAAGCATACATTGTTAATGATCCTGTGAAGCAAGCTCAAGATCATGAGACATCATCCATAGCATACTTCCTGATCCACCAAGAAGGTTAGAAGATCTTGAAGTCATTATCCACCATAGCATTCCAACATATGAAGATTCAAGAGTACTTGACATCCTCAATGATTGAAGACTTCTTATTCAAGAAGTTCATATAGATTAGTCATTTATATCCATTGAACATATATGTCATGGATCATTGTAAACATCATTTGTATCAGTGAGTGTGGTTAGTGTTTTAGTCCTCAAAACACAAAGAGTGTCGGGAGTGGTTGAACCCTTGTAAAGAACTCGACATCTAGCTTAGTGTCGGTAATTGTATAGGCGACGTTAGGTTGGTTCTACCTTGAAATAGAACCCGGTGTTTAGCTTAGTACCGGAAAAGGAAGTAAGCGACGTTAGGTTGGTTCTACCTTAAACTAGAACTCGGTGTTTAGCTTAGTACCGGAAAAGGAAGTAAGCGACGTGTAAAGGTTTTCTCCGCCTAAGAAAGGGAGCTTGTTGATCTAGTGAAATAACTCTCGAGTTGGGTACTCGGGGAGTGGAGTAGGGCGGAGAGGAGCTCCGTGACCGAACCACTATAAATCATCGTGTTCGGTTTGCGCTTTCTTTTACTTATCTCTTTACTTTTATGTTTGCATTATGTGATTGCTTGTGTTGTGATTAGTTGATAATATTTGTGTGACAACTTGGTAGACATAAACTACAACAGACAGCTTTCATATTAGAACAAGCCAAATTGGAAATTTGATACAACAAGTTTTAAGTTTTAAAACGGTAAACGTATTCACCCCCCCCCCCCCTCTACGTTTTCACAATTGGTATCAGAGCCACGTGGCTCTCATTTTCAAAACAAATGGTTTTTAAAATGGAGTACGATCCATGTATCAAATTACCTTTGAAGCAGAACATAATATGAAAAATGTTTCGCTAAGTATACTTTGAAATTTTGTTGTTAAATATTACTTTGTATACAAGCTTGAAGATGTCTTTGGGAAATCAAAAGAGAAATTTCTTAAAAAGGTTTAAGTGTCAAATTGTGTGCGTAAAGCTAATTTACAAAAAACTCGGGTTTTAAGGGAGTGTTTTGAATAACCATTAATTTAGTTGAAAAATCACCTCCGTAATATTTAGATAAGTCACATAGATAGAAATGTTGTTAAATATTAGTAATATATGCTTAATATTAAGTCTAGCAAGTCCTACACACTTTCCCTATGTCAAAATATGAGTTTTGTTGAATTTGGTACAGTGTCCCTGATGCGTGGTTTTGCGACCTTACAACAGGTTTTACCTCTCGAGGGATCTCAAGAGGCTTGCAATCCCCACCAGGCAGTGTACCTGACCGATGTAGTATAGTGTAGTGGCAAGTACCGGGGGATTGATCGTTCTCTAGGGGAATAGTGTCGTTAGGATTGAAAAACTACTCTAATAGGTCTAAGGGTGAGGGAAGATTCTTTTTGTATTTTTATATATTTTTATAAAAGCAAGTAAAATCTCGGGTTTGAAGGAGTGGGCGGAATTAGTTGCTAGTCAACTAACCCAAATAACTACAATTACAAATAAAATAAAATAACTGAAAATAAAAAGGTTGTGGAACTTATATGGAGAGAAATGTGTTTACTTAGATTTCCTTACTCTCTAACTATCTTTTACCGGTTGATTAGTGTGTATTAATTGCGTGGATGAGGGTGTATTCCTTAATACCAATCGTGGGGTGGCGTACGTACTTCCCCAACTCTATAAGCTCCTACTTCACTCCTATGTCGAGCCGGCTAAGAAGCTCCTAACATGGGATCACTAGAATTCGCTCATGCATTAAATACAACCATAATAACCTTAGTACGCATTGGTTCATGTTTCTTAAGACGTTCAAGCAAGTTACCGTATA
The DNA here is from genome assembly GCA_021014915.2 of Artemisia tridentata subsp. tridentata. Classification (NCBI taxonomy): domain Eukaryota; kingdom Viridiplantae; phylum Streptophyta; class Magnoliopsida; order Asterales; family Asteraceae; genus Artemisia; species Artemisia tridentata. The sequence goes on from CP139504.1 coordinate 76,433,748, forward strand.
GGAGGTTAGCCAGTTTTCTTAAGCCTAACATCGATAAACAATCATCCAATACAATTAATAACACACCAACAACCAATAATCAATAGTTAGGTTTCATTAGATCTAAGCAAACACAAGATAAATCTAGCCTAGCATGTTAAATAAAAGACAAGAACAAGATATAATCAAACAACACATAGACATATTGAATGATTAATTGATTACTTATCTTCAATTGAACATGGGAGATCCAAGGGTATAAAACCCTTAAAAATGGCAGAAAAATCGTCTTAGGGTTTCTCCTCACAAAGTTGCACACTAATGACTAAAAATTGCAAAACTATATATAGGGAAACAGATCTGACGGCGTCACGTTATAGAGCGTGACGCCGTCACCTCGCCGCGGTTAGGGTTTCTTGATGGCCTTCTTGACGCCGTCCCCTGTTAATCCTCCAAAATCCTCTCTGGCGCGTCAAGGGTTGACGCCGTCAAGGTTAAGGGTGACGCCGTCACTCTTTAATCCTGATGGCCATCTCTCTTTGTCTTAGCACGAGACGGCCTTGATCACCTTAAAGGGTGACGCCGTCAGACTTTCTTTGTAAAACTTTCTGGTGCGTCACGTGTATTTGTCATATCCACCTCTTTTGCCAAGCCGTGACGCCGTCAGGAGCAATCCTTGACGCCGTCAAGTGTACTTTTCCAGCAGCTTTGGCATTTTGTCGAATTCTTCACTTTTATGCTCCAAAAACGTCCAAAATGCTTCCTTTTCCAGATTTCTTCTCCAAAGTACCTAAAATGACAAAAGGAACGATATAGGGCAATATTTGATCAAATAAATACGATTTAGGGCTTAAATGACCCCCTAAAAGCGGTACACTTTTCGCTTCATCAAATACCCTTACACTTGAGATTTGCTTGTCCTCAAGCAAATGCGCTTTTATTCTAATCAAAATACAAGTTAGGGGTCATTTAACGCTAATATAAAAGTAATTACAACAAATAGTCGTTCCACTTTAATCATAATAAGCACGGAGATTACAAACTAGCACCTCACAAGTAGTGTTTAGATACTCACATCTCTCAGGTGTCATAAAAGTATATCTCATAAATGAAAACGGATAATGTCTCTCACTACCTGTCATAGCAAATAGATTGCCATAGGCTTGGGAAAGGATCAAAAACCTCCTCCACTAGGCGTAAGCACCTAAGATAAACTATCAAAGAGGGCTTTTAAACGGGTTATAACGTTAGGTGTAGGGATATGATAAACACAGTTTTGTTGGATAAAGGATATTTTACTGGTGGCGAGTTAAAGATCTTGATTAATTACATGTACAATATGGCGTTGCTAAGCCAAGACTAGACTCGACTTAAGCTAATGAAAAAAAAATAACAAAAAGATAAAATAAACATAAAATGAAACGGGATGGTAGTCCGTATGTTTTTTCTACTTTTCTTTTTCTCATTTTTTTGTATTTTTCTTGATTTTTTTTTCGTTTTTTTTTTTTTTTTTTTTTCATACACTCTTGCCCTACCATCCAAAATAATACATCATAGGGGCGTTGCATTCCCCTTACACTTGAACTTTTACATAACTTTACAATTAACTATTCTAATGACTCGAATTAAGATAATCGAAACACTTGGAGTACTTTTAAAATATTTAGCACATATGGGGGTAATAATGTTGTTCTTCCCCATTACTCCATTACACTAGTACTTTACCCATGAGTCCCAATCGTCCCAAAACAATATGTACAAGGATATGACTCGACTTAGCAACCATGTAATCAATTAGATAATTAACTTGGGGTTTAAACAAATGTTGTCACAATAATGCACTAAAAATGAGTGCATACAAGGTAGGCTAAGGCGATTTGGGTGTACATTTAAGTGGGGTGTAAACAAATTCTTACTTTAAGTAAAATGCTTAAAGTTAAAAACGAAAAGATAGGCTCTGAGGGGTGTACTGGGGGTATCGTGTACTAAAAATGAGTACAACGCAAAGGGTGTGGGAGAATTACTTGACCAATGTAGCCAATGTAATTATAACAAAAACACAGGTGTAAAACAATGGGTTAATCCTAATGCCTCTTATCATGTAGTAAATCTAACTACACGAATGTAGTCTCACTTGTGGCCTCGGAATGGTCCTAACGCAAGTTCTAGAATCTAAGTGCTACCGGTACACACATCATAGCATAAATGCTTTTCCTACCAATTCTAGGGGCGAACCTCACATATTTGGGGGTGGAAAATTTTTTAGTGGTACGGTTTTGTGCTAGTCATATAACTTTCCTATCCATGAGACGCTCATTAAGACCAAAGTTTCACTCCTAAATGTTGTAAAAAAATTTAAATTTGGCACTAAAATTGCCTTAACAGGTATTTCTCTCAGTTTTATTACACATATACCATTAAACAAACGAAAAATCAAGCGTAATTGCATTCTCTAAAGTATCGTACTTTACCCCCCCCCCCCCTTACACTTAAGATGAACATTGTCCCCAATGTTCAAATAACAAGATGTAAAAGTAAATAAGGTAAAAGAATGAAATCAAATACTCCCCTGATTCGTTCGTGGATAAAGAGGTAACATGGTTAGATCTTCTTCCAAGGTAATGTTGAAGCTTCAAGATTAAAGCAGCGCCAAAAGCTAGATTCCACATACATCTCCTTGTCCAAAATAACCTGTTAAACCTGAGAAAACAAACACGAAAACCTGCATAACATCGGCGGGATAAATCTGTATAAGGATATAATGCTTGTGGAATGATTATTTTGCAGATTCCTGGAGTTTATAAGTTAGAGATTTAATAAAGCATTTTATGATTCCGGAAGAAAAACAAAACTTTCAAAAATTTCAGAAAATTAAAACCTGACGCCGTCAGAAATGATCTGACAGAATTCTCATGTTAAGTTTCGGAAAATTTCTGGAAAAACCTATACCTTACTTCCTGGAATTCCTACAAAATATCATTATGACTCGATACAAGCATTTGACTCAAACAATTACTAATATGTATGCTAATTTAATATTGTTATGATTCATGTTCATTTGTTCTAATAAACCGATTTGGATTTCCCTTACACTTATCTTTTGCAAAATACCTTTATATGTAGTTAAGACGAAGTTAAAAACAAGATAAATCATTTTCACAATTTAGTTTCGAACATGAATCAATAATAATAAAAATTAAACATACATACGGAAGCAAATAAAATCAAACAAACAAATAAATAAACACACAAAGCAAATAAAGCTTGGGTTGCCTCCCAAGAAGCGATTTTCTTTATTAACGAGTCTTGTAGCTAGACTCAAAGTCCTTTTAACCTATGTAAGTGAGATCGTCATCGAGGACATCTTTAGGGTTAAGCTTGGATTGAAGTTTTCTATTGGTCCGCATAGTACGATATATCTTTTCAAACCTCTCTCCATCCGGGTCATACAATGTCATCTTAATATGCCATGACCCATCTCCATCTTTGGGTGGTTTGTCCCAATCCCACTTATGATCATCGTCCTCACAAGTCCACTTATTCATCCCTAGGTTAATTGGCAAAACTCCTAGGAAATCAATCATCTTCCTAAAAACTAGAGGGTCTTCAAATGGATCCAATTCGGTGTCCCTAGCCAAGAGTTGCTCTACCGTATGTGTTCGGTTCACAAAGTCCTCTTCTAGGTAAAATGGGCGTTGGGGTCCTATGAAGTCTCCATCGATCCAGGGTCCATATCTAGATGGTCTCCTATTTAATTCTAACCAATGGGGTGTTGGTTCCTCACTAGTATCATAGGCATGTTTCTTCACATCATAGACTGACCAAGTATCACCTTCTCCTACCACTATCTTAGATTCCTTACAATCAATCATAGCACTAGCGGTCGCCAAAAATCCTCTACCTATCAACAAGGGGCATGTAGGGTCGCTAACCATATCAAGGACGTGGAAATCGGCTAAAATGGTTAGTTTTCCTATGTGTACTAACACGTCTTTGACTACTCCAATTGGGTAAGCAACACTTCCATCCGCTAAGCCTATTATCACCTCGGTTTCTTCAAGTTTTCCTAGTTTTAGAGAGGTGTAGAGAGGTAACGGAAGTAGGTTAAGGCTTGATCCAAGATCGGCTAATGTGTCATAAGCCTCCGAATTACCGATCTTACAAGGTAGAACAAATAGGCCCGGATCATCTAATTTCTTAGGTAGCTTGTTTTGAACAAAGGCGGTCCCTTTTTCGCCAAACTTGAGCTTCTTCTCATCCAACACATCAATAACCGGACTTTCAAGGTGGAGCTCCTTGAATTCTTCGTCAAGGTTTTGAGTGGGAGGTATTTCAACTATGTTGTTGACCAATTTAGTGTTGGATATCTTAACTTGTTGGTCCTTTTGGATGACTTGGGTTTGTTTGAAACACGTGCTCATGGAATTGACCGAATAATATTGTGGACAAGAACTAGGAGACGTAACCGATGAAATGGCGTTGACGTTTAGTTTCGGGTTCTTGACTGTGTTGCTAGGGAGTGCTCCCATTTCTCGGTCATTGAGGGCTTTCAACAAAGTGTCAATCTTATTGGTCATCTCGCTTTGTTTTTGTTTGAAATCGGCTTCAAACTTGGCCAAACGAGCTTCTTGAGATGCCATAAATTGGGACATCAATCCTTCAAAGTTATTGGTACTACCATTGCTGGAAGGATTGTTGTTGAAAGTATGGTTCGAGTTGGAACCGCTTGATTGGAAACGATTAGGTGGGTTGGAGGAATTGGTTTGTTGTGCGTTTTGGCTTTGCTTCCACCTAAGGTTTGGGTGATTTTTCCATGAGGGGTTGTATGAATCACCGTAGGGGTTTGGCTCGGGTTTAAAAGTGTACCACTTGTCTCCCGCTCCGTCGGTACGCGAGGATGCGTAGTCCGCAAAAGCTTGTTCGGGGAGTTCCACGCAATCACGAGTGTCGTGGGGACCACTACATAATTCACACGAAGAAGTGATTTTGTTCACTTGGCTTGAAGGTTTAGGAGCCTCGTAGGATTTCATAAGAAACTTGACTTGGTCTTCCAGTTCTATGATCCTACGGTCGGAAGTGCTTGAATTGTTCGAAGGCAAAGATATTGCCTTGACCGTTTTATTCAAATCACGGGGATCATTCCAACTTTCGTTGTCATAAAGAGCAAGATCTTCCAGGAGAGCCCATGATTGTTCCGCACTTAGATCACGTAGCTTACCACCGGCCGATTGGTCAATGGTTTGCCTCGTGGAGAGATTGATGTGGTCATAGAAGATTTGGACTTGGAGCCAAAGTTCTATGCCATGGTGAGGGACTTTTTGGAGTAAGTCCTTGAATCGAGTCCATGCCTCGTAGAGGGTTTCGCCTTGACGTTGTTGGAACATCAAGATATCATTCCTTAGCTTGGTAGTTCTTCCTGGTGGGAAAAACTGAGCAAGGAAACGAGTGGTGAGATCATCCCAAGAGGTGATGGATCCTGCGGGTAGACGCTCTAGCCATTGACTAGCTTGGTCCCGCAGAGAGAATTGAAAGAGACGCAGTCGGTCGTCTCTCGAGTGGCAACATCAAGGTCTATGGAATCAACGATTTTGAGAAAGTCCTTGAGATGTTGATTAGGATCTTCGGAACGAAGTCCATGGAATGCGCATCCGCTTTGCACCAACCGGATGGTGTCGGATCGCAAGGGAGTGACATTGGCTCCTTGAGTGAGCTCAATGGTGTTTCGATAGCCATGGTGGCTAGGACGAGAGTAGTCTCCTAAGGTACGGGCTCTAGGAGGTGGGTGTTGTTGTGGTGGTGGGTTGTTGGGATCGAGGATATTACCACCTTCCATGATGTCGGATGGTAATGGTTACGAACAAAGAAACGAAGAAAAAAAGATAGACTAAAGAAAACCTAGAAAAATAAAATAAAAATCTCACTAGAAAGGAATCTAGTGAGTAGACCTAATAAAATAAAAATTCAACCTAAACAATAACTATTCCCTGGCAGCGGCGCCAAAAACTTGATGCGTGGTTTTGCGACCTTACAACAGGTTTTACCTCTCGAGGGATCTCAAGAGGCTTGCAATCCCCACCAGGCAGTGTACCTGACCGATGCAGTATAGTGTAGTGGCAAGTACCGGGGGATTGATCGTTCTCTAGGGGAATAGTGTCGTTAGGATTGAAAAACTACTCTAATAGGTCTAAGGGTGAAGGAAGATTCTTTTTGTATTTTTATATATTTTTATAAAAGCAAGTAAAATCTCGGGTTTGAAGGAGTGGGCGGAATTAGTTGCTAGTCAACTAACCCAAATAACTACAATTTCAAATAAAATAAAATAACTGAAAATAAAAAGGTTGTGGAACTTATATGGAGAGAAATGTGTTTACTTAGATTTCCTTACTCTCTAACTATCTTTTACCGGTTGATTAGTGTGTATTAATTGCGTGGATGACGGGTGTATTCCTTAATACCAATCGTGGGGTGGCGTACGTACTTCCCCAACTCTATAAGCTCCTACTTCACTCCTATGTCGAGCCGGCTAAGAAGCTCCTAACATGGGATCACTAGAATTCGCTCATGCATTAAATACAACCATAATAACCTTAGTACGCATTGGTTCATGTTTCTTAAGACGTTCAAGCAAGTTACCGTATAGGAGGTTAGCCAGTTTTCTTAAGCCTAACATCGATAAACAATCATCCAATACAATTAATAACACACCAACAACCAATAATCAATAGTTAGGTTTCATTAGATCTAAGCAAACACAAGATAAATCTAGCCTAGCATGTTAAATAAAAGACAAGAACAAGATATAATCAAACAACACATAGACATATTGAATGATTAATTGATTACTTATCTTCAATTGAACATGGGAGATCCAAGGGTATAAAACCCTTAAAAATGGCAGAAAAATCGTCTTAGGGTTTCTCCTCACAAAGTTGCACACTAATGACTAAAAATTGCAAAACTATATATAGGGAAACAGATCTGACGGCGTCACGTTATAGAGCGTGACGCCGTCACCTCGCCGCGGTTAGGGTTTCTTGATGGCCTTCTTGACGCCGTCCCCTGTTAATCCTCCAAAATCCTCTCTGGCGCGTCAAGGGTTGACGCCGTCAAGGTTAAGGGTGACGCCGTCACTCTTTAATCCTGATGGCCATCTCTCTTTGTCTTAGCACGAGACGGCCTTGATCACCTTAAAGGGTGACGCCGTCAGACTTTCTTTGTAAAACTTTCTGGCGCGTCACGTGTATTTGTCATATCCACCTCTTTTGCCAAGCCGTGACGCCGTCAGGAGCAATCCTTGACGCCGTCAAGTGTACTTTTCCAGCAGCTTTGGCATTTTGTCGAATTCTTCACTTTTATGCTCCAAAAACGTCCAAAATGCTTCCTTTTCCAGATTTCTTCTTCAAAGTACCTAAAATGACAAAAGGAACGATTTAGGGCAATATTTGATCAAATAAATACGATTTAGGGCTTAAATGACCCCCTAAAAGCGGTAAACTTTTCGCTTCATCAGTCCCGCGGAACCAAATCACATAAAGGACGGATCCTTTGATTTGGATCCGCCAGATCCGTCTGTGCAGTTTACAATTTTTTTGTCAAACTTCGAAAAATCATAACTAATTAACCGTAAGTCCGTAGGAGTCGTGCCACCTATCAGTTTGAAGGGAATTAAGTCTACTTTTATTTAAAAATAATATCATGGCCTGAATCTAAATTGAAATAGGTAAAAGAAATCAAAAGATACAACCTGTCCAAAATATTTAGTTTTATTTTGTCACAGTAACTTAAATTTTTGAGTCAAGCAATGTAAGTTGGTATCCTTTAAACATTGATATGATTTCTATTGAAACTAAAGAATTTGGTAATATAAAGGAAACAAATCAAGCTTGGCATACACCGTCATATTTAAACGCAAAGTGACAAAAAGTATCTTTTCACTTATGCCATGCTATGTGACTATCTGTTCTAAGTTATTTGCATACATGTGATTTGCCTGTTGGTAATTGTGATTGCATTTGTTGATATGAAACACATAAGTGTTTTGCCATTACAATTATTTGCTTGTTTAATGCACAATAGGACTTTTGCTAGATCTTGTACACTAAGTTGATAAACTGTGATTGTTTCACTTATAGACTTAGAAATTATTGTTTGCATATGTTATGTGAAAATCTTACATATCTTACTTAGAAATGTGAACTAAGTGAAACTAGTTTAGAGTCTTAAAATGTATTATCTTGCACAAACCCTCACTTAATGTCAAGTGTTAAAATGCGTAAACATGTAGTATCTGTGAAAGAGTGTTTGGCATAAGAATATTTCAAACAATGATATGATGACCTGTTGTGTTATTAGGATAGAAACTTATCTTTGAATAATCATGTGAACTAACCATGTCATGCAGGACGATAACACTTTGATGTTATCAAGATTCCGTGTTTAAGCCATTGTTTGGCTTAACATCCATTTATGGTAAGTTATTATTATCAGATTGATCTATGTGCAAACGTGTGTTAGAATATGTGTTTTTAGTTTTACTCTATCACATATTAGTAGTTACATATGTTTTAGGAGAATTTCCGGGATTTGAGCGGGTAACGCAAAATATGCATATCTCTCTGTAAAGAATTAGGACCTCCACATGGTGGATATGACGGATCCCATACTTTGGTTCCGCATGTTGTACACTTTGGCTCCGCCATTCCTCACCCTACGGATTCTGCGGAACCCAAATATGGGATCCGCGCTTGTTGTCGATTGGATCCGTCAGTCTCAACAGTAACTTTTTCAAAATTCCCAACTAATCCCGATCCTTAAATTATTGATTCTAGTTCTTAGGATTCTTATTACTGATGTTCACTCAAATAAGGATTAGGACATCTCACCAAACACCAAATAGGATAATCATATCTAATCACTGTTTCAAATTTCATGAAAATGCTCCAAGGTGCCTTTTCGGTAAACCACTGAGTATTTGTGATCATTACACACATTCACTGCATCCTCCCGTCCTTTACTCATTCACTAGCTTGATTTGTAAATTGACAACTTCCAAACTAATCCAGACTCACTGTTTGCAAATATATCACAAATTATAAACCCGACTCACGACTGATATTATCTTGTATTCACGAATGTTGCCTCACTTGGTTAACATGTCATCCTTCAAGACAATTTACATCGAGTCATAACTCACAGATGTAATTATCAAGTCTTGTCGTCCTTTTCTCAAAGTAGGATTGATAACTTAAGTATTTCATCCGAAATATTGAAGTATATCTGACTTACGATTGTAGTCATTAAAAGTCATATCCGAAACAATCAACTCCCAAGTATTTTAACAACGTATGTTAAAACACTTATCCTATGATAACTAGAACATTTGTTCTTCTTCCCATCACATTCAGCTCCTAGGTGTCACAAACAAAACTAAGCACTTCATCCACTAGTAAACCACAAGAATCAGTATCTATTCTTGTCACCTTCAACATCCATGTAACCTAAGTACACTTGTACTTCCACAATCATCACATCGCATTCACTTTTGTAATATGTCTCAGGCCTTAAGCTTTAAATCAACCACTAGTTATACCAACCAATGGATCATAAGAATTAGTCTTTATCCTTGTTCATAGTTCAACAAATCCCTACAACACCACTATCCTTACCATCATTGAATGCATTACTTAAAAAGCCGTTAGTCCAAACACTCATATCAAATCAAGTATGCGTTAAACATATTCAACCATACTTTACCACCTATAGGATTAGAACCTTCAAATGAGCATGATGTTCACATTCAATGTTTATCATTGTCTACTAGATTTAAGTAGTACAACTTTCACAAGTCAACAAAGTCATCAAAGTATTGGTAATACTTTGTAATCAAACCTCTGCATAAGTTTCATTAAACCTCAAATCAATATTTTAACAACATATGTTAAAATGCTAAATCTCAATTACAACCTCATGCACCCCAAGTAACAATGACTCTTGAGAAGTATACATAAGAAACTCAAGTGAATTCCTCGTGTCACCATCTAGTAAATTCCAACTCAAACCTCTGAGTTCATATCGTTATTTAGGAAAACATGATGTTTCGGAAAAAACATTATATGTTTAGTTTTCATATATATTATTTTCTCTTTGCAACATGAATGGTTATGTTACAAGAAATTTCATTACACCTCATTAGGTAAACGATCTTAAACAAACATCTGCAAGTTCTATGAACTAGAGCTTCCCCCTCATCGTGTCATATTTGTTTTCATAAGTATGATAATCTTACTTGTTGAAAGATACTTTATGTATCTATCCCCTTTCAAGCATATGTCATAGACAAGCCTTACTCAAATTTTTCACACACAAAAGATCTATTAAAGTTGGTAACTTTACTTAGATTCTTGTTCCAAAGAACTTTCTTGAAAACGTTCTTAACATATTCCATTACCACACACAAACACATCCCTTGGTCTTAGATGATCAAATCACTTGCATAACACATACTTAAACTCAACTCAAAGGATGTCACCCTTTAGATCATTCAACCTCAGATTCCAAACACAATGATTAAAATCTGTTGACACATATTTGTCAAATTTCCGTGTATATTATGACATCTTCATCACCTTAGTTTTTAATAGAAATAGTTGAGTATCATTAAGTCATGTATTGGTGAATTATCTTGTCAAGTAGTAGATGTGATTTTTCTTAGTAAAATCACTTGCATTGCATATATATGTGTTGATTACATGTTATGTGTTTGATATGATTAAGTGTCTTGACGTTATCATAATAATTATTTGATTAATAGTCAAATGTGTAAACCTTAGAAAGGTTTTGTCTACATGCTTTATATATGTTTCATGCTACTAGATGTTAACATGATTCGCATGATACTTGTTATATAATATCTCACAAGTTTAACTTGGTTCTTGTTAACTTATGATATGTTATTTTTAGTACATGGTGTTAGATAGCTCATGTCTTTAGTTGACATTCATTAAGCTTTCCAGTAGGATAGTCTAAATGATGCATGCTTCCAAAATGTTAGAAGTGTTTACATGAACCTGTTGTTTTAATTCTTTTATGATTTTGTCACAATATTTGTTTGCCATGTATGCACATATAATGTGTCTATGTGTTTTTGGTATGATAAACATTTAGAAGTCGTTAATCACATAGATCATTATGTAAATTAATGGGTAAGTATGCTTGAGTGACTAAGCCTAACTTCAAAACAATTTTAAAATGTAGTATCTTAAACAATGTCATGCTATGATTATTTGTCTTGATGCTATGTGGTAACTTTGTGTCTAGTAGTAGATTATTTGTTTTTATAAGATGTTGTCTTATGATATTCACATCTTTTGTCATTAAGACTTTTGCCTTGAAGGTTGATAACAAACTATTTGTTATTTCTCTTTGTTATGCTCATCTTGCATAATTGTTCTCTCATTATTGCTACTTAGATTAGTAATATGTTTATGGGATCCATTTTCTTACATATAGCTTTAAAAGCTAATAGGATTAAGTTTTAGAGGTTTGAAATTTGTGTTTGGATATCTTTCAACATACCTCTCTCCAAATCATATTGTTGCTTCCGCTTTCCTAACAACATCTCCATCATCCTTTAGTTATAACAATACACCTTCCATGAGGAAACCACATGCCTCATCGTGCGATCATCTTGCATTGATAGAGAAGAGCTACATAACTTCGAGGATGAAGTTCTTAGTATGCTAAACAACATCTGCAAAAACATTGCTAAGCTCATCGCTTGCAGTGTCATTCGTAAGTCAATACAGTACACATATCTCTTAGATCCTTAAATACCGACATGTAGGTTCACACCATTCATTTGAAATCAGTTCACACAATCACAAGTGTGTCAAACCCTCTTAACCCAACATCACAGTCTTGTACCAATACCTCGTCAAGTGAAAAACACATCATGTGTTTGACAAACCTCTTAAACGTAAACCATTAAGTCTCTTTAGACTTTGACTAGGATTAGTGAAACCAAATCAGTAGTTATAAATAAATAGACCTTAGCATGAACATTCGTTTGATCAAAAACGACAAAACATGACCAAACCTATTCTGGTCTCACGGAACCCTTGGATAAGACGGATGGAACCAAAAGTTTGGTTCCGCCAAATCCGCGGGTACTAGGCTCAGTTTTCAACCTTTTAAAACAGATAACCCTCTCACAACCGAGTCTAGGATTTACTTTCATATCCTTCATTGTCTAGGAACACCACAATAGGATCTCATCCTTTTCATTTTTTTTATACATATCAAGCACGTCATTGTCAGTGCAAACAGAACCATCACTCTCAACATGTTAGTCCAATCAACACTCTCATCATATGATGTCATTTTCATCCGCATATAAGTATCTAGTATTTCTAATTGTTGTATATGGAATCTCTATTCCTAAGTAATCATTGTGTTCACTTCCTCTTATTTCCATTCGAGCATTTACTATGGCACGATTCATCATCTTTGGTAGATGATAATATCATAACCGTAACCATTTTCAAATACTCTTATAGCATTTGCTATACATTAGAGTTTCTGAATCCATTGCATTCATTATAACCACCACCTTCCATCACCTCTTTCACTAATCATCAACCCCATGGATTAGAGAAAAACTTACTTGCATCAATATTTAGTTATCACTAGTAAACTAACACCAACACTAGGATCACTCATATCCTTCTCATAGGCATTGTTTTGTAGGAGTATATTCTTGTAAATGTAATTCTTATTAGAAGATTACACTCTTTATAACATGGTTTACTAGACTATCACGATTGATATCACAATTGATATGCTGCATCATATATATATATATATATATATATATATATATATATATATATATATTTTCTTTGATTAGACAATCACAATTGGCAAGTTGTTTGTGATTAGATTATTGATATGTTGCATCATATTTTTCTTGAGATAAAATATATTGCACTAACAATTTCATTGTAGGTTCATCATCATATACGCTCGATCGTATATAGCTTACTCATCATAGGATGAAGTTTGCATCAATTATTTTTCTTCTTTTATAGGTTCATCTTGACACCCTAGAGCAAGGGGGAGTTTTCGTCAAGCATTTTTTAGGATGCATCATATATACGCATTGGTGTATATCACATACTTGTCCTTGGACAAATATTGTTTTATACTAACCTTTATTTTGTAGGATTCTTCATCCTTGGATCATATACGTCGGTACCCTAGCAACGAGGAGTATAGATCGAGGGGGAGTATATCATATACTTACTCATCATTTTTGGCATTTCTCATCCTTGAACCGTATACGTTGGTACTCTAGCAATGAGGAGTATACATCAAGGGGGAGCATATCATAGTCTAACTATTTGTTTTGTAGGATCATGCATCATCATACATCATATCCTTGTCACTCCATTTAGGGGGAGTATAAATCAAGGGGGAGCTTCAAATTTCTCATAATCACATTCCGCTACGCATTATATGCATTTCATTCATCATGCATTTTTCATATATATTTTTTTTGTTGCACACCACTAACCTTGATGTAGGTTAAGAGTCTAGTTTGATCCATGGATCCGCTAACAACCTAGGGGACGCAACAACCCTAGGAGATTGGAGTAGTATAATTAACTTCACTAGGGATGATGCAAGCTCACCATTTCGGGGAGAAATGAAGTTAACTCCAAGGACACACCCTTTTTGCTTCGACAAAAGGGGGAGAAAGGTGTAAACGGAGAAAGTAATAGGCGAGAAGAGTTGAGAGAGGTGTAAACGGAGAAGGTAATGTTAAAGGTAGTACGGACACAAGTAACTTTTTACATTTTACTTTCTATCACGTTTACATACTTTGTCATCATCAAAAAGGGGGAGATTGTTAGTGCAAGCAGTCTCGTTGGGGAGATTGCTAGTGCAAGCAGTCTCGTTTGTTTTGAGTGATGACAAACATGTAACTTGATACATAATGTAAAATGTACAAGTTACTTGTAATCATATCTTGTCTCAACATACATTCAACACCTCTCAAGTCCTCGTATGATACAACACAGGTTCGTACATGTTTGTTATGTGGCATTATGATCAAATCCTTAAACAAACTATTTAGAATGTTTAAAATACGGTTAGATCATTAAGTATTTTAAAAGATTAATCATGCTACATGATCACTAAGATACATGTTACATACATATATACATTTGCATGTTTTACATTTTAAATCCTAAAATGAAAATTACACATGACATCATGGCATACCTCATTAGGAAAGATCTTGGATAGATTTTATAAGATTTGATATTGGAAAGATCTTGGATAGATTTAGTAAGATTTGATTTAGGAAATATTTTGGAAAGATCTTTAAGTTACAAAGTTGACTTTGCAAAGATCTTGACATGACTTAATGATATGGAAAGATTTGTTAAATTCTTAGCTGTCATATACCCACGGATCCAAAGCAGTACAAGGACAGATCCAAATTAAGGGATCCGCCAGATCCGTGGCTTGTAGAAATTGTTTTCCTATAAATAGTAGCCCATGGTTTTACACATAGTTTTACACATAGTTTTACACATGGTTTTACACATAGTTTTACACATGGTTTTACACATAGTTTTACACATGTTTTCCTATAAATAGTAGCCCATGGTTTTACACAAATAATCATCCAACTAGAACACACATTCCCTTTATCATTTCACACACTTAGATCAGTAGCAAAACATGTAGATTCATACATTAATCACCCTTTACATAATGATCATAATGTTACTAACTTTCATCATGTTGTAAGCATACATTGTTAATGATCCTGTGAAGCAAGCTCAAGATCATGAGACATCATCCATAGCATACTTCCTGATCCACCAAGAAGGTTAGAAGATCTTGAAGTCATTATCCACCATAGCATTCCAACATATGAAGATTCAAGAGTACTTGACATCCTCAATGATTGAAGACTTCTTATTCAAGAAGTTCATATAGATTAGTCATTTATATCCATTGAACATATATGTCATGGATCATTGTAAACATCATTTGTATCAGTGAGTGTGGTTAGTGTTTTAGTCCTCAAAACACAAGGAGTGTCGGGAGTGGTTGAACCCTTGTAAAGAACTCGACATCTAGCTTAGTGTCGGTAATTGTATAGGTGACGTTAGGTTGGTTCTACCTTGAAATAGAACCCGGTGTTTAGCTTAGCACTAGAAAAGGAAGTAAGCGACGTTAGGTTGGTTCTACCTTAAACTAGAACTCGGTGTTTAGCTTAGTACCGGAAAAGGAAGTAAGCGACGTGTAAAAGTTTTCTCCGCCTAAGAAAGGGAGCTTGTTGATCTAGTGAAGTAACTCTCGAGTTGGGTACTCGGGGAGTGGAGTAGGGCGGAGAGGAGCTCCGTGACCGAACCACTATAAATCATCGTGTTCGGTTTGCGCTTTCTTTTACTTATCTCTTTACTTTTATGTTTGCATTATGTGATTGCTTGTGTTGTAATTAGTTGATAATATTTGTGTGACAACTTGGTAGACATAAACTACAACAGACAGCTTTCATATTAGAACAAGCCAAATTGGAAATTTGATACAACAAGTTTTAAGTTTTAAAACGGTAAACGTATTCACCCCCCCCCCCTCTACGTTTTCAAACTTCTATAATCACGTATGATGTGGTGAAAATCACATGTGATTAAGATTTAAGATCATGTATGGTAAAAATCACATGTGATTTTATGTGTTTTATACAACTTGACGAATTTGGTGCACTAATCTAGTATTCGAAATATAATGTGTTATATATGGTTGAAAAACTATGAATGTCTAGTTTTCAGAATAAAAAACGTTTAAACTTTTAGAATTTCGTAGAAAAAGTTATGTTTATTTTACTAAATTTTTAAATATTCAAATATTCATATTAGTATTCAATCACATTGATTTTTTATATGCAAGCTTTAACAACGAAAAAAATATAAAAAAGACGAAAAAATATGAAAAAAGTGAAGGAAAATAAATATTTGTTGAAAGTATATTAAAATGTACGTCCATATAAAGATAATTAATGTCGTCGCGATGATATAATTTTTTCGCTTACCGATTAACGGTTAAAAGATATAATATATATATATATATATATATATATATATATATATATATATATATATATATATATATATATATATATATATATATATATATATATATTTTAAATAAAAAGGTGAAATTGGTTTTATTATTATCCAATATATATAAAACCCAGGAAGTGGGTGCATCAAAAAATGTGTACGGAACAGTTGGAATAACAGTAACCATGCATCAAATGGTTGTACTTTGGAGTGAGTTGGAAAAAAAAACGCTCTCCTATTGGTCCGGGTACTGTTATTTCAACTGTTCATCAATCACTACCCTCATTTATCAACCCAATCTCCACCTCGAAAATTCCAGTAACCTCATTTCATCAACAGCTTTCCGTTTCCCTTCGTGATAAAACCTCAACCCCTTCCCCTCACCTCCTACAAAATTCCACCAGCCCCTTCCCTCCTCTTATCTTCTTTCCACCAAACCCTTACACCCGCATCATCCTTTAACAAAAAAAGTATCACAAACCCAGATTCAAACAACAATAATAATTTTATGCCATCTTCACTTTGAAGGGTTTCGATCTGTCCATGTGTACGTTTTCTTGATAATCTTTATACCCTATTTATGTTTTACTTTTGGTTAATTAATCATTTATTTGATCTCTTTCTTCTATTTATTTGTTTATTTTAAAAATTAGGGATTCGTTAATTTGGGGGGATTGCGTTGCCGATCATGTTTACATCTTAGGTTTTTCAGGTATCTATAATTTATAGGTTTTTTTTTTTTTTTTTTTGTTTTGGGGTTCGCATAATTTTATCCATGTTACCTTGCTGATATTGTTTGTAAGTAAGTGTTAACCTCATTAAAAATTAAACTAACTTTTCATGTGTTCATCATCAACACCTTCGCATCGAATGGAAAAAAATATAAATCACAAACAGGTACAACCAAACTCCGGTGACCCCAATCTTCCTTCAAGTTTTTGGTGTCTTTTGATTTTGTTAATCTGTTAATGTATGTTAATTGTTTGAATTACTTTTTTCAGGCTACCATGTTGGTCCAGTTTCTTTTTTGGTCCTCTTTCGACTTAAAGTAAGTACCAATTTTTTTAAGAAGTCCTTAGTTTACTATATATGATAATCTGCAGTTTTTATTGTTGCATATTATGTGTTCGCTTAAATTTCTGAGTCAACATTCTTTGCAATAGGTACATAAAGCTTCATAAAATGAAAGAATTGATTCACACCAAACACACAAATCACCAGGTATTACGTTACCGTGTATGTTTTATTTTCTGTTAAATATGGTTATCAAAGTATTTAAGATTAATCCACCACCTGTGCCTGTGAAAGTAGATGAAGAGACGGAGATTGGGATTCAAGGTTTGGAGAAAAAATTGTTGAAAGAAGGTGACGGGTGGGATATACTTCAATTTTTGATGTTGTTTGTTGTTTTTGGTAATAGGATTTTGGTATATATTTAACAACTAAATTTGTGTATTGCGATTTTATCTAATAGTATTTTGTACGATTGGTGGGATGGATAGGCGTAGAGTAGGGAGGCCTTCACTGAGATTAACGGCATTTATCTTGAACAACAACGAATGAACAACAGAAAGTTACGGTATGAACCTTAACCTGTTCATTGTTTCGTATTCAATTTTCATTTTAAGGGTCATATGCTTCTGTTTAAGTTACATGCTCGACTAATATAGATGCAAAACTTTTAGAACACCTAAATAACATCCTACACTTATTAAGAATATGGCTGCTCATTTTAGGAGTAAATAATTTAGAACCTGAATTGATTCTGGCCTAATTCAATGAGGTCTAGGGTGAATTGTGGTTATTTGTATGTTTAAGTGATTTGATTGCTGATTTGAGTTTAGAAAGTTTAGGTTTACCGGATCAGATTGTTGAACACAAGCTATTTGATGAAATGCTGAAGTGAAAATTGACTATCGCGAATGAGCATATAAATGCATTTAACTAAAATGTTGTTGCGTCTTATTTAGTTGTTAAATTAAGTTCAAGATAAGTTAGTACTGAAATGCAGTTTTGTTAATTATATTGTTAAAATGGTACTATGTCTTAACATGTTGGCACAATCAGATAACAAGGTTGGGAGGTCAAAAAGTGAATCATTTTATCTAGCAATATATTATCTCTTATATTTGGTGATTGCTAAAAGAGTGTTTGGGGTTGCTTATTAAGACTGTATCTTTCTTTATTGCGAACAATTTTTCAGTAATAATTCGGTTGAAAAAAGATTTGTTATAGCAATTGATGATATGATGTTTATTAGGTAATGTACTTGCGGTGAACCCAGGAAGTGGGTGCATCAAAAATGTGTACGGAACAGTTGGAATAACAGTAACCATGCATCAAATGGTTGTACTTTGGAGTGAGTTGGAAAAAAAAAACGCTCTCCTATTGGTCCGGGTACTGTTATTTCAACTGTTCATCAATCACTACCCTCATTTATCAACCCAATCTCCACCTCGAAAATTCCAGTAACCTCATTTCATCAACAGCTTTCCGTTTCCCTTCGTGATAAAACCTCAACCCCTTCCCCTCACCTCCTACAAAATTCCACCAGCCCCTTCCCTCCTCTTATCTTCTTTCCACCAAACCCTTACACCCGCATCATCCTTTAACAAAAAAAGTATCACAAACCCAGATTCAAACAACAATAATAATTTTATGCCATCTTCACTTTGAAGGGTTTCGATCTGTCCATGTGTACGTTTTCTTGATAATCTTTATACCCTATTTATGTTTTACTTTTGGTTAATTAATCATTTATTTGATCTCTTTCTTCTATTTATTTGTTTATTTTAAAAATTAGGGATTCGTTAATTTGGGGGGATTGCGTTGCCGATCATGTTTACATCTTAGGTTTTTCAGGTATCTATAATTTATAGGTTTTTTTTTTTTTTTTTTTTTTGGGGTTCGCATAATTTTATCCATGTTACCTTGCTGATATTGTTTGTAAGTAAGTGTTAACCTCATTAAAAATTAAACTAACTTTTCATGTGTTCATCATCAACACCTTCGCATCGAATGGAAAAAAATAAAATCACAAACAGGTACAACCAAACTCCGGTGACCCCAATCTTCCTTCAAGTTTTTGGTGTCTTTTGATTTTGTTAATCTGTTAATGTATGTTAATTGTTTGAATTACTTTTTTCAGGCTACCATATTGGTCCAGTTTCTTTTTTGGTCCTCTTTCGACTTAAAGTAAGTACCAATTTTTTTAAGAAGTCCTTAGTTTACTATATATGATAATCTGCAGTTTTTATTGTTGCATATTATGTGTTCGCTTAAATTTCTGAGTCAACATTCTTTGCAACAGGTACATAAAGCTTCATAAAATGAAAGAATTGATTCACACCAAACACACAAATCACCAGGTATTACGTTACCGTGTATGTTTTATTTTCTGTTAAATATGGTTATCAAAGTATTTAAGATTAATCCACCACCTGTGCCTGTGAAAGTAGATGAAGAGACGGAGATTGGGATTCAAGGTTTGGAGAAAAAATTGTTGAAAGAAGGTGACGGGTGGGATATACTTCAATTTTTGATGTTGTTTGTTGTTTTTGGTAATAGGATTTTGGTATATATTTAACAACTAAATTTGTGTATTGCGATTTTATCTAATAGTATTTTGTACGATTGGTGGGATGGATAGGCGTAGAGTAGGGAGGCCTTCACTGAGATTAACGGCATTTATCTTGAACAACAACGAATGAACAACAGAAAGTTACGGTATGAACCTTAACCTGTTCATTGTTTCGTATTCAATTTTCATTTTAAGGGTCATATGCTTCTGTTTAAGTTACATGCTCGACTAATATAGATGCAAAACTTTTAGAACACCTAAATAACATCCTACACTTATTAAGAATATGGCTGCTCATTTTAGGAGTAAATAATTTAGAACCTGAATTGATTCTGGCCTAATTCAATGAGGTCTAGGGTGAATTGTGGTTATTTGTATGTTTAAGTGATTTGATTGCTGATTTGAGTTTAGAAAGTTTAGGTTTACCGGATCAGATTGTTGAACACAAGCTATTTGATGAAATGCTGAAGTGAAAATTGACTATCGCGAATGAGCATATAAATGCATTTAACTAAAATGTTGTTGCGTCTTATTTAGTTGTTAAATTAAGTTCAAGATAAGTTAGTACTGAAATGCAGTTTTGTTAATTATATTGTTAAAATGGTACTATGTCTTAACATGTTGGCACAATCAGATAACAAGGTTGGGAGGTCAAAAAGTGAATCATTTTATCTAGCAATATATTATCTCTTATATTTGGTGATTGCTAAAAGAGTGTTTGGGGTTGCTTATTAAGACTGTATCTTTCTTTATTGCGAACAATTTTTCAGTAATAATTCGGTTGAAAAAAGATTTGTTATAGCAATTGATGATATGATGTTTATTAGGTAATGTACTTGCGGTGATCATGTTTTACAGAATCGGCCATCAAGAAGCACCGACACGCAGGACGGTAATATGGATTTTTTTTCTAAGTTATACTTTCCGCGTCTACAATCGTAGGTTAATGTTGTCTTTTTTTCTTTTTTTGTTATACTTTTGGCATCTACTGTCCCTTTGCTTAGATACCTTTGCTTACAATTGTTTAATATTTGTACTATCTAAAGAAATTTAACTCCAACTACATTTCAGGTTGACGAGGTTGTTCATGAATTGTCTGATGTGGCATACAACAATATACATGCATTGACGAGGTTGTTCGTGATCTCTATGCTACACCAGTTCACACGCTGTTTGGGTGAGTCATACAGATCAGCCATTTAAGATGTCCAATGGGTTTGAAACTGCGTTGAGAACTGACCAGGGTGCAGGTGCAGCTACGAAGTGCGTCGGGCGACTATTTTACGGGTTGCAATACCATCCTCAGGTATAAGAATTATGATTTGGGTTTTTGTTGCGACCTTCACCCTTTTGTGCGAAAACGTTGCTTTGTTGATTAACGATTTGGGCTAACTGTTACGATCTAAGGCGTTGTTCATCTAACCTTATTTTTCCGACTTAAGGTTCAAGATTCTATTTACAAAGTTTCACCTGTATTTCTTTTAATTAGTTATAGTGCTTGAAGTTTTGAAAACAAATTAAAATTGCAAAGCTTGAAATTGACAGGGAACAATGGTGTTAGAGGTTAATCAAGCATCAGGTCTTCCAACTGCTTTAGATTTCGGAGGGGTTGTCTCTCACCTGACACATGGTCTATGGGGTGATTTTTGGTGCCCGCCAAACGTATTAGTCGAAGGTCATTTCGTACTACTGTTGTCTTTGTTTTGTTCATATATGCATAAATGATTATAGATATATCCTTGCCTTAAACAGACAGTCATATAGTTTCCTTAACCTCATCTAATACCACTATGGACTGTTTTATGTGGTAGATAAAAAATGGCAGAGGAAAGAGGCGACCAACGGGATCATTACAGGTGGTGGTGGGCTGTAGGTTGCTCTTACTCTTTACATGAGTCACGTCACGAAGAAGGTTCCTGAACTGATTATGTTTACATATTCAGATCATATTAATATTAAATGCTTCTTTGTGATGACTTCATGTGTTTTTTTATAGGTGAAGAGCATACCACCTCAGACAACAGGGCATCTATGCGAACCAATCTGTAACGTAGAAAGATCTTGCCACGGTTTGAAAAGACGCGGATCGTAGCCGTCTACAAGTGTTGCGAATATCCGATGTTCAGTCATGAGCTAAAGATACTGCAACAGGGGACTCATTCAGTTTGGAAAAAGGTATGAAAAAAAGTTTTTCTTTCTTGACTGTTACTACTGTATATCAGGCCTTGGCCCACGGAGGTCATTTTGTATCTAAGAATCAAATTAAGATGCTACGAGAATGAATTTCTCTTTGATAGCAAATGATGCAATCATGGTATTTCTCACGAGTCGCGAGTTTACATGTGCGTGTTAATTTTCTAATCTATCTTAGTGAAGCCAAGCACTATTTTGTAGTCATTTTTGTTAGGTTGGCTTGCCCCGCAAACACTTTCTGACCCATTTGACTCATGCCCGGCCTGCCAACCCACACATATTTTGTTTGTCAATTGCGCCTTTCACTTGGGTGTGCTGTGTTGACTATGTTGCAAGGGCTGGAAAGCTGCAAATGCATATATATCAAAAGTTGTGATGATGCCAGCCAGGAAGTCGAGGAAGTGATAATAATATGTCACCCATTTCGATCAGATGTGCACAAATGGACTGAGTCTGTTTGGACAGCTATTATTTTTTGCTTCATTTTTTTTTTCTACGTGGTGCCATTTTGCAGGTGGTATCTGAATTTTCGCCATGGGATATGCAAATGAGTGCGTTTGGGTGTTGAAATGAGGGCTGAAACGTGTGGGTTTAGGGGCTCAAATGGGTGGGTTTGGGGTGTGTAGTGGCACAACGTGCCTTTGTTGTGTTCGTGGAATAGTTCACTCATCTTTTGTTATCATTTTTATGTCTAATTAGAATCTCAACAATGGTACAATTGGTATTATTTTAATTATGTAATAGAACAGCCATGTTACATGTCATGTTATGTATTAACCATTTTGTAAAAAATTTTGGCTAATGGATACTGGTAAATTTTATAGAGAAACTTTATATGGTTTTTTTTGAGGTTTTGAATGACATTATATATTTGCATTTGCAATCTCTTTCTTAAGTTCATTTACAATTTGATTTAAGATGATGTGCAGACTTAAAAATAGTTCCAGTTAGAATTTGATCTTTTAGTATGCAATCGCAAAATGAGCTACTTGAGTAACATGGTATTCAAAGTGCAAACGGTCAAACCAACATTTCGCAGCTGATGTATAGCACAGACGTTGGAAAAGTGGTCCAACAGTCAAGCCAATAATGCTACCCATTCTTTGCCTCACCATGCCTGCAAAGTGCAAACAACTAACTACACAACAAAGGATTAAAACCAATACACAATTCACACAAAAGAAACATGAAACAGACTTTTACTAGACAAAATGAAACCAAACGAACGTTATGACAGCAAGATGTTTAATACATAACATGACACCCAACCTAACAATAAAACACCCTAACAATATCCCAATATCGACACTGTCCTGTCCTGAACGAGAACGCAAACTCGAACAATATATATATTCATGCAAAACACTCCCGTAGCAACGCGCGGGCTACCCCGCTCGTTTAATATAGAAAGTAGGCTATGTTTGGCGCGGAGCTTTTTGGAGCTTTTTGGGGCGATGAGCGGTGAGCAATGAGCTTTTTGATTTTTATTGTTCGTTTGGCAAAGGAGCGGTAAGCTTTGAGATTTTTTAGGAATGCTCATTTTTCCAATGCTTCTTTAAAAAGCTGTGAGCGGTGGGCTGTAGCTACCGCTCACTGCTCACAGCTCACTGCTACTTTTACCAAACACACCCTAAGTGGCCAGGAATTGATCCTTTGATTTTTAATATGCGAGTGATCATAATTCGTAAGCTATATGTATTATGTAAGTATTAGCCGTGAATATATAGAAGTGATCTTAATTATGTTATATAATTTAAAAGGCGCAGGCTATCCTGACCCCCTTATAGGGGGTATGCAATAATTGAGTGCTTTAAACTGCTATACTTTCCGTTTTGCGGGTTGTACGGTTGACCATAGAGGGGATTTGTATAGCATGGACCGATTTAAAAATATATAAACGAATAAGATTATATTCCATATTATTCGCAAAGAAAACTATATAAATATTAAACAACCATCCTTGGTGGGCATGCATAAACCCTACGCTACAGTTCTCTACAATAATTGAAGAATCGCGTCTTAAGAAGATCGACAACTTTAATCACTTTGACCATTTTCGTCAAGCGACACAAAACCACCAAGTACGTAAACTCTACTTATATTTATTTGCTCTTTACTTATTGTTTTTGTACGTACTGCGATTTATGATGATATAAATTTTATAAACAGGTTGTTTCCGAAATTCTACCAGATGATGCAAAGAATGGTTTCAAGAATGGAAATTTTGTTTGTTCGCAGTTTTCAATTGAGATCGTATTGCGAATGCTTGCTTTTGGAGCCGAAGGCCAAACTTTGAAACAGGAATTTCTTGGACATAAATCCTTGGAAGAACTTCGTGCCATGTCTTCCGGTGTCAAAGATTCTGGATCAGATCTTGTTGAACACGGGCAAAATGTTAGAATTTAATAATCATGACAAGTTCACATATTAAACAAGTAATCATCATACACATATGCGGAAGCGTATGATCTATTTTAACACATAAAGAATTAACCGAATATTAAAGTGAACGTACCTTTTGATTCTAGCACAACAAGAATCAAACTTCAAATCTTTATTAAGAATGGATTAACGAGATACCTCTTACCGTTTTGTATCTCAATCCAAGATATTAACTATGATGAGTTAATATCACGATCTTGTACACACGTACTATAACCGAATTAATGTTTATACTAGTAATGTAAACACAAATTAAACCAAACAATTTTGCTTAAGAAAAATTCAAGTCAATCGACCCTATGGGGTATATGATCGATCGGCCAAGACAAAAGAGAAGAAGAAAAAGGTTTTAGGGTTATAGCAAGAGTGCAAGAGTTAATGAAACAATAACCCTAGGTCTTGTATTTATAGATTGAGAATCTTCACTACTACAGATTTGGCCTACGGTCACACCAAAAATGTGTGACTATATGCATATAGTCACACACGTTTTTTTGGGTGTGTGTGACAAAAAGTCGCGCCACCGTAGGTGTTATATGGTCACATTGTTTAGTTTGTGACCGTTTCATTGAAAAAGAGTGACCAAAACCCGAATATGTGTGACCAATTAGGCACAAATTTTGTTGGATTTATCAGTATGTGTGACTATTTCTCATCCTATGGCCACATGAATATATAATAAATGTGACGTTTATGATGATTTAGTCACACAACGTGTGTTATTTTTTTCGAGTTAGTCACATACAATTTAAAAAACAGTGGCCAAAAGTGTGAATAAGTGTGACCATATGCTGTTTAAAGTGAAGGAATGTGTGTTTTGTGTGACTATTGTTCATCCAATGGTCACTTGAATTTTATGTTTGTATGGCCTTTTGTAATATTTAGTCACACAAAGCATATTTATTTTGGGTATTTAGTCACATACAATTAAGCAAAAAGTGGCCAAAAGTGTTAATAAGTGTGACCATATGCTGTTTAAAGTGAAGAAATGTGTATTTTGTGTGACTATTGATCATCCAATGATCACATGAATTTTTAGTTTGTGTGGCCTTTTGTAATATTTAGTCACACAACGAATTAAGCAAAGAGTGACCAAAATTGTTAATAAGTGTGACTATATACATCTTTTAGTCACATTTAAGAAATCAATATATATCAAAACAAATTCAAATACAAGAATATCTAACAGAAGTACTAACTATATGAACCAACAGTACTAACTTATAACTAACTAACAGTTGTAACTAATACACTAGCAGTATTAAAAATGATCCATCTACTCATACTATAATATCTAACAGCACAAAACAAATCTCCATCTTGGTCATAATATTCTCCATCTTGGCTCAATTTCCCATATTGAAACCCGACTGGGGCGATCACCGGCTGCTGATTCATCCCATCAAACCTTCATTGTATAAACATCAACCGTTTAGCCATGATACAAAAGATCAATATCACAATTACCCACACTCAACAATGTTAAACTTTTTTGAATGCATTATTATGCAAGTAACTATTGATATACAAATTGGTACAAAACATATAGCAATACAAGCAAGTAACATATACCTGAAGACTGCGCCATTGTGAATTCTTCCGGCGGACTGGATTTGTGTCACTGATACCAGTTACTGTTCCCATGTATCTACGCACTCCCGACTCCTCAGTCTTGAACATCATTCTAAACCGCATACCCAGTGACACTTGAGAATACATTGCTTTATTGTACTTGGCTAGGGGTATTACAAACTCAGCAGGATTGGCCCTGTCAATTTAAGATGTTCACGTGTCAAAGTTTGATTGTAAGATTAAAATAAAGCTAGCGAACAATCCAGTGATGTTTAAGTCGAAGTTACCTAGGATTGTAAAAAATAGTGAATGGGCTGTTATTTGCAGCAGCATGAGCAGCGGCGGCAAGGATTCCAATGTGCATACTGTCACTGGATATAACTGATGATGAGAGAGCAGACTGTTGCCTGTTGGCACGTCTAATTCCCAACAGAGGCTGTGATTTCTCATCTCTACAATTATCACTGTCAATCAGATTATGACAAGAAAAATCTATAGTAAAGAAAATAATCTTATTGATCGGTCATACCTTACGAAAAGGTAAATCCATAACTACCAATGAATTACAGCATCAAAAGATAAAGTGTCATATTGCCAAGTCCAGTTGTACTACAAGGAGCATATGATTAAACGAGTCTAGAGCATTTGCTAGTTGGACAAGTAAGGCTGCATACACACATATCGACCTTGTGTATCTCCTTTTTGCTTGTATTTCCTTACAAAATGTCAATTCCAAATTGATCAAGGGACCTTATTATTAACCGTAAAGTCACAAAGAAGCAAAAGAAGACAATGGGATACTGTAGATACACACTAACAGATACTCCCACACGGTTCAATGGATCATTTACATAAAAAGAATACAGCTGAATTGTATCATGATTACTGGAAGTTGAAACGAATTAAACATAAAAAGAATACAGCTGAATTGTATCACTTACACCATGAGCACCCAAATGAGGAAAACCTGGCTGCAGTTTAGTGACTGTGATTGCCCACAAGAATGATCAACTAACAGAGTTCTTATATCTGGATTCGGCTTCTGATTTTTGCACAGCAGATGTTGCCAATTTAAACTACAACGCAAAACAAACTATATATTAAGCAAACACTATAACTGAACAAAATATTCTCCGCTAACCAAATATTCACAAAACACAAACCTTTGATTGATGAGTGTCCTCAACCTCTAACTCTTGAAACTAGGATACGTTAGCTTATCACGAAACAAAGGATTTGCTTCAATCAGCTTTTTAAGTTCAGCAAGCATTACACTCCTAGCTGTCTTGGCGTTTGCGTATTTGGACAATTGCTTGTTCTCTCTAAACACATGATAAATAAATGATAACACATTACAAAACAAAACTCATGTGCACCTAGCATGTAAAAACTACCATCAACAAAATAAACGCAATCAGCGTCCTCAAACATCTCGGGAAGAAATAGCTTTTATTTTTTGCTTGCTAAAACAATATACAAAGTATAATACCTGCATTTTCACAGGACTAGCACAAAGCTCGGGAGAGCAAGGTCTTTGAGTCCATTCAAACATCTCACTGTCAAATGTCAATATTGTTGGCATCCTGTAATGAGCACAGCAGAACACATTAATATCAATTAAAATACTCGTAATATTTATGCTGATAATATCTCAAATCCGTAGCTCAGTTCTGTTATGACAAGTTTCAACATTTGACTCTATGATTGAACAGTAAGATGATAAAAAGAAATTGAAAAAGGAAACAATGACCATGAAATAATCAATACCGTAACAACTGTCATTGACCAACTACCAGGACTTGAATTATAACAAACTGATTACAAAGTTACCTTTGAGGTGATTTCACGAGGATTATCGTCATCAGAACCCATGAGACTTCAACATCATTCGGCTGATTTTGTCTTCTCGAAACTTCAACATCATTTTGGTACACCTATTTTCCTCCTCCCTTTGATGAACCTAATAAAAAAATTCATGTTTAGTTGGAGCAAGTTACAACTGGGATTGAGTAAAAGTTACAAAGGTTGAAAATCGATACCAAAAAAGAAAAGTAGTGGTAATTTATCAAAGATCAACATCTTTTGTTTTAGTTTTTTGAAATTAACAGATTTTAGTTGTTTATCGTTACGATTAGAGCATTGGATTAGCAGTATCTGTTAAGGCATATGTAACGTATATGAAATGTTATACAAATATATTTGAAATGGTAACATAAAAGTGGACATGTAAGTCTATAACTGAGTATCAATAAACACAACAGGACTAAAACATGATCCCTCATAGCAAACTCAGTAGTCAGTACATTAATGATACATGTATATTCATTGTCTCAGTGAGGAATCTGAATATCAAAACCAATGAACACTTATTAGTGTATGGATGGAGAAATCAGCCTATTCCTACTTGCTTATTTTGAGCTGAAATAAGCACAATTGAAGGTGCTTATCTCAAATACCTTGAACATAAGCATAACCTGAAAAATTAAGCAATCCCAAACACCCCCATAGTCAAATATCCCAAATCATTGGTGATAAATCCTGTACTGTGTGAAAGCTTTCTCCCTAATGTGTTAATGTTCTGTACTCTTATTGAGAAACAACATATAGCGATAGATCGATGCTATTCATTTCTCCTATTTTAGATAGAAAATCTGAAATGCAATAGGTAAAGCAGTCTATCTGCAAGTCTATCATATAGCGATAGATGTAATAAAGTTCATGAACTCACATAAGATGATCTGAAAAATACTGAGAAGAATATCTTACCACAACTGCAGACGAACAGTGCGATCTTCAAGATACATCGTCTTCGACAAGAAATCAATTCCAATAGTTGCCTAATCAATACAGAACACAATTTAGTCTAAGGTATATGTAATTGTGCTCACTCTTAAGAGAACTACTCAACTTTTAACATTTAGGCAGAACAGAAACATTGTTATAACTTTGTTATGATCTTGTAACAAATATCTATCTATAACAGCTAACGACATAATTCACTCCTTTAGACGGCATAACACAGTAGCTCATCTGTCAGACAAACACAATGACACAACCAATGAAATCCTATAGATGCTAACACACTATTGCATCAAGTGTAAAACGGTGACCTCAGTGCAGCAAAGCCTCAAGGCTTGCGAGATACTTTCTACAAGGTCCCTCCACTACTGAACATATCATTTCCATGAATACTATTATCTCAAGTATGATTAACCAATTCAACAGAGCTCAACAAGAACAAATCGGTCTAAATAACAATAAAGACGGATAAATGTGATGCAAGGACAATTTCAGATCAATTCCATTTTTAACCACAAAACTATTAATCTCGATTTATATCCGTTTTTAAATCCACGAATACAATAACAAAAATAATTATAATCGGTTTTTAAATAATTAGACAACAAAAATGATTTGTGAACTCGTCATACCACAAGGATGAGAAAAAGGAAGATGCCGAGATGGAGGAGGTGATGGCGGCAGTAGAGACCCTCAAACCAAACGAAACCCGAGTGTGGTAGAAGAAGAAGAAAGACCAGATCTATGTGTGAAATTGATTTTGGGAATTTGGGAATTTAGGAAGAAGAAGAAGAAAGACCAGATCTATCTATGGATGTTAATGAAATATTTGGGAATATGGGAAGGAGGGCAGTTTGATTTTTGGGAAAAATTTAGGCGGATTGTGAAAAGTTAAGAAGTGGGAAATTTTATTTAGGGAAAATTAAGTGCAGCACATTTTAGCACATTTAGTCACTTTTAAATATTTTAAATAATGTGTGACAAATTTGACTATATGATTTAGTCACTTTTAAATAATGTATGACAAACTTGAGTATATAATTTAGCTACATACACAATTACTTCATGTGACCATATATAGATTTTGGTCACACTATTCAATTGTGTGACATATATTTGTCACATATGTATATATATAGTGTGACTAATGTTTCAAACTTATTTGTATCCGTCACACATCCTAAATTATATGTGACTAAATAATCAAAAAAGAAAATTACAAGATACCTCTAGTCACGAAATATTCAAATGTGTGACTGTAGCCTCAGTTGAAAAGACGAAATGGTCACACAAGTCGGATCAAGTGTGGCTGTTTCTTTTATTCTGTTACATTTAGTCACATAAAAAAGTTACTGTGTGGCCGTTCGAAAAACAACATGTGTGACTAAATCCCATTTTTGTACTAGTGCTTGGAGAACAAGTTGGCAATGGGTTGGGTATTCCAAGCCCATGCCGATCGGCTAAGGGATCCCCAAGGGATTCCGGAAGCTTCTTGTTCCTCTAATTTCATCTATAGTCCTTTTCTTATTCCCTAACGGTCTTTAGTCAATTCTCGTTAACTACTTAACGTTCGTTAGTCGTTATTTTTGTGTTTTAATAATTAAATACATAACGGTTTATATATTAATTATTATCCATTAATTCTTCATACGTAATGTGTGCAATCCCGTGGTCTCGAGTTTGATTCTAGACATACACATTAATATTTGTCCACAAAACTTAACAGCTCCCACTTGGACATCTATTAATAGTGTAATGACATTGATTAGCGTCTAGCAACACGCAAATGCCCCTAGTACAACTCGAGTGGTGGTCTCCTGGAAAAACCATTCGATGATTCATCATCATACTTATCATTTTGTTTCTAATACCACGTTAATAAAGATATGGATCTTAGTCATTCTTTATTAACCATTCTGTTTCTCGTTGTTTCTGATTGAGCAAGATTACCAAATCGTCTGAATGTATTCCAAATAGATCTTGGGCGTGGCCACGCAAACATCTTGTCAACCTTACAAGGGGCCCAGCAGTATTAAACTTCAAAACAAATTTGAAGGAACAAATTCTCTCTTGACTACGAGCCTAACCTATG
Source organism: Artemisia tridentata subsp. tridentata (assembly GCA_021014915.2). Lineage (NCBI taxonomy): Eukaryota > Viridiplantae > Streptophyta > Magnoliopsida > Asterales > Asteraceae > Artemisia > Artemisia tridentata. Next base: position 76,464,544 of record CP139504.1, read on the forward strand.
AACTTTGCAACACTCCTGAAAACAATCCTTATAGCTACCAGTAATGTATAGGGGTAAATTGATTTACAGAAATGCACTACATCCATGACAGTTATCTGGTATCTCAAGTCTGAGGATAACTATATTCATGATTTACTTGACGACAAGATCCATAAAGTAAACTCATGAAGTTGGGATAAGTCCTATATTCAATTCATTGAATATCATGTGAAATTGGCATGTCAACGCATCAATATACTTTCAAGTATGTTCTACCAATAATCAAATTTGTCTTAATTTAATGATATTCCCATATCATTAAGCGACAACGGACAATTTAGAATAATCAAATTATTCAAGGATTAAACATGCAAATACATGATATATTATTAAGAAAATGACAATCAAACATTACTAATATTTTATTTCATTAAAATAATAATTGTTCATAACATCCCATTATCCAAACACTAATCACAGATGGGCATGAAACTACTAGCTAAACGAAGTCCTATGCCTTCAGCATGTTGATAAAGCTTTCCACCAGGTAAAGCCTTCGTTAAAGGATCAGCTGTGTTATTATCTATGTGAACTTTGAGTAACTCGATTTCACCTATCTCGACTTGTTCTCGAACATAGTGATATTTAATCGGAAAATGTCTGGTGCCTTTCATGATTCCAGGTTCATTGGCAAATGTAATTGCGGCTGAATTGTCACAATACATCTTTATAGGTTTTTCGATTGAGGGCATAACTCCAAGCCCTGAAACGAACTTCCTAATCCAGACGGCTTCCATTGCAGCTTCTGAAGCAGCTATGTACTCACTTTCTGTTGCAGACATCGCTATGGTACTCTATTTCTTGCTCTTCCAATCCACTGCTCCTCCATTAATGACAAAGACATAACCCGTCTGAGACTTCGTATCATCTTTATTACATTTCCAGGAAGCATCGCAGTAACATGTAACACCAAGTTCTGCTTCTGGATTTCCCCCATATACTAAAAACATATCTCTTGTAGCTCTCAAGTACTTGAGAATATGTTTAACAGCAGTCCAGTGGAGTTCACCTGGATTCTGTTGATATCGACTAGTTATATTTTGAGCAAACGCCACATCAGGCCTTGTGCATCTCACCGCATACATAATAGATCCCACAGCCGAAGCATAAGGGACTCTCTTCATGCGTGTCACCTCTGCAGGTGTTGAAGCACATGCTTTGCTACTTAAGCCATGATTCTTTTGCATTGGCAAATATCCCTTCTTGGAATTTTGCATATTGAATCTCTTCAATATTTTATCAATGTAAGAACTTTGGCTTAATTCAATCAACCGCTTTGATCTATCTCTATAAATCTTGATTCCCAGAATGTATGCTGCTTCTCCTAAATCCTTCATAGAAAAACATTTCCCAAGATAGGCTTTAACCTCTTTCAGTCTTGGAATATTTTTACCCATGATTAATATGTCATCAACATATAGGACTAGAAAAATAACATCACTCCCACTAGCTTTGTGATATACACATGGCTCATCCAGATTCTGAGTAAACCCAAACCTTTTGATTTCTTCATCAAATCTCTTATTCCATTGCCGTGATGCTTGCTTTAATCCATAAATAGATCTTTGAAGTTTGCATACATGGTTTGGAAATTCTGGATTCACAAACCCCCCAGGCTGCGCCATATAGATGTCTTCATCTAGGTGACCATTTAAGAAGGCGCTTTTGACATCCATTCGCCAAATCTCATAGTCGTAGTACGCTGCTATAGCTATGAGAATCCTAATAGCCCTTATGTCAGCTACAGGAGAAAAGGTCTCCTCGTAGTCAACACCATATGTTTGAGTAAAGCCTTTAGCTACCAAATGGGCCTTATAGGTGTGTACATTGCCATCCAGGTCAGTTTTCTTCTTGAAGAGCCACTTACTTCCAACTACCTTGGCATTGGGAGGAAGGTCTATTTCAATCCAGACTTCATTATCTCTCATGGATTGCATTTCCCCATTCATAGCAATCTGCCATTTGTCCTTTTCAGGATCATTCATGGCAGCTCTATAATTAGTAGGTTCTCCAAGATCCCCTAATATAGTTTCCTCAACTTCTACGTTAAGACATAGACGTTCAGGTGCTTTCACAGTCCTTGCAGATTTGCGAATGGGAACAACTTCAGGTGGAGGACCCAGACTTTCAGGTTCCACAGGAAGTTCGCTAGTGTTTTCAGAAGGTAATGTATCCTCTTGATCATCTTCCAAATCATATATCCTCCCACTGAATTCTTGAGATATGAGATCTTTTTCAAGAAAATCTCCATACCTAGCAACAATTACTTTGTTTTCAGGTGGGTAGTAAAAGTAGTAACCCATCGTTTCCTTTGGGTATCCTACAAAGATACACTTTACAGATCTCTGTTGGAGTTTATCTGCTGAGTCACGTTTAACAAATGCCTCGCAACCCCAAACCTTTAAATAAGACAAGTTAGGAGTTTTTCCATACCATAACTCATAAGGTGTCTTATCAACCTTCTTGGTTGGAACCATATTCAAAATGCGAATAGCAGATTCTAAGGCATAATCCCAAAAGGATAAATGAAGAGTTGTAAGATTAAACATTGATCGTACCATGTCCAATAATGTACGATTTCTTCTCTCAGATACACCATTTTGTTGTGGAGTATATGGAGATGTGAGATGCTGGACAATTCCATTCTCAGCTAAATAATCTTTAAACTCTTGACTCAGGTATTCACCACCTCTGTCGGATCGAAGAGCTTTAATCTTCTTTCCAAGTTGCAATTCTACTTCTGCTTTGAAAACCTTAAATGTTTCAAATACCTCATGTTTATGTTTAAGTAAATAAACATATCCATAACGGCTGAAATCATCAGTAAAGGTTAAGAAGTAGCTAGCACCTCTCTTTGACACATGTCTAAGTGGTTCACACACATCAGTATGTATTAAACCAAGTAGATCAGAAGCCCTTTCCATACGATTATTGAAAGGTTTCTTTGTCATTTATCAAATGATTCATCATTGATATCTTGTAAAAGCCCATCACGTTGCAGCTTTTCCATACGAGTCTTGCCTATATGAGCAAGTCGACAATGCCAAAGATAAGATGAATCCAAAACATTCTTGATTCTCTTATTATTGATGCTATACATTGAATTATAATTATTGGAATCATTCATATCAATTTCAAAAACACCATTCACAGCAATAGCATTAAAATAAAAAATATTATTTAAAGAAACTGAAATTCCATTGCTCGTAACAGTATGTTTAAAACCAATATCCAATAAACACGAAAAGGAAACAACACCTCTAACAATAGTAGGTGCATAATGACAATTATTTAAAAACAGTACTAAGCCCGAAGGCAAAACTAATTTAAATACGCCTATAGCTTCAACAGCTACATGTGCCCCGTTACCCACGTTCAGATATTGTTCTCCATAGGCCAATTTCCTTTCAACTCTAAATCCCTGCAGTGTATTGCAAATATGAATACCACATCCAGTATCGTATACCCAGGAATTTATTTTATGAGTTAATGAAAATAATTCAATCATGAAAAAGTCACCTGAAGTGTTGGGGTTACGAGCCTCAACCTTCTGCTTTTTCACACGCAACTCCTCAAGATAGTGTGGACAGTTCCACTTTCAATGTCCTATCTCATGGCAGTGGTGACAAGCCTGATCCTTCTTTTTAGGATTCACCTGAAGTAATGTTATATTCGGGAATTGCATTGTATTTAAGTACAGGGACTAGTTTAGCAAATAGCGGATAGTTAAGCTAGGATCTTAGTATAAATACCCTCCTAGTTGAGACTAGGAGGTTAGGGAATTCATGTATCACTTTGAAGGTGTGTGTGTAATCTCCTCTCTCTCTCTAGAAAACACACACACCTTCCCCCATTCTTAATCTAATAAATACCATGTTTAATCTTTATTTTGAGTTCCCCCGACCTCCTGAACACGTATCTTGATCGTTACAATTGGCATCAGAGCTAACCAGGGGCGAATCGTGGGGTTTTGAGGTGAAAAATATGTGATTTGTGGTGTTTCTGCTCGGTACTGTTCATCAGATGGTCATTTTGATCGAACGAGAAAATTTGATCGAACGAGAAAATGTGATCGAACGACCAAATTGATCGAACGAACTATTTTTGATCGAACGGGCTTTCTTAGTCGAACGAGCATCTTTAGTCGAAGCAACTTGATCGAACGACCAACATTGATCGAACGAGGTTTGTCATCGAAGGAGCATTCATCGAACGAGACAAGGGTAGTCGAGTTAGACTTACTCTTCCAAATTGATCGAACGAACTACTTAGTCGAACGACTAAAATAGTCGAACCACTATTTAGTCGAACGACTAAAGTAGTCGAACAACTATTTAGTCGAACGACTACTTAGTCGAACGACCTTGTTGATCGAACGAACTTGTTGATCGAACCACTTGATCGAAGGAACACTCTGATCGAACCAACTGATCGAAGGAACCACTTGATCGAAGGAACAACCTGATCGAACCAACTGATCGAAGGAACCAAAATTTGATCGAAGGAACCAAGGTTGTAGTCGAAGCATGATAGAGTCAAACGAATACTTGATCGAAGGAGGATTCATCGAACCACAACCTTTGACCGAACAAACCTTTGATCGAACGAGTTCACCTAGTCGAAGCAAACTCTAGTCGAACCAAGTTTAGTATAATCGAAGCAAGATCTTGTCGAACGAGCAATATATAGTCGAACCAAAGTCATCTTGATCGAACCATTCGAGCCAAGGAAGTAGTCGAACGAGCAAGTGCACTTGATCACGTATCTAGTCGAACAAGTGAAGTTATTCGAGCAACCTTCTAGTCGAATCTTCTCGAGTTCGATTTATTTGTAGTCTTCTCGTGTGGCACTTGAACCGAATAGTGAAGGACTAGAGCTACGTTTGAATAAGATGTGCATGGTGAAAGTAATATTGAGCTTCATCAGAATATGTGTTGTGGCTTTTATCTCATATAGTGCACCATCAACTTTGTTCCCAAACTATTCAACTTTTGAAGATTGCTTTTGACGTGTGTAACCAATTCACTATATTTCAAGAGTTTGCATGAGACACGTGAAGTTGCATTTGACGTGTATTACATTTAGTTTGCATGTGAAGAGAGCTTGCATGTGAAGTGTGTATACGTGTTTGCTTTATATAACTGGCACCACACCAAAATCACAAAAATATTATTGGCCTACATCCTCAAAACACCACGTATCGCTTAAACGATCCTGATCAAGATTCACTATCAAATGACAATGGCTAAAGTTGCAATGAAATGTGACTACGGGGATGATTCGTTATTATTTATTTGGGTTTGAAGTAAGGTTTTATGGACGCGTGTACTTATTTCATCTTCTTTCTTTCTACCCTCCCGCGAAGATGACTTGTTTGGGCTTATATTAATGGTGACGAAGACTTGGATATCTAGTTACTTTTGTGATTCTTCCTCTCTATACTCACAAAGTAGCTATCACTTTAAGGAGTTACGTTGTAGTGCTCAGTGTCTCACGTAGTTGAGGATATGTCAAGAGGTTTTGTACTAATACTTTTGTTGAGGGTATAGGGTACACCGTTCTTAGTCACAAGGATCGTACAAGATTAAGTCACAAATCTGGGTGATTTTACTTCATTCTCAAGTTCGTCATGTTGGGTTATCTTCTCATGTGGTTACTACAAAAAGCCGTTGTTTTTGATACAGGAGGTTGATAAAGAGTTAGACATCTTAAATGGTATTGTTAGTAGATTGGGTTTATCGACATCTTCTCATAGGCTGATTGGGTTAATGATAAAGTGCTTCCAGTTAATACTTCACGTACACATCATTATGCTGATTCCGATAAATCGTAACCAGCAGGGGAGAGAAATGTGTACATCGAGGACGCACAACAAGTTCACGTGATCGGGCTTAATGATTTATGAAACGATTTGTGTCGGAGATTGGTTGATTCTATGTCTTATCCTCCACTCATCTTATTCTACGCACTTCTACCTTATCCACCTTCACCAATTTCGGGCAACAAAATCAAGATGATCAGTGGTTCAACTTGTTGCTTTGGTGTTATCATTTCATGTGTACGTTATGGGCTGATTTATCATATGAAAGATAACTGGGATGCATTTGGTGAGATGAAGATGTTGATACTATATTCCCCCGAATGTATAATCTTGAAGAAGGTCGAGTCTACAGTCTGTTCTACATTTTCCGCTGCGTGTTAGAAGACTAAAGACGGAATGCATTTAACTATCAAAAGACTTCTTCAGATTCAGGGCAGTAATCAGAAAGGTTGTCAGTTTGGGGGAGAGCACTAATTAGGGGAGAGCACTCAGGGCACCCAGAATTAAACCCTAATTAGATTTGCTCACGTTCTTCTGCAAGTAAAGAAATGAAAGCTGAGAAGATTCTGCAAGCTGAACGAAGTGATGAAGTTTGAAGACCATTCTCTGTGCTTATGGTTTATATTTTACTTGTAGGGAACTTTGTAAGCAATTCCCGTATAACATCACTTTGGGGAGAGATTGTTAGCCTTAAAAGTAATGTTATATTCGGGAATTGCATTGTAATTAAGTACAGGGACTAGTTTAGCAAATAGCGGATAGTTAAGCTAGGATCTTTGTATAAATACCCTCCTAGTTGAGACTAGGAGGTTAGGGAATTCTTGTATCACTTTGAAGGTGTGTGTGTGATCTCCTCTCTCTCTCTAGAAAACACACACACCTTCCCCCATTCTTAATCTAATAAATACAATGTTTAACCTTTATTTTGAGTTCCCCCGACCTCCTGAATACGTATCTTGATCATTACATAGGGTTGTTCTTCTTGGGATTAGGTTGGTAGGCCATAACTTGTTTACCCTTGTCAACCTTACCCTTACCCTTTTTATTCACCTGCGGTTTTGGCTTTTGGATCCTACCTCATTGTATAGCTAATACCTGAGGAGTAGGTGCCTTCTTTGGTAAACCATTCTCATAGTCCACAAGCATTGCAAGCAATTCCGTGACTGTCTTCCCCGCGCAATGCATGTTATAGTTTTGAACAAAACCTTTAAAATCCTTGTTCAAGGATCTGTTGATTAGGTTCACACATACATTCTCTGGGTAGACGTAGTTGATCTGATGTAGTTGGTCCATGTAACTCTTCATTTCCAACACATGATCACTAACAGGTTTACCTTCCCCCTGCTTGCAGCTATGTAATGCATCGATCAAATCATACAATTCAACTGCAGGTGGCTTCTCATAAGTCTTTTGGAGTTCTTGAAGCATATCATACTTCCAAGCATTAAGCACGCAACTTCATTGTGCCTTTTGTACTCCAATTTCCAGGCTTCTCTGACCTCCTCGGATTCAGTAGCATCTGGTTCAAGAGGGCAAGGCTTATTCAAGTATTCCAGCTTGTCGGACACTCTCAAGACAATCCTGAGTGACCTATACCAGTCATTGAAATTTGGGCCAGTCAATTTTTCCCTTTCAAAGTGGTTTTTGAAAGCAGAACTTAGTACAACATTATCGGGTTGAGCCATTTCTACAGAAAAAGTTCAAATATTAGTATTCTGATAATACAACTTTTCAAGAAAATAAAATACCCAGGAAATATTCATATAACCATTGAATTTTCTTGAAAACTAGGATCCAAATTTTCATAGTTTCACTACATCAGTTGATCTGCTAGTAGTGAAAGTACAAAATATGGTAATCTGTCGAACAATAATCGACAAACAATTTCCGACTCCTACATCAATTATGGGATTTACATTTGCCAAATACAATTTGCAAAGTAAGCATGTTTCATCCCATCTCATGCCTTAAGTTTCTAGGTCTCACCAACAACTTAATTAAGTCGTCTAATTTAGAAACTGCAAATTCTCCATTACTGGTCTCACACATAATGGAAATTTACCTTGTCATTAAAATCTAGGTAAGGTCTCACTTAGGCTAAATAATAACTTCAAGTGTTTCTTATAATTAGATGGCATGAACTTAAATTTTAGGGTACTAATTTTGATGTGTCAATCAAAATATGTACGAAGAAGCATGCACACATCTTCGTATCATAAAACCTCAAAACCTTTTTATTTACCAATTTAGGCTAAGATTTAAATCAACAAAGTTTTAATTGAGGTATTGGGTTCACCAATCAAAGAATTACCTACAATTATCGCCCACTATATCCTACTGCTGCATGAGTCAAAAGACCCAAGTTATTTGGATAATTACCACAAAGTGGCACGTGGAATTGAGGTCAATTCACCCTTAAGATGATTTTGTACATAAAATAGCTTACTTAGTAGCTCCAATTTGATGCACAAAGGAGCGGAGAGACAAACGTCAGCACTAAATGCCAATTAAAAACGCGTCTCTTTCGGTTTGACATTAATTCGGTTTGACAATTTAATGTCAATCCTCCTTATACCCCTCTTATAGTTTGTCAAAACTGGGTGAGCCGTTCACACTATTGGTACAAAACTCATCACTCAATTAAAAGTTTATGACTTTAAGTCTTAAAAACATGTAATAAACTATAATCTTGCTAGTCTCGCCTGGGAGCAAATTACCGTGCGAAACGAACCACTATCGGCACTGTAACACCTCAACCCGAAAAGGGTCGAAATACCACATTATGGTGTCACATCAGAACATAATAAATAATGCAAGCAGAAAACTTATTAAATAAATACCAAATTCATGAAAACCAAAGACTTCCAAAGTACTAAATCCAAACGATGTCTAAACCGAAGGAAAATATCCAAAACATATGTCTAATAATCATAAGTTCAACAATGGGAAACTAAGCAAGGTAGGTATTCTAAGCTCCAACTCTCATCACTCATGCCCAGCATCCCGCTTAATACCTGCCGCAGGGAAAAGAAAATGCGGCTGAGCTAAAGCTCAGTGAACAGATATAAATAATGAAAGGTAATAAGCAACCGAATGAATGAAACGAAACTAAGAAACCTACTAAACAATATATCATACGTCATGAGAAATAAATGAATGAATAGGAAATTAGAAATAACAAGGAATGCCCACGAGCCCTAAACAAAATGTCTAAACATGATACATGAATAGACCCAAAACAGATAAACATAATCATAGCAAAGCATAATATAATGTACACATGATATGCATCTCATGATGTACCAAATGTGATATGGGGTGTATGGCACACATCATCCATTCACTAAATACCTGAACTGAACAAAGTACCTAGGATGCATCCATACGCTCCCTGCAAAACAGATATACATATACAAGTTCGAGACTGTGCATACGTATGTTAATATAATAATAATAAATATGGCGGCCATGGTTGCTATATAGCATAAGTGGGAACGCTGTGTACTAATCACACCTCCACAGAACAGTGTCATGTCATAGGTGCCTCTATGATATGGTCATGGTACCTCCATGACTAGTTCAAATAGCTCGGGCAACAAAGATAAACAAATGATATGAACAGAATATAAAGGTAATCATTAATCATATAACTGAAAGGGAGTCTTATAACGCCCTAGAATTTGGATAAACTTTTTTATTATCTACTTTAATTATACTATAAGTTAAATAAATAAATAGTTATATAAATGTAATATTGGGCCAATTGATTAAAAAAAAGTTTTGGGCTTAGTTTTTATTTAAATCAATTCACCACAAGCCCAACTAGAATTTAATAGATCCATTAAAAAAAATCGGCTTCTTCCCCTCCCATATTTCGATCTCCAGGAAAAAAATGAAGAGGGAAGGAGAAAACCCTAGCCTCCATTGCTGTTTGTCCAAACATTCAAGAAACCAAGAATCAAGTCTAATTTTTCGAAGCATACCAAGGGGGTAAACGTATCATCGTTGTTCTTGTTCTTTTCTTTTTGATCTCTATATAAACGTATAATATGTCACCTAAAAGCAATATGAATCGGCTATATATACATATGTATGAGAAACAATTGTCACATAAAATGATGAACATGAAATCATAAAACATATAACCTTAATTATGTGTGTCGTGTGGAAAGTACTTGGTTTGATCTTTAATAATTTGAATAAGGTGTATGAGTATGTGTTTTGATGAATTAAATCAGTAGATAACATGTGTATTTGATCATATGTATTCATTGGATTAAGAGGAAAAAGGGAATTAGGGTTTATGTTGTTGTTTTGATCGGGACAGAATTGATAGTCGAATATGTGTGCATCATACAACGAGTTTTGTAAATGTTTAATTCTGGATTTTTGCTCTAAAACTCAGTTTAGGGTCTTAGTAAAGTATTCCAATTGGTTTGGAAGGATTTGAGTTTGATTTGGTCATATTTTTGAATTTATTGTGATGATATGTCAAAACTGTGTTGGCAGAATTTTACTTCAGTCGTAGTTATTGATTTTTCATTTTCAAACCGTATCAAATTAGAGGTTTCCAATTTACAGGAATCATTATTCATATGTGTACTACTTTGGAATTTTTGTAGAATTTTCTGGATTCGTGTGGTTAGGTTGTTAATTACATACTTTTGAAGTGTATCTGCAGATCTGAATCTGGACATGTTAGCATAGACGATTTTAAAAGGGGGTGTCCACTTAATAATAAAATATGTAAAAATTCAAGTAGACTTTTAAGACATATGGGCTCCTGTGAGATTTTTTTTGATTTTTAGTTTGGGCTTCTGATACGTTTTTAAAATTCGTTTAGTGGGCTTAATTTTGTTATAAAACCAGTTAATGTGTATGCATGTGTTACATAAGTATTAAATGTGTCACTTTGATGTTTGGTGCCCTAATACATGTTCTTATGTCGGGTGTGTCTTTTTAATGTCGTGTTGACTTGTGTGTGGGTACGATTAACCTAATTGATAATCCCGAACCCTAACCCTAATTTAACTAAATTGGGAAGTCGTGTTAGAACATACTAAATATGGAAACTTACTAAATACGGAAAGTTACTAAACATGGAAAGTTACTAAATATGGAAAGTTACTAATTATGGAAATTTACTAATTATGGAAAGTTACTTAATCTGGAAGGTTACTAAATATGGAAACTTACTAAATATGGAAAGTTACTAAAAATGAAAAGTTTCTAAAAATAGAAAGAAACCTTAAATGGGAAACCTGAATAACAATAAGCAGTAAACTTGTAAAATGAGCTTATAAGTAATACGTGATTATTAATTTGTATAGGTTCGGTGAAGAAGGAGTGATTCCCTGTTTCAGTGTACTTTCTTATTTTGTTGGTTGCTTGCATAAGGTACAGATATTCTGACCTTTCTTATAAGGTTTCTCATGATCATTTTCACATTTTTTGATAGCTTAACCTCTGATTTTGATGCCTTTGCTATGAGCCTTTCTATTATGACACTTCTGATATAATACGATGACATAAGCCTTTGATATGAGCCTTTGCTATGCACCCTTTGATATGAACCTATGATTATGATATTTTTGATGACCTTAGATTCTGTGTCATTACTATGACATTCTGTTTGACCCTTGTCACACCCCCAAAATCTGTGTTTGCAGCGGAATGGAATTCCGGGGGAGTGATGTTCTCGGTCACAAAGTACAAGGAATAAAGAACGACCTCTAAGTGAGTCGTTTTAAAAACAAGCGTTTGATTTAAAGTTAAGTTTTACAAAACATAGTTATCAGAGTTCACCATCAAAATGTAAGATTTAAATACATAACCAAACGCTAATAATGCAAGAAAATCTTCATCATGATGTGCTTCCAAAATGTGACTCAAAAGTGCTCCATACAAAAGGTGTATCATCATCACCTACTTACCTGAGAATACACGCTAAAAGGGTCAACAATAATATTGGTGAGAGTCATAGGTTTAAATAAACAGTAAGGCGGACCACAAGATTTCAATAGCAAGACAGTACAACAAATATAATGTCACAGCCAAAAATAATAAATACAGTGCCTAAGCTCATGACCCCGAAGCTCGACGTACTCGTATGCAATTAAGCACAATAACAATGCCCCAAATAAGTGTTTGCCAGACACTCGAAAATAATCCGAATGATATGCGTCCGTTTACCCAGTTGGCGCGACCAACCCGGACGGGGTGTCAACCCAAATTGATCTATTCATAACATCCGCGTTTACAAGTAATTAACGGTTCATGATTCGTAGGGGACTTCAATGACAAGGTGGTAACTTAGGCAAAGTAACAGTTTTAGTACTTGTGTCCGTATGTAAAGACAAGCATTGTATTCCCACCCCGAGGGTTTAGAAATCATGTATAAACAATTTAAAAGTCGGGGCTATGAAACTCACCTTAGCAAAAGCAAATCTCGTTTGGTATTTTGTAAACGGCAATATAGGTCCAATAACTCTAATCGCGACCTAAATATACATATGTCTTAGGCTTCGAAAACAAGGTCAAGCATGCAAGTTCATACTCTATTTTATCACTTGTACATGTTATTGTAATATTTGTTGTCAAAATATAATTGCGTCACTTTGATCCTTTATTAGAAATCACCACTTTTTCGAAAAAATAACTTGTTTATCTCATAACCAAGTTTTAATCGCCGTGTTAATATGTATTTCAAAATTCTCTAACGCGTCTAATACGTATATACATTGTTCTACCATTTCCATTTACGCTATTTTAACCAAAATGTACACTAAAAGGTCCAAAATTCACTTTTAAAAATCCTAACAGCTTCCTATTAGGCTGTCAAAGTAATATGTTGCCGCAAACATTCTTTTGGTCATAACTTTCGCGTCGTAACTCCGTTTCTTAAGTTTGACCTATCCCCGCGAAGGTAGTTAAGTATACTCTAGGATTTTCAAGGTCTCGGCTAGTCTAAACATCATTTAACCTCAGTTTTTCACTTCACAAAATTCTGGACAGAATGTATTTTTCAGATTTTCCTGAAAATGTAGTTTTTATCGTCTAATTTGAAAATAGCGTATCTTTTTCGTTATAAGCCCGTTTTAACTCATTCAAGCGGCTATATTTTTGTTATTAAGTCTATTTTCTATATTTCTAGCCTAATAATGCCCCTGAGCTACTGTTTTTTCTAATTTGTACGAAATGAGACAGATTATTTATGAAAGTGTCAAAACTACATTTCTATTCTTCTAGCTAACATATCCACTTAACCACAACTTCAATTCTAGTCCTAGTTTCTCCATCAACTTCCCAACATAACACTAAACATAAACTTAACAATATTCAAATTCCATGTGAATGATTATCAAGAGCATTTAAATCTACATGTCTACTAATATACTTGTATACATATAAGGTTTATTTGTAATAAGAACTTGTTTAAAACTTAAACTTTGTTAAAGGATCATTATAAATGTAAATTTTATCAACATGTACCAAGTGATAATAAGTATAGATACTTGACAAGCATGTAAAACATGAAAATCATGAAGTGTTGGTAAGATCACTTACAAGAGCGATTAGTGAGATGGAAGTTGTAAATCACTTGCTTAACCACAAGATTTATGCTCCAAACCTTTGCTAATGTGCCCTAATATACTTGATCTTAGCCACAACAAATCTTTCTCCTCTCCTTGGCTCCAAAGGTGTGTCGACTTTATGTATATATGTGAGGGATTATATTTTTTTTTCTTACTTAGCTAGTAGTGCAAAAATGAGGGATATTAGGTCTTATTTATACCTGAACTTTTCCAATATGTAATAGTGTAGTCAAAGATTATAATTTGGCTAGGAGGGGGTGGGGGTTGGCCGGTCAAGGGGGGTCAAGGGGACCATTTTTGAGTCAAGCCTCCAATTTGTACAACTTAGTTCCATGTTTTGTGGCTTATGGTGGCTCATTTAATGAGCACATGAGGTTTTGTCTAGATAATTATTTATCAAGCAAGGGGGCGGAGGCGGCAAAGGGTAAGTTTTAGGATGAAATGAGTAGTTTTGATACAAAAATCTATATATTGTAGGTATTGGGTGTTAAAAATATGTATTGGTTGTTGTTTCGGTGATTAACGAAAGTTAGTCAAAATTAAAAAGTTATAAAGAATTTACTTTAGGTGTCAGGAAATATTTTTGGAACTTTTGTAATAATTTTGAAAGTATAAAAATATGATAGAAATAATTGTTGAAAGAATCGGGTATATCGGGTGTTATATATTGAATAACAAATAACGTTTGTTGAATTCTAAAACCGTAAGTAGTTAAAGAATAGAAAATTGTTTTATAGTTTAAAATTGTGAAATGGAGCAGGAGCAAGATACTGGAGCGTTGTGGACTAAATATAACCTAAGTCCTAGTGTGCTTGGAATTTATTCTAGGTATTCACGTCGGTTCAAGAAATAAGTCACACGTAAATTGTTTTCAAATAAATGTCAAGAAAGTAAATTCGAGTTTGGTGAATAGTATTGACCTGAAATTTTGCTGGTTGTGATAGTCTACCACCCATAAAAATGAATCTCGTCCTCGAGATTCAGCCAGTGTTGGTCATTGGGGTGTCGTCGGTGAAGAGATGCGGATACTTTCGACGGATCTGGTCTTCTCGTTCCCAAGTGAACTCGGGACCTCGTTGAGAATTCCAGCGAACTTTGACGATAGGAATTCTACTATGCTTTAATTGCTTGACATCACGATCCATAATTTCTACTGGCTCTTCGATGAAATTTAGCTTGTCATCGAGTTGAATCTCTTCTAAAGGAATGACGAGGGATTCGTCGGATAAACACTTCTTGAGATTAGAAACATGAAAAGTATTATGCACACTGCTAAGCTCTGGCGGGAGTTCAAGTCTGTATGCTACTGGACTGATTCTTGCGAGAATCTTAAATGGTCCAATATACCTAGGGTTCAATTTCCCGCGCTTCCCAAATCGTATCACACCTTTCCAAGGCGATACCTTCAACATTACCATGTCTCCAACTTTGAATTCTAAGGGCTTACGCCTCACATCGGCGTAACTTTTCTGACGATCTCTGGCGGCTTGCAGTCTGTTCCGAATCTGAACAATCTTCTCGGTTGTCTCGTAAATAATTACTGGACCGGTAAGTTGAGCATCTCCGACTTCAGCCCAACAGACTGGTGATCGGCATTTCCTACCGTAGAGTGCTTCAAATGGTGCAGCCTTTATGCTTGTGTGATAACTATTGTTGTAGGAAAACCCAATCAACGGCAAATGAGTATCCCAGCTATTACCGAAATCGATCAAACATGCACGGAGCATATCTTCTAGTGTTTGGATGGTCCTCTCACTCTGACCATCGGTTTGTGGATGATAAGCTGTACTCATATCAAGACGGGTTCCAAAGGCATCATTAAGCGATTCCCAAAGTCTTGAAGTGAATCGACTGTCTCGATCCGAAATGATTGAAACTGGTACACCATGTTTCGAGACAATCTCCTGGATATAGATTCTGGTTAACTTATCCATCTTGTAGGTTTCTTTAATGGGCAAGAAATGAGCTGATTTGGTGAGACGATCAACGATCACCCAAATAGCGTCGTGACCGCTCAGAGTTTTAGGAAGTTTAGTGATGAAGTCCATGGTTATACGCTCCCATTTCCATTGAGGAATCTCTGGTTGCTGTAGTAAGCCAGACGGCTTCTGGTATTCGGCCTTAACTTTAGAGCAAGTAAGACATTTGCTGACATAGGTAGCAATATCGGCCTTCATATTCGGCCACCAATATAGCTTTTTGAGATCTTGGTACATTTTATCAGAGCCTGGGTGTATGGAATATTTGGACTTGTGCGATTCGTGCATGATCAACTCTCTTAGGCCACCAAAATGTGGTATCCAACTCCTATCTTTGAAGCATAACATTCCATCAGACCTTTTCACAAAACCATTCGTACTTTCTGGCATACCATGAATGTTCTCCTTGGGTCGGTTCTCTGTCTTAAGTGCTTCGGCTTGGGCCTCGAGAATTTTGGACGGGAGAGGTGAACTAATGGTCATACCCAATGATCTCACTCTTAAAGGTTTAAGTCGTTCTTTCCTGCTAAGGGCATCTGTTACTACGTTCGATTTACCAGGATGATATCGGATATCGCAATCATAATCACTGAGTAGTTCTAGCCAATGGCGTTGCCTCATATTAAGCTCTTTCTGGTCTAAGATATTTTGAAGACTTTTGTGGTCGGTGTATGATGCGTGGTTTTGCGACCTTACAACAGGTTTTACCTCTCGAGGGATCTCAAGAGGCTTACAACCCCACCAGGCAGTGTACCTGACCGATGTAGTATAGTGTAGTGGTAAGTACGGGGGTTTGATCGTTCTCCACAGGGAATAGTGTTCGTTAGATATGAAAAACTACTTTAATAGGTCTAAGGGTGAGAGAAGATTCTTTTTATGTTTTTATATTTTTTTGGAAAGCAAGTAAAATCTCGGGTTTGAAAGAGTGGGCGGAATTAGTTGCTAGTCAACTAACCCAAATTACTACGAATGCAAATAAAATAAAGAGTAAATAACATTTTTGGTCCTCGTGGTTTACCGGGTTTAACACTGTTGGTCCAAATCGTTATTTTGTAACGGATCCAGTCCAAGATCCGATGACCCGTAACACTTTTGGTCCACTTTTTTAGAAAAAACGTGCTATGACTAAAATACCCTCGAAGTTAACCCCAGAAATTGCACCATTAGTCCCTGACCTAACGGGCGTTACTTCCGTTAGTTATTATTTGACAACGTTAGTCCATTTAGCCAACGATTATTTGCAACGTTAGTCCTTTATACATTTTTGTCCGTTTTTCTTACGTTTCATACGGTTTTCGTCGTTTTTCTTACGTTTCATAAGGTTTCGTCCGTTTTTTTTTACGTTTTCGTCCGTTTTTCTTACGTTTCATACGGTTTCGTCCGTTTTTTTTACGTTTTCGTCCGTTTTTCTTACGTTTCATACGGTTTTGTCCGTTTTTTTTTACGTTTTCGTCCGTTTTTCTTACATTTCATACGGTTTTGACCATTTTTTTACGTTTTCGTCCGTTTTTCTTACGTTTCATGCGGTTTTGTCCGTTTTTAGTCGTTTTCAACCGTTTTTTCTTACGTTTTCGTCCGTTTTTTAGTCGTTTTCATCAGTTTTTCTTACGTTTCATACAGTTTTGTCCGTTTTTTTTACGTTTTCGTCCGTTTTTCTTACGTTTCATACGGTTTTGTACGTTTTTTTTTACGTTTTCGTCCGTTTTTCTTACGTTTCATACGGTTTTGCCCCTTTTTTTTTACGTTTTCGTCCGTTTTTCTTACGTTTCATACGGTTTTGTTTGTTTTTTTTACGTTTTCGTCCGTTTTTCTTACGTTTCATACGGTTTTGTCCGTTTTTTTTTACGTTTTCGTCCATTTTTCTTACGTTTCATACGGTTTCGTTCGTTTTTTTTTACGTTTTCGTCCGTTTTTCTTACGTTTCATACGGTTTTGTCCGTTTTTTTTTACGTTTTCGTCCGTTTTTCTTACGTTTCATACGGTTTTGTCCGTTTTTTTTTTTACGTTTTCGTTCGTTTTTTTTTACGTTTCATGCGGTTTTGTCCGTTTTTTTTACGTTTTCGTCCATTTTTTTTACGTTTTCGTCCGTTTTTCTTACGTTTCATACGGTTTTGTCCGTTTTTTTACGTTTTCGTCCGTTTTTCTTACGTTTCATACGGTTTTGTCCCTTTTTCGGAAAAATTAAAAAAAGTTAAAAAAAAAAAATTCCGAAAATATTTTTTTTCTGAAAAATTAAAAAAAGTTAAAAAAATCTTTTTTTTTCCGAAAATATTTTTTTGTTCGGAAAAATTAAAAAAACAAATTCAGAAAATATTTTTTTCGGAAAAATTAAAAAAAGTTAAAAAAAAAAAATTTTTCCGAAAATATTTTTTTTGTTCGGAAAAATTAAAAAAACAAATTCAGGAAATATTTTTTTTCGGAAAAATTAAAAAAAGTTAAAAAAATTTTTTTTCCAAAATATTTTTTTGTTCGGAAAAATTAAAAAAACAAATTCAGAAAATATTTTTTTTCGGAAAAATTAAAAAAAGTTAAAAAAAATTTTTTTTTCCGAAATATTTTTTTTTCCGAAAATAAATATTTTTGAAAAAAATATTTTCGGAAAAAAAAATTTCAAAAAAATTTTGTTTTTTACGAAAATATTTTGGAAAAAAAATAATTGGACAAAAACGATAAAAAAAACGGACAAAACCGTATGAAACGTAAGAAAAACGGACGAAAACGTAAAAAAAAGGGGCAAAAACCGTATGAACAAAACCGTAAGAAAAACGGACAAAACCGTATGAAAACGTAAGAAAAACGTAGATGAAAACGACTAAAAAACGGACGAAAACGTATAAAACGTAAAAAAACGGACGAAAACGTAAAAAAAAAGGGCAAAACCGTATGAAAACGTAAGAAAAACGGATGAAAACGACTAAAAACGGACGAAAACGTATAAAACGTAAGAAAAACGGACGAAAACGTAAAAAAAAAGGGACAAAACCGCATGAAACGTAAGAAAAAACGGACGAAAACGTAAAAAAAAGGGGCAAAACCGTATGAAACGTAAGAAAAACGGACGAAAACGTAAAAAAAAAAGGACGAAACCGTATGAAACGTAAAAAGAAAAATAAAAAGGACACGTAAAACGTAAAAAAAAGGACGAAAACGTAAAAAAAAAGGGAAACAAAAACCGCATGAAACGTAAGAAAAACGGACGAAAACGTAAAAAAAAGGGACAAAACCGTATGAAACGTAAGAAAAACTGACGAAAACGTAAAAAAAAACGAACAAAACCGTATGAAACGTAAGAAAAACGGACGAAAACGTAAAAAAAACGGACAAAACGTATGAAACGTAAGAAAAACGGACGAAAACGTATGAAACGTAAGAAAAACGGACGAAAACGTAAAAAAAACGGACAAAACCGTATGAAACGTAAGAAAAACGGACGAAAACGTAAAAAAAAACAAACAAAACCGTATGAAACGTAAGAAAAACGGACGAAAACGTAAAAAAAAGGGGCAAACGATGAAACGTAGAAAAACGACGAAAAAAAAAAAACGGACAAAACCGTATGAAACGTAAGAAAAAACGGACGAAAACGTAAAAAAAAAAGGACAAAACCGTATGAAACGTAAGAAAAACTGATGAAAACGACTAAAAAACGGACGAAAACGTAAGAAAAACGGTTGAAAACGACTAAAAACGGACAAAAACCGCATGAAACGTAAGAAAAACGGACGAAAACGTAAAAAAAAGGGTCAAAACCGTATGAAACGTAAGAAAAACGGACGAAAACGTAAAAAAAACGGACAAAACCGTATGAATAACGACAAACGAAAAAACGGACGAAAACGAGTAAAAAAACGGACGAAACCGTATGAAACGTAAGAAAAACGGACAAAAATGTATAAAGGACTAACGTTGCAAATAATCGTTGGCTAAATGGACTAACGTTGTCAAATAATAACTAACGGAAGTAACGCCCGTTAGGTCAGGGACTAATGGTGCAATTTCTGGGGTTAACTTCGAGGGTATTTTAGTCATAGCACGTTTTTTCTAAAAAAGTGGACCAAAAGTGTTACGGGTCATCGGATCTTGGACTGGATCCGTTACAAAATAACGATTTGGACCAACAGTGTTAAACCCGGTAAACCACGAGGACCAAAAATGTAATTTACTCCGAATGCAAATAAAATAAAATAACAAAAATGAAAATGTTGGTGAAAACTTATGTGGAGGGAAATGTGTTTACTTAGATTTCCTTACTCCCTAACTATCTTTTACCGGTTGATTAGTGTGTATTAGTCGCATGGATGACGGGTGTATTCCTTAATACCATTCGTGGGGTGGCGTACGTACTTCCCCAACTCTACAAGCTCCTACTTCACTCCTATGTCGAGCCGGCTAGGAAGCTCCTAACATGGGATCACTAGAATTCGCTTGTGCATTAAATACAACCATAAAAACCTTTAGTACGCATTGGTTCATGTTTCTTAAGACGTTCAAGCAAGTTACCGAATAGGAAGTTAGCCAGTTTTCTTAAGCCTAACATAGATGAACAATCATCCAATACAACTAACAACACACTAATAACCAATAATCAATAGCTAGGTTTCATTAGATCTAAGCAAACACAAGATAAATCTAGCCTAACATGTTAAACAAAAGACAAGAATAAGATAGAATCAAACAACACATAGACATATTGAATGATTAATTGATAACTTATCTTCAATGTAACATGGAAGATCTCAAGGCAAAAAGCCTTGAAAGAGCTGCCAAATTCGTCCTAGGGTTTTCACACACAAAGTTCCCCGATAAGTTCCACACTAATGACAAAGAATTGCAAAACTATATATAGATTTTTAGATCTGACGGCGTCACGTTATGGAGTGTGACGCCGTCACCTCGCCGCTTTTAGGGTTCTCGGATGACCTTCTTGACGCGTCCCTCTTTAGCTCTCCAAAATCCGTTCTGGCTTATCAAGGCTTGACGCCGTCAGACTATGAACGTGACGCCGTCCCTCTTTGAATTATAACGTGACGACCTTGATCAGATTAAAGCGTGACGCCGTCAGAATTTCCATGCAATTTCTCTGGCTTATCATGAGTAAATTTCACATCCACCACTTTTGCCAAGCCATGACGCCGTCCAGGGTTAATCCTGACGCCGTCAAAGGTAACTTCCAGCAAGATTTTAAGACTTTGTCGTTTTCTTCACTTTTATGCTCCAAAAACGTCCAAAATGCTTCCTTTTCCAGATTTACTTCTCAAAAGTACCTAAAATGACAAAAGGAACGATTTAGGGCGATATTTGATCAAATAAATACGATTTAGGGCTTAAATGACCCCTTAAAAGCGGTACACTTTTCGCTTCATCAAATACCCTTACACTTGAGATTTGCTTGTCCTCAAGCAAATGCGCTTTTATTCTAATCAAAATACAAGTTAGGGGTCATTTAATGCTAACATAAAAGTAATTACAACAAATATTCGTTCCACTTTAATCATAATAAGCACGGAGATTACAAACTAGCACCTCACAAGTAGTGTTTAGATATTCACATCTCTCAAGTGTCATCAAAATAAATCTCATAAATGAAAACGGATAATATCTCTCACTACCTGTCATAGCAAATAGATTACCATAGGCTTGGGAAAGGATCAAAAACCTCCTCCACTAGGCGTAAGCACCTAAGATAAACTATCAAAGTGGGCTTTTAAATGGGTTATAATGTTAGGTGTAGGGAAAAGGAAAACACGGTTTTGTTGGATAAAGGATATTTTACTGGTGGCGAGTTAAAGATCTTGATCAATTACATGTACTATACAATGTTGCTAAGCCAAGACTCGACTCGATTTAAGCTAATGAAAGAAAATAACAAAAACATAAAATAAACATAAAATAAAACGGGACGGTAGTCCGTATGTTTTTTCTACTTTTCTTTTTCTCATTTTTCTCTTTTTTTTTTTTTTTTTTTTTTTTTTTTTTTTTTTTTGTGCATACACTTTTGCCCTACCATCCAAAATAATACATCATAGGGGCGTTGCATTCCCCTTACACTTGAACTTTTACATAACTTTACAATTAACTAATCTAATGACTCGAATTAAGATAATCAAAACACTTGGAGTACTTTTAAAATATTTAGCACATATGGGGGTAATAAATGATGTTCTTCCCCATTACTCCATTACACTAGTACTTTACCCATGAGTCCCAATCGTCCCAAAACAATATGTACAAGGATATGACTCGACTTAGCAACCATGTAATCAACTAGATAATTAACTTGGGTTTAAACAAATGTTGTCACAATAATGCACTAAAAATGAGTGCATACAAGGTAGGCTAAGGCGATTTGGGTTACATTTTAGTGGGGTGTAACAAATTCTTCCTTTAAGTAAAATGCTTAAAGGTCGAAATGAAAAGATAGGCTCAGAGGGGTGTACTAGGGGTATCGTGTAATAAAAATGAGTACAACGCAAAGGGTGTGGGAGAATTACTTGACCAATGTAGCCAATGTAATTATAACAAAAACACAGGTGTAAAACAATGGGTGAATCCTAATGCCTCTTATCATGTAGTAAATCTAACTACACGAATGTAGTCTCACTTGTGGCCTCGGAATGGTCCTAACGCAAGTTCTAGAATCTAAGTGCTACCGGTACACACATCATAGCATAAATGCTTTTCCTACCAATTCTAGGGGCGAACCTCACATATTTGGGGGTGGAAAATTTTTTAGTGGTACGGTTTTTGTGCTAGTCATATAACTCCTATCCGTGAGACGCTCATTAAGATCAAAGTTTCACTCCTATATGTTGTAAAAAATTTTAAATTTGGCACTAAAATTACCCTAACAGGTATTTATCTCAGTTTTATTACACATCCACTATTAAACAAACAAAAATCAAGCGCACTTGTATTCTCTAATCGTACTTTTACCCCCCCTTACACTTAAGATGAACATTGTCCCCAATGTTCAAATAACAAATGTAAAAGTAAATAGTAAAAGAATGAAATCAAATACTCCCCTGATTCGTTCGGTGGATAATGAAGTAACATGGTTAAATCTTCTTCCAAGATAATGTTGAAGCTCCATGACTAATGCATCGCCATAAGCTTGATCCAAAAACATTTCCTTGTCCAAAATAACCTGTTAAACCTGAGAAAACAAACAAGAAAAACCAAAGCATCAAACCGAACAAAGACAACTCACAACTAGGTGTAATTCCAGACTTAGAAATAAAACAATAAAAGATATAATGCTTGCGGAATGAATGTTTTGCAGGTTCCTGGAGTTTATAAGTTAGAGATTTAATAAAAACTTTTTATGAAAACAAAACTTTCAAAAATTTCAGAAAATTAAAACCTGACGCCGTCAGGTTGTAATTCCTGACGCCATCAGAAATGATCTGACAGAATTCTCATGTTAAGTTTCCGGAAAATTTCTGGAAAAATCTATACCTCATTTCCTGGAAATCCTGCAAAACATCATTATGACTCGATACAAGCATTTGACTCAAACAAATACTAATATGTATGTTAATTTATTATTATTATGATTCATGTTCATTTGTTCTCTAATAAACCGATTTAGATTTCCCTTACACTTAACTTTTGCAAAATACCTTTATATGTAGTTAAGACGAAGTTAAAAACAAAATAAAGCATTTTCACAATTTTAGTTTTGAACATGAATCAATAATAATAAAAATTAAACATACATACGGAAGCAAATAAAATCAAACAAACAAATAAATAAACACACAAAGCAAATAAAGCTTGGGTTGCCTCCCAAGAAGTGCTTATTTTTGTTCGAGTCACGAGCCTGACTCTACCCTTATTTAACAAAAATAGGGGAGGTTTTCCCTACACTTAGGATTAAGTGAGGGTGAAAGTAGCGATACACACCCTTAGGGTGTGAATATGCCACGTGAGGTGAAGGGGGTGAGTGAATGGCTTCCTTCATCCTAAAACTACCCGGATAATATTGGTTGATGGGTGGGTCGGTTCCTCTTTTTTCTCCTAGATGTAAATCTAAGGATGAAAAGTTGTGTAAAGGTTGAGGTTCCGACTCATCAACACTAGGAAATTCCCTAGAAATAAGAGTAAGGTCATCACTAAAAGTGTTCAAACCTATATCCTCTAGTTGTGCTTGGTCCAAGGGTTCTACCTCTATCGGGATTCCTAAAGTCTCTTCTACTTCTTCCGGGTAAGTCACGGGTGGTGTGGGTGACTCAAATGATGGTGGGTTTTGTAGAGTACTTGGTTTGGTGAAATCAATCCCACTCATGCAACTAGGTAGTTCAACACTAACCATCTCACAGTCTTGTTTTGATTCTAAGTCCATGTTCTTAGAAACTAGGTCTCTTTGCTCATACGAATCCACCAATTCGTTCCACTTATGGGTCATGGTTAGGAAGCTTTCCTCGAAATTCATCCAAAGGGCCTGACTAAAAGGAATTGATCCAGATAATGCTTGTCTAAGAGAAGTATCACATGCATAGAATTCATTAAACCCATCTAACCTTACCCCCAACTTCATTTGGTTATCACAAAGATCACGAAACAATTCATAGGAATGATAGGAAACAAATCTCTTGGTGAAGTATAATTGTTCATCTATTGTCAATGATCTAAATGGAATTTCATCCGCCATAGTGACAAATGAAAATGGTTTTACAAACAAAGGGCACAAAGAAAAAGATAGACTACTAGAAAGCTAATAAAAAGAAAATAAAAATCTCACTAGATAGGAATCTAATGAGTAGACCTAATAGAAATAAATTTCAACCTAAGCAATAACTACTCCCCGGCAGCGGCGCCAAAAACTTGATGCGTGGTTTTGCGACCTTACAACAGGTTTTACCTCTCGAGGGATCTCAAGAGGCTTACAACCCCACCAGGCAGTGTACCTGACCGATGTAGTATAGTGTAGTGGTAAGTACGAGGGATTGATCGTTCTCCACAGGGAATAGTGTTCGTTAGGTATGAAAAACTACTTTAATAGGTCTAAGGGTGAGAGAAGATTCTTTTTATGTTTTTATATTTTTTTGGAAAGCAAGTAAAATCTCGGGTTTGAAAGAGTGGGCGGAATTAGTTGCTAGTCAACTAACCCAAATTACTACGAATGCAAATAAAATAAAATAACAAAAATGAAAATGTTGGTGAAAACTTATGTGGAGGGAAATGTGTTTACTTAGATTTCCTTACTCCCTAACTATCTTTTACCGATTGATTAGTGTGTATTAGTCGCGTGGATGACGGGTGTATTCCTTAATACCATTCGTGGGGTGGCGTACGTACTTCCCCAACTCTACAAGCTCCTACTTCACTCCTATGTCGAGCCGGCTAGGAAGCTCCTAACATGGGATCACTAGAATTCGCTTGTGCATTAAATACAACCATAAAAACCTTTAGTACGCATTGGTTCATGTTTCTTAAGACGTTCAAGCAAGTTACCGAATAGGAAGTTAGCCAGTTTTCTTAAGCCTAACATAGATGAACAATCATCCAATACAACTAACAACACACTAATAACCAATAATCAATAGCTAGGTTTCATTAGATCTAAGCAAACACAAGATAAATCTAGCCTAACATGTTAAACAAAAGACAAGAATAAGATAGAATCAAACAACACATAGACATATTGAATGATTAATTGATAACTTATCTTCAATGTAACATGGAAGATCTCAAGGCAAAAAGCCTTGAAAGAGCTGCCAAATTCGTCCTAGGGTTTTCACACACAAAGTTCCCCAATAAGTTCCACACTAATGACAAAGAATTGCAAAACTATATATAGATTTTTAGATCTGACGGCGTCACGTTATGGAGTGTGACACCGTCACCTCGCCGCTTTTAGGGTTCTCGGATGACCTTCTTGACGCCGTCCCTCTTTAGCTCTCCAAAATCCGTTCTGGCTTATCAAGGCTTGACGCCGTCAGACTATGAACGTGACGCCGTCCCTCTTTGAATTATAACGTGACGACCTTGATCAGATTAAAGCGTGACGCCGTCAGAATTTCCATGCAATTTCTCTGGCTTATCATGAGTAAATTTCACATCCACCACTTTTGCCAAGCCATGACGCCGTCCAGGGTTAATCCTGACGCCGTCAAAGGTAACTTCCAGCAAGATTTTGAGACTTTGTCGTTTTCTTCACTTTTATGCTCCAAAAACGTCCAAAATGCTTCCTTTTCCAGATTTCTTCTCAAAAGTACCTAAAATGACAAAAGGAACGATTTAGGGCGATATTTGATCAAATAAATACGATTTAGGGCTTAAATGACCCCTTAAAAGCGGTACACTTTTCGCTTCATCAAATACCCTTACACTTGAGATTTGCTTGTCCTCAAGCAAATGCGCTTTTATTCTAATCAAAATACAAGTTAGGGGTCATTTAATGCTAACATAAAAGTAATTACAACAAATATTCGTTCCACTTTAATCATAATAAGCACGGAGATTACAAACTAGCACCTCACAAGTAGTGTTTAGATACTCACATCTCTCAAGTGTCATCAAAATAAATCTCATAAATGAAAACGGATAATATCTCTCACTACCTGTCATAGCAAATAGATTACCATAGGCTTGGGAAAGGATCAAAAACCTCCTCCACTAGGCGTAAGCACCTAAGATAAACTATCAAAGAGGGCTTTTAAATGGGTTATAATGTTAGGTGTAGGGAAAAGGAAAACACGGTTTTGTTGGATAAAGGATATTTTACTGGTGGCGAGTTAAAGATCTTGATCAATTACATGTACTATACAATGTTGCTAAGCCAAGACTCGACTCGATTTAAGCTAATGAAAGAAAATAACAAAAACATAAAATAAAACGGGATGGTAGTCGTATGTTTTTTCTACTTTTCTTTTTCTCATTTTTCTCTTTTTTTTTTTCTTTTTTTTTTTTTTTTTTTTTTTTTTTTGTGCATACACTTTTGCCCTACCATCCAAAATAATACATCATAGGGGCGTTGCATTCCCCTTACACTTGAACTTTTACATAACTTTACAATTAACTAATCTAATGACTCGAATTAAGATAATCAAAACACTTGGAGTACTTTTAAAATATTTAGCACATATGGGGGTAATAAATGATGATCTTCCCCATTATTCCATTACACTAGTACTTTACCCATGAGTCCCAATCGTCCCAAAACAATATGTACAAGGATATGACTCGACTTAGCAACCATGTAATCAACTAGATAATTAACTTGGGTTTAAACAAATGTTGTCACAATAATGCACTAAAAATGAGTGCATACAAGGTAGGCTAAGGCGATTTGGGTGTACATTTTAGTGGGGTGTAACAAATTCTTCCTTTAAGTAAAATGCTTAAAGGTCGAAATGAAAAGATAGGCTCTGAGGGGTGTACTAGGGGTATCGTGTAATAAAAATGAGTACAACGCAAAGGGTGTGGGAGAATTGCAAAACTATATATAGATTTTTAGATCTGACGGCGTCACGTTATGGAGTGTGACGCCGTCACCTCGCCGCTTTTAGGGTTCTCGGATGACCTTCTTGACGCCGTCCCTCTTTAGCTCTCCAAAATCCGTTCTGGCTTATCAAGGCTTGACGCCGTCAGACTATGAACGTGACGCCGTCCCTCTTTGAATTATAACGTGACGACCTTGATCAGATTAAAGCGTGACGCCGTCAGAATTTCCATGCAATTTCTCTGGCTTATCATGAGTAAATTTCACATCCACCACTTTTGCCAAGCCATGACGCCGTCCAGGGTTAATCCTGACGCCGTCAAAGGTAACTTCCAGCAAGATTTTGAGACTTTGTCGTTTTCTTCACTTTTATGCTCCAAAAACGTCCAAAATGCTTCCTTTTCCAGATTTCTTCTCAAAAGTACCTAAAATGACAAAAGGAACGATTTAGGGCGATATTTGATCAAATAAATACGATTTAGGGCTTAAATGACCCCTTAAAAGCGGTACACTTTTACTTCATCAGTGTACACTGTACACTTTGTACCGTAGAGGTAATGTCTCCAAATCTTTAGCGCAAAGACAACTGCTCCTAACTTTAAGTCATGAGTGGTGTAATTCTTCTTATGAACTTTGAGTTGTCGAGAAGCGTAAGCTATAACCTTTTCATTCTGCATTAACACTGCCCCAAGTCCTTTATGCGAAGCATCACAATAAACTACAAAATTTTCCATTCCTTCGGGTAATGCCAAAATCGGTGCACTACAAGTTTTTGCTTCAACAACTGGAAGGCGGATTCTTGTTTCTCTCCCATTCGTACTTCTGATTCTTCTGCGTTAACTTGGTTAAAGGCTTTGCTAAGAGAAACTCTCGATGAATCTTCGGTAATACCCGGCAAGACCTAGAAATTGACGAATCTCTGTGGGAGTCTTAGGTGTTTCCCAATCTTTGATAGCCTCGATCTTAGCTGGGTCAACATGCAATCCCTGGCTGTCAATTACGTGCCTAAGAAATTGTACCTTTCGAATCCAGAAATCACACTTAGAAAATTCAGCATACAACTTCTCGTTCTTGAGTAATTCTAAGATCGTCTTGAGATGTTCTTCGTGCTCTTCTTTGCTTTTGGAGTAGATTAGAATATCATCAATGAACACAATTACAAATTTGTCCAGGTACGGTTTGCACACACGATTCATGAGATCCATAAATACCGCCGGTGCATTTGTTAATCCAAACGGCATCACTTGAAACTCGTAATGTCCATAACGAGTCCTAAAAGCCGATTTCGGGATATCTTCTTCCCGAACCCTTAGTTGATGATAACCCGATCTCAAATCAATCTTCGAGTAAAAACTGGAACCTTGCAACTGATCGAACAAATTGTCGATTCTTGGAAGTGGTTAACGGTTCTTCACCGTTAACTTGTTCAACTCGCGATAATCTATGCACATTCGGAATGATCCATCCTTTTTCTTTACAAACAAGACCGGTGCTCCCCAAGGCGAGGAAATTGGTCTAATGAATCCCTTATCCAATAGTTCTTGCAACTGATTAGACAGTTCTTGCAACTCTGATGGTGCTAGTCGGTAGGGTGCTCTTGCAATCGGTGCCGCTCCTGGCACTAAATCAATCTGAAACTCTACTTGACGGGTAGGTGGTAATTAGGCAAGTCTTCGGGAAAGACTTCCGGAAAATCTCGAACAATCGGTACATCTTCCAATCGTTTCTCATCCGACTTCTTGTAACACCCCAACCCGCCAAGGGTAGAGATGCCACAATGATGGTGTCAACTCAAAGCAAACATACATAATACACAGCGGAAGTCTTAAACAAATTCATTAAAGAAATTCAGCCAACACGGCTTAAAACCAACATGAGTTCAAATGATAATAAATAATCTGAAGGAAATGAAAGACGAAATGAAATCCAGTCTAAACAAACGTCATAAATAATGGTGGTAAACTAAGGTAGAATCTTCTTCTAATCTCTACTCTCAATCCCATAGCTAAAATCCCAGCTTCTAGCTTAGATACCTGCCGCAGGAAAAGAAATGCGGCTGAGCTTAAAAAGCCCAGTGAACAGATATATACGATAAACGGAAACGAAAACAATTGAAATGAACATGTATGTTTTAGTGTAATGGAATATATATACGTCAAAGGCAAAGAGTACAATAAGAATGAAATGAAAAGAAAAGAAATAAAAGAATTCAGTAATCCCCCACGAGCCCAAACAAACCAAATATAGTAACCAGAGAGGGGAGTCCTCTCAAATGTGAAGGACGTGTATTGCACACAACATCAATCACCAAACAATATAAATAATATCCATTAATACGAACACTAACCTAGGATGCATCCATACGCCCCCCGAACAATAATATAGGCCAATAATAATTATAATGTGCACGTTACGAACAAATATGGGGATGGTGTGTAACATCACTCGAACAAACTGGAGTCATGCCATTGGTGCATCAATGACACGGCTACATTACCTTCATGGCTAGGAAACGAACTTGGCTCGGGTCTCACACTGAAGGGTCAAAATCTAGGTCGAAGCAAAGGTCTAAATAGTTTAAGTCCAAGTACTAAGGTTCATGGAAAAGGGTACATATCTACTCAAAGTCAAAAGGATCAAAGAATAGGGAACATAGCAATGGCTTTGGGAAATCCTAAACGAATCAAGATAAGAAATCAAAAGAACGAAGGCACCTTACTAAAAAGGGCAGAATATCTGTACCTTATTTCGAATGCAACAAACAAGAACTGAAAGTACTGAACGGACTAAGGCTTCTCCTTCTTCACACCTAATGGAGTAGAAGAGAGTTACAATTGGTTCTTAAGTATTCTTTTAACTTGCCTTTCCATTTTAAGTATCTTTCTATTTTTAGCAGGTTTCCATATTTAGTAAGTTTCCATAATTAGGAAGATTTAAGTATTATAACTTAGGTTAAGTCATAATTTAAGAATATTATGGACATAGGTTACATTTTAACAATTCATGATAGTTCAGGGTTAATTATGACAAGTTTCCATAACTTAGGGTTTTAAATGTAAATGTATCAAAGTTAAGGGTTTAAAATGAAATCATCATAATTTACTAGTTTATAACACATAATGGATTCAGAATCACACTCTAGTCCTTCAAGTTTCATTAATTACACTTTACACCCCTTTAGTTAACAAAGTTACAAAATAAACCTTATAGTTACATAATTTACAATTTAACCCTCACTAATAATCATAATTACATCACAAGCCCTTATAATTACTAAGTTACAGAATATACCCTCACATTTGTCATATGTTACTAATTACACCTCCATGTTTCACATATTTACATAATTAGTCCCTTTAGTTTACAAATATTACAATTTACATCCTTACTTTATTATAATTACACAATAGTCCCATAAATACCCAAAATTACATATTACCTCCCTAATAATATTATTTACACAAAATAATCACAAGTTTCCTGAATTTACCCCTTTAGTCCCTCTAATTAATTTATTTGTAATTCGAACCAATAATTAATAAATAATTCATGTTCTTGCAAATTTTACACATAAGGACCTCATCTTATAATTTTTACACATTTATACTGACCTAATTAACATTATAAAAATAACCTTTAAGTTTCAAAGTTGGCAAAACTAGTCCTTATTATTTATTTATCAACTCGTATAACATGTTTAATTAACCAAATCAAACCCTAACACATCTAACTATTCCACAATCATTATCTCATGATTAGTTTGCATTTAATGACCTATTTTCAATTACTAAACCCTAACCCTAATGTGTTCTAGGGTTTCTTTTGATTTTATTCTATTCGATACATACATACATACATTATATATATATATATATATATATTATATATATATATATATATATAATATATATTATATATATATATATATATATATAATATATATATATATTATATTTATATTTATATATATATATATTTAATAACGATTTAAAGAACAATTAGCTACGATCCACACGAGCATCTATAAATCGAACTAGTATTTTTCCCAGATCATATATGTCGTATAGTGTCTAAAATAAATGATTACAATTCTGAATAATTCGTATTACGCGTATGGGATTATTATTACGTTTTTGCTCTCAAAAATTGGTACGACTTATACAGCTTGCATGATTCGTTATATATAATTTATTTAGGTCTTACATGATCATACTAACATAAGAAAAATATAATATGCACAATCGAACGTACCAAAGGTATAAAATAAATTTTATACCTCTCGCTAAGCTTTAATTCGACACAACAATTGACCAGCGATCGAACCAACTAATATCACGACCTCCAATTAATTTTCTAAGCTTCTTTAGGTTATGTAGAACTCCAGAAAAATAAGCTACGAATTTTATTGGATCGAATGAGAGCTGTACGATTTTTGTAAAGGGTTTCTAAGGGTTTCGGCAAATATATATATATATATATATATATATATATATATATATATATATATATATATACATAAATTATAAAACGTGTTTACATGATAAGGACTCAATATTTTCGGCCCAAGCAAGCTTAATTAAGGTCAAATACTGATTGTGATTTTTTCCTAATTTTATTTGCATTTATCTTATATTTTATTTTATTTATTTTGTATTTTTAATAATTTTAATACACGAAATATATATATAATCGGCCAAATAATTATTTTGTGTATTTTATACCTTTCTAAATATTAAAATGTAATCACAAAAATTATTTTGATTCATATCTAGTTCATTCCCGAAGGTTTGAAATTTATTTGGTGACTTTTAAGCTTTTAAATAAATTTTTAAGATTGTAGGGGCATTTTGGTCATTTTGCACATTTTGGATTCTTAGGTATTACACTTCTTTTCGGTTATGTGTGCCAGAAAAGCATGACATCCCTTCTTTATATACTTTTCGGTCTTGACACATGAGATGATGTTTAATCGAGTTCCGCTTCGTTCACCACGGATAATCAAGGTTTCACCATTAAAAGGGAGATGAACAACCTTTTCGTCGCAAATGATCCTAGCTTGGTTTTTAGATAACCAATGCATACCGATTATGACGTCAAAACTACCGAGCTCGATATGGATAAGGTCTATGTTAAATGGATGATTTAGGAAGTTAAAAGTGCATCCGCGGATTATGGTGTTGGAGCTAACTAGGTTACCATTTGCTAGTTCAACATTGTAGGTGGTGTCTAAGGTGGTCGGTGCAATATTAAGTAGAGGAGCAAAAGTAGTAGACACAAAACTTTTATCGGCACCCGAATCAAATAAAACTGAAGCATAACGACCATTAAGAAGAAACGTACCCGTGACAACATTCGGGTCCTCATAGCTTCCCTGTTTCTGAGATTGTAGACTCTACCCCGAGCTCCATTATTCTGAGTTCCCTGATTCTTCTCCTTTAGGCATTCTTTCTCGAAATGTCCTGTTTCGCCACATCCGTAACATGCTCCAGGAACCCTTTGATTAGTTGCAGTAGTAGGAGACCTACAGTCTTTGGTTAAGTGCCCAATTTTCTTACAATTGCCACATGGAGTAGGGCAACTTCCTGGATTGTGATGACGTTGGCACTTGTCACACTTAGGAAGATTTCCTTCATAACCTTTCCTTTCAGTCGGACCCGCAACATAAGCCTTAACAACTTTTGTCATTTGTTGGGTTGTTGAGCAGCATTTTCTCCATGAGTAGAATCCCACTTTCTCTTGTTGTTGTTACTGTTGTGGTGGCGGTTGTTGTTGTTGTTGCGGTTACTGTTATTGCTATCTCAAGCAGCCTTTGCCCGAACAACTTGATCCATCAGATTGTGAGACATTCGGATTGTCTCATCCAGAGTACTCGACTTAGAAGAGGTAACATTTCCTTGAATATAAGATGGAAGACCCTAGATGCACCTTTCAATCTTTTTCTGAGTAGTCGAAACCATCTCAGGACAGAGAGTAGCCAATTCATGATATCGTTGAGTATAAGCTGCAATGTCGTACCCTTTCACTGTTAAATTCTAAAATTCAACTTCCAATTTTTGAACTTCATTTCTCGGACAGTACTTAGCAGTCACCATTTCCTTAAACTAGCCCATGGTAGTTCAAAAGCAGCATCAATTCCCACTGATTGGGCATAAGCATTCCACCAAGATAAGGCACCATCCAATAAAGTACCTGTAGCATATTTCACTTTACAGTTTTCCGCTCAGTTGCACATACGGAAAGTAGACTTCAACTTCTCGAACCATCGTACCAAACTGACAGCTCCTTCCGTGCCACTAAAAGTCTGTGGCTTGCAACCCAAAAACTCCTTGTAAGTACATCCACGAGCCGTGGTTTCAACCATTCCACTAGCTTCTCCGCGTTACCACTGTTGCGATTGTTCTCATATTCAGCCATAGCAGCAGCAACCTGTGCTGTAACCCGTTGAGCAATGAGTCGATCGATCTCAGCTGTACTCATGCTTTGTTTCTTAGGTGGCATTGTTCTTCTAATCACAAGAAATAACAATAATTAAGATCCATAAGTAACAAAGGTCATCACAAGGTATATATATTAATATATATATATATATATATATATATATATATATATATATATATATATATATATATACAACCATGACATGTGAAAATCACAACAAGATCAACCACAACAATATAGGAATAAATCATGACAAAATAAATCATGATAGAAATATGACGTGACAAGAATAATCCATAATAAATCACAATAACCATAATATATTTTCACCATGAGTAGGTACAACCACAACAAGATAAAAATACATCACGACAGGGATAAATCATTATAAGAATATGGCGTGATAATGATCAACCACAATAAGAATAAATCACGACAACCATAATAAAATCTCAACATAAATAGATACATCACAACATACATAGATACAAAAGGAAAGTCTCGGTTCACATCGACCGATATCGCATCATAGCGTAACCATACATCCCAACATAACTTGCTACATTGCTGTACAACTAACAAAAGATCGCAAGCGTCACTACTAATGCCACACACCCCGTGGCTAGGATATAAATACAAAAGATAACTACGATACTAATCTAGTCTAGGCACTGCCTGATGCACCATCAAGACGGCACTGGAGATCTCTGATCTGATCACGGAGACTAGCAATCAACTCATCCTGGTCGCGTCGTCGCGCCTGCTCATCCTCCACGAAATGCTCTAGTGTAGCAATCCGGAGTGTGCAACGATCTGGTGCTCCAACTGAGTCTCCAAGGTCTCAATGCGCTCTAGGGGAACCTCATCGAGACGATCAAATACTCGGCCAATACGATCCTCATGACGGACCATCCTGGCGATTAGAAGTGGAATGGTATGATGGATCGGCTCACCGGTAACCGGCAGAACTCGAGCAGTAGCCATTCTGAACTCTCTCCTAACTCCCAAGCACGCGGAGTACCCTCATCGTATCTCCATCTACTGAGTATAGGAGGAATGAATGACCATCTACGGGCGTCAACCCGTCTGTGAACCTCATGCCGAGTAGAGGCCTCAGCAGCAGCCATAACATAGGGATCTGAAGGGGAAGGAACCATGGTAAATGCCCTGTTTCGAGGCGGTAGCAGGTGTCAGAAACATCTCTGGATGGTGATGGTGGTAATGGAACTGTGGTGGTCTGACGGTAAGTAACTGGTGGTGGTGGTGGTGGAGATGATGGTGGTGATGGGATACGAGGTGGAATAGTAGGTGCTGATGCAGGCTGGGTCGAGAGCGAACCCTCTTCCTAGCGGTGCGAAGCATGACAGGGCCATACTCATATAATCGGTAGCAACGACCGATAGGGATCTGATATGGCCGAACAACAAGAATACGCCTAACACGGCGCACTGGTGGTGAAACGGGTGGTGATGGAACTGGAGGGACAGGTGCAATGGGTGATGATGGTATAGGTGGTATGGATATAGTCTGGGCATCCTCGAATGGCTCGGTCTCAGCAGACTCATCGCCAAAGGATACAGGAATAGGAATGACTGGTGTGACCGGAACAGTGGGTAATGACGAATCGTCCATATCCGAATCAGAGTCGAGGATGATTGGATTGGTGGGTGTAGACATATCACTGTAAACCAGGTCAATACAAAATTATATAAGTACAAGCACTTATATAAAATAAGTAAATAAAACAAGTATCAAAATCGTATGCACATCATGATATTGTGAAGTGTCGTGACCTAGTGGTTATAGTCTAGGGTCAATGATGCATCCTAGTTCTCTATAAACTTGGCTCTGATACCAATCTGTCACACCCCCAAAATTTGTGTTTGCAGCGGAATGAAATTCCGGGGGCGTGATGTTCTCGGTCACAAAGTACAAGGAATAAAGAACGACCTCTAAGTGAGTCATTTTAAAAACAAGCATTTGATATAAAGTTAAGTTTTACAAAACATAGTTATCAGAGTTCACCATCAAAATGTAAGATTTAAATACATAACCAAACGCTAATAATGCAAGAAAATCTTCATCATGATGTACTTCCAAAATGTGACTCAAAAGTGCTCCATACAAAAGGTGTATCATCATCACCTAATTACCTGAGAATACACGCTAAAAGGGTCAACAATAATGTTGGTGAGAGTCATAGGTTTAAATAAACAGTAAGGCGGACCACAAGATTTCAATAGCAAGACAGTACAACAAATATAATGTCACAGCCAAAAATAATAAATACGGTGCCTAAGCTCATGACCCCGAAGCTCGACGTACTCGTATGCAATTAAGCACAATAACAATGCCCCAAATAAGTTTTGCCAGACACTCGGAAATAATCCGAATGATATGCGTCCGTTTACCCAGTTGCGTGACCAACCCGGACGGGGTGTCAACCCAAATAGATCTATTCATAACATCCGCGCTTACAAGTTATTAACGGTTCATGATTTGTAGGGGACTTCAATGGCAATGTGGTAACTTAGGCAAAGTAACAGTTTTAGTACTTGTTTCCGTATGTAAAGACAAGCATTGTATTCCCACCCCGAGGGTTTAGAAATCATGTATAAATAATTTAAAAGTCGGGGCTATGAAACTCACCTTAGCAAAAGCAAATCTCGTTTGGTATTTTGTAAACGGCAATATAGGTCCAATAACTCTAATCACGACCTAAATATACATATGTCTTAGGCTTCGAAAACAAGGTCAAGCATGCAAGTTCATACTCTACTTTATCATTTGTACATGTTGTTGTAATATTTTTGTCAAAATATAATTGCGTCACTTTGATCCTTTATTAGAAATCGCCACTTTTTAGAAAATATAATTTGTTTATCTCATAACCAAGTTTTAATCACCGTGTTAATATGTATTTCAAAATTCTCTAACGCGTCTAATATGTATATACATTGTTCTACCATTTCCGTTTACGGTATTTTAACCAAAATGTACACTAAAAGGTCAAAAATTCACTTTTAAAAATCCTAACAGCTTCCTATTAGGCTGTCAAAGTTATATGTTGCTGCAAACATTCTTTTGGTCATAACTTTCGCGTCGTAACTCCGTTTCTTAAGTTTGACCTATCCCCGCGAAGGAATTTAAGTATACTCTAGGCTTTTCAAGGTCTCGGCTAGTCTAAACATCATTTAACCTCAGTTTTTTACTTCACAAAATTCTGGACAAAATGTATTTTTCAGATTTTCCTGAAAATGTAGTTTTTGTCGTCTAATTTGAAAATAGCGTATCTTTTTCGTTATAAGCCCGTTTTAACTCATTCAAGCGGCTATATTTTCGTTATTAAGTCTATTTTCTATATTTCTAGCCTAATAATGCCCCTGAGCTACTATTTTTCCAGTTTGTACGAAATGAGACAGATTGTTTATGGAAGTGTCAAAACTACATTTCTATTATTCTAGCTAACATATCCACTTAACCACAACTTCAATTCTAGTCCTAGTTTCTCCATCAACTTCCCAACATAACACTAAACATAAACTTAACAATATTCAAATTCCATGTGAATGATTATCAAGAGCATTTAAATCTACATGTCTACTAATGTACTTGTATACATATAAGGTTTATTTGTAATAAGAAATTGTTTAAAACTTAAACTTTGTTAAAGGATCATTATAAATGTAAATTTTATCAACATGTACCAAGTGATAATAAGTATAGATACTTGACAAGCATGTAAAACATGAAAATCATGAAGTGTTGGTAAGATCACTTACAAGAGTGATTAGTGAGATGGAAGTTGTAAATCACTTGCTTAACCACAAGATTTATGCTCCAAACCTTTGCTAATGTGCCCTAATATACTTGAATCTTAGCCACAACAAATCTTTCTCCTCTCCTTGGCTCCAAAGGTGTGTCGAATTTATGTATATATGTGAGGGATTATTATTTTTCTTACTTAGCTAGTAGTGCAAAAATGAGGGATATTAGGTCTTACTTATACTTGAACTTTTCCAATATGTAATAGTGTAGTCAAAGATTATAATTTGGCGAGGAGGAGGAGGGGGGGGGGTGGCCGGTCAAGGGGGGTCAAGGGGACCATTTTTGAGTCAAGCCTCCAATTTGTACAACTTAGTTCCATGTTTTGTGGCTTATGGTGGCTCATTTAATGAGCACATGAGGTTTTGTCTAGATAATTATTTACAAAGCAAGGGGGGGGGGAAGGGTAAGTTTTAGGATGAAATGAGTAGTTTTGATACAAAAATGTATATATTGTAGGAATTGGGTGTTAAAAATATGTATTGGTTGTTGTTTCAGTGATTAACGAAAGTTATTCAAAATTAAACGTAAGATATAAAGAATTTACTTTAGGCGTCAGGAAATATTTTTGGAACTTCTGTAATAATTTTGGAAGTATAAAAATATGATAGAAATAATTGTTGAAGGAATCGGGTATATCAGGTGTTAAATGTTGAATAACAATTAACGTTTGTTGAATTTAAAACCGTAAGTAGTTAAAGAATAGAAAATTGTTTTTTAGTTTAAAATTGTGAAATGGAGCAGGAGCAAGATACTGGAGTGTTGTGGACTAAATATAACCTAAGTCCTAGTGTGCTTGGAATTTATTCTAGGTTTTCACGTCGGTTCAAGTAATAAGTCACACGTAAATTGTTTTCAAATAAATGTCAAGAAAGTAAATTCGGGTTTGGTGAATAGTATTGACCTGAAATTTTGCGGGTTTGATAACCCTTCAGTTTGATACTCGAGCTATCACTAGTCATGGGGGTTCCATGACCATGTCATTGATGCACCAATGGCATGACTCTAGGGTGGTCGAGTGATGTTCCACCCCGTCTCTTTTCTGTTATGTATTATGAGCTCAAGTATTATGTTTTTGGCCATTATGATTTTCTGCAGGGGCGTATGGATGCATCCTAGATCTGATCTATTATGTTATATGTTATATTTCTAGTGATTGGTACTGTGTGCAATATATGCCCTTCACATTTCTGGGAGCTAGCTACTCCATTATGTTACTTATGTTATTTATGAAGACCTTGATTATGATGTTTTGATATGATATGTTTCTGGGCTCGTGGTAGATTTCTGACAACCCTTACACTTTTGATACACCTATATTATACCTTCTGTTATTCCACAATGCACTATATTCTGTATTTCTCATTTTCAGTTTCAGTACTTTGTTATATATATCTGTTCACTGGGCTTTTTAAGCTCAGCCGATTTCCTTTCTTCCACAGCAGGTTATTAAGCTGGGAGCTGGGCTATCTTTGGGCTGAGAGTAGGAGCTGTGTGTGGACTTACCTACCCTAGACTTCCTAGCTTTGGACTATGTTTTCATTATTTAGACTTGGATTATGTTTCCTTCATTTTGGATCATGGAACTTATGTATTTCTTTTAAGTCATGTTGGCTTACATTTTGGTATTTATGATTAGACTTCCGCTTGCGTTTTTATTATGTATGTTCTGATATGCCACCATAATGCAGAAAATTTAGTTATGACCGGTGAGGATTGGGTAGATTATGCGATAAGGCGTTTGTTAGATATCTTTCTTCCGCATTACTCTGATTTATGCCTCGGATTTCAGCTAAGCCTTTATAAGATTATTCGTTCCAGAGATTTAGAAAATTTAGCAAGATACGCAACATAAGTTTAGAATGCTTTGAGACTGTTGTAGTAGTGCCTTACAGGTTTCACTTTCTGATGTAACCACATGCTTTCGAAATTCGATCTCCGATTCATTTTTGATTCGTTTAGATACCTTTTCGTTTTTTCAGAGAATTTGTATATGTATGAATCCGGCGAGGATTTGGTAGATTATGCGATAAGGCATTGGTTAGTTATCTTTCTTCCGCACCACTCTGATTTATGCCTCGGATTTCAGCTAAGCCTTTATAAGATTATTCATTCTAGAGATTTAGAAAATTTAGCAAGATACGCAACATAAGTTTAGAATGCTTTGAGACTTTTGTAGTAATGCCTTACAGGTTTCACTTTCTGATGTAACCACATGCTTTCGAAATTCGATCTCCGATTCATTTTTGATTCGTTTAGATACCTTTTCGTTTGTTCAGAGAATTCGTATATGTATGAATCCGATGTGTTCGACACATTCTGTGGTTTCCCTTGCTTTCGCTAAGCATATTAAGGTTCCCTCTGCACTATTAGAATCTGCTATACTCATTTCTATTCCTATAAGAAATCTTGTGATTATCCGTCACGAGTATCGGAATTGTCCAGTACGTTTTGAAGATATTTGAAGATAAGTTTCATTCTGCTAATCTGTTTCCTTTAGGAATGTTTGATTCGATATTTTTCTGAATATGGATTTGTTGACTGAGCATCGAGATGCTAACAATGGTCATATTAGATTTTTCATCTTTGGCAATTTGAGAAACTCAAATTCTGTACCATGGTTCCCAACCTGGTAAACAATTATGATCACCTTTGTTTTAAAAACTCGTACGTTAATCCGTCGCGGTTGTGAAGATACTTCATTTGATGAAACTCGCCTCGAGAGTCATTCGGGTGTTTGAAATTTCGCGATGTATTCCTTGATGAACTACCAAGATTTCCATCTGAATGTGAAGTTGTTTTGATCTGGTTGTGAGAGTTTGTTTAGTCACGACTCGAGGTAGAATGTGATTGCAATAAAGGCATGTGTATATGATGCAAGTATTATGACGCCTGGCCAACGTGATAATAGTTACATCATATAACTTGAACTTATTGGGATCATAGGATGTCTTGAGAAGTGCCTGAGAACAGTAAGTTGGTTGATTCAGAAACTCTATCCGTATAAGAGGAACATTTTGCCTAATTCTGAAACTCCGTATCTTATGACATCAGTTGAATGGAAAGAATTGGAGGACCAGCTTTTAGAAAGTGGTTTTATCCATTTGAGTGTGTGTATGTGGTGTACTCCAGTTTTATTCGTAAGGAAGAATGATGATAGCATGAAGTTGTGTATGAATCTCGGGAAGCTAAATCGTATTGTGGTTAGAATCGTTATCTGTTACCTCAAATCAACGTTTTGTCTTATCAATTTTTGGGTGTGAATTTTCTCAATGATTGAATTAAGATCTAATTATCTTCAGTTATGTGCAAGATGTTCTTAGAATTGTCTTTCGTATTCGTAATGATTTTTATGAGTATTAGTGATGCCAATTGTATTGACTACTACCCCGACTACTCCTATGGACTTGATAAATCGTGTCTTTCGTGAATATTTGGATAAATTGTCATAGTATAACATCTTGGTGTATTCAGAGACGAAGGAGAAACACGAGGATCATCTTCGTATTCTGTGTTGAAATTTCTATGTCAGAAGAAGCTCTATGTAGTATTTCCGAAGAGAAAATTTTGATTGGGATGAAGAATGAGAGGAGAAGTTGAAAAGCTGGAAAGAGATTTGTTCCTACTCAAGAAGGAGACTTAGTATGTCCGTATGCAACATGGGAGGATTGTTGGTTATGCATCAATACAGCTAGAACCGTAGGAAGTGAATTATCCGATGCATGACTTGGGAGAGATTGGTGATGGGCATTGATGAACTAAAATAAGTACATTTTATTATCATCATTTATCCTATTTATTTGACTTGTTTTATTATATTATATATGAGAATTGATACGTTAATGTTTACTTTTGTAATTCTCAGGTAAAAACAAGTATTATGTGAAACTTGGCGATTTTGGACTAATTATGGAGCAAAACAAGCAAGATGTTAAGAGTCTACTGAAATGTACAAGATCAAGATCATTCTGCTCCAGATACGCCGCAACATACTTCTTACATACGGCGTATCACTATCAAGATTTCACAAGTTACAATCCAAGACAGCAAAGGACATGCGCCGCATAGAGAAATGGAGTTACGCCGCATCTTAAGGCGGTGTACGAATATTCCTGAATATATTAATCTTGGACCCCACGCGAAGTTAAGTCAATGCGCCGCATCTAACCCTCAGACAGAAACTATAAATACCCCAAGGCCAGACGAATTTCGGGAGACTAGACTTTAGAGACCGAAGACAGAAGAACCCTAGGAGACGAATTCAGACGTATTAGCAGCACAAGACACACCCTGAACGAAGATACAAGAGCTGTAAGAAGGTCCTGCATGTATTCAATTCATTAAGTAGTTTTGTTTTATTGTATTAGTACACTTTAATTCATCAGGATTGATGGGCTGATGTCATGTGACTACGGAATATCATGCGC
This sequence comes from Artemisia tridentata subsp. tridentata, assembly GCA_021014915.2. NCBI lineage: Eukaryota > Viridiplantae > Streptophyta > Magnoliopsida > Asterales > Asteraceae > Artemisia > Artemisia tridentata. Next base: position 76,506,111 of record CP139504.1, read on the forward strand.
ACCCCTTAAAATTGCTTTCCCATTAATTAAAGTTTATATGTTGATGTCTTTGGTGACTTTTATTAGTGCATTGATAACCTCTGTGTCTAGCTGAGCATTGCTTGGGTCGCCATGCCCCTTCCTCGCCTATTTGTTTCAGCGTCTCTTTAAATAAATAGGATAGACATAAGTAATCATTAAGGGTTTACTCGCCGATAAGATTAGAGCCAACGAGAAAGGTTTAATTGTATACACTTCATATAAAACTAGCAATAAAACAAGTGACAAGCTACTTAATTATCAGGACATGTCTTCTTATTGTCTCAAGTATCTATCTGTGTACGTGTGTGCTAATCGCTGATTCGTGCTCATTAGTTTAATTTACTATTTAATCATAACCAAACCGTGCCAGTCTCTCAGGCTGAACCCCCTTTGCGTTAGATTAGGTTGTACAGCTAACTTAAGATATTAAAATACTGATTAGAATAATTAGATAATACGTTCCACTCTTAGTGATCGACACTCTACTTACCATTATATTCATACTGACCGGGTACACTGCTCGTTAAGTGTGTGTGTTATTGATAAGTCGGCTAAATATAAATTTAAAACTTGAGTAGGCATTAATACTGCTAAACCGCAACGACACCGCACGCGCATCAAGTTTTTGGCGCCGCTGCCGGGGAGTGAATTGTTATTATCTGTTAATTTGATTAGTATTTTAATTAGGTTTTTCTTATTAGTTATTTTTTAGATTCTAACCGCTAACCCGTTGTATAATAGATAGATTGCATTCATTGTATTATTTGCATATTTTCTTTTTTTGTGTGTTTTTGTTTTCTTTAATTTTTGTTTCTTTTTGTTTATTTTTGTTTTTAGTTTTGATTTTATTTTTCTGCATTCTGCTATCGTTGTATTGTGCTGATACAAACGATACGGCGCATCTGTTTTCACAGATACGGCGTATTGCGTTTAATTTTTATAAAATACAACGCGTTTAATAAATTCGAGTACGGCGCATCTTTCCCCAAGATACGGCGTATTCTGTTTTTAATAAGAAATTTTTCTAAACCCTAACGCCATACGACGCATCTGTTTTAACAGATACGGCGTATTTTCGATTTAAATTAAAAACAGTTTTCGAAATTATTAAACAGATACGACGCATCGATCTCTATCGATACGGCGCATCTACTGAATCAAAAATCTTGTATTTTGAAACGTAATGAAAATACGGCGCATTAGCTTTTGTTAATACGACGCATTTAATTTTAATAAATATAAACGATTTTTGATAATTTAAAACTGATACGGCGCATTCTAATTCATAAGCGGCGTATCTATTTTCTGAATAAAAGTCTGATTAAATTTTAACGAAATAAGATACGGCGTATCCAGCTTTTTGGATACGACGCATCGTTTGCAGATATCAGCAACTTTTATTTTTCGTATTCCGTTTTCGTTGTTAATTTTATGATATATTACTTTCTTGAACATACCCTACTGATGTTTTTGTGATAGTTTCAGGAAGTGCATGACCAGGAGTTCAACTAAGAACTTGATTAAACCTTTCGAAGATCCTGAACGAGCCTTACATTCACTTAAAAGGCTTTTCAACACAAAAAGCTTTGAAATTTCAAGTTCGTTCGAGCTTGATTACTTTTCTGAAGAGAAGGAAGAAGAAGAAACAGAAACAATGGCGGAAAACACTACTATGGAGGAATACATGAACAAAACCCATGCTGATTACAGTTCAGGAGTTGCTAGACCAAAGTTTGATGAAAAGTCAAAGTTTGAGTTGAAGGGTCAGTTTCTCAAGGAGCTAAGAGAAAATGCTTTCATTGGAACAGAACATGAAGATGCTAATGAACATGTTGAAAAAGTCCTCGAGATTGCAGATTTGTTTACTACAGAAGGAGTCTCTGACGATCAACTTATGCTAATAATCTTTCCAATTTCGCTTAAAGGAGCTGCTAATAAGTGGCTAAGGAATGAACCTGCTAGTTCAATCACAACATGGGAAGATTTGAAGAGCAAATTCCTGAAAAGATATTGTCCACCTGCTAAAACTGCTAAAAAGATGGAGGCTATCAACAGTTTCAAGCAAGAGCCTGATGAAACTCTTTATCAAGCTTGGGAACGATTTAAAGACTTATTGATGAAATGCCCTCAACATTATCTAAGTCCAATGCAGGAGATAATATTGTTCTATCAAGGATTGGACGTGCCTACTAGACAAATCTTGGATGCTAAGGGAGCTGTGCCTCAAATGAGTGCAGCCGATGCTAGAAAAGCTATCCAAGAAGCTGCTGATCATTCTCAAAAATGGCACGATGGAACCTCTACTAGATCTAAGAGCAGAACTAATTTTGACGGGTTTGCTGCTATTCAAGCTCAATTGGATAGAATTAGTAGAGAGATGAAGAAGCGTGATGAGAAAGTTTATGCTGCCCAAGTTGGATGTGAAAAATGCGAAGGACCTCACTACACTAAAGATTGCCCTGATAAGAATGAGAGTGAGACTTTTGAAGAAGCATACTACACACAATTTGGACAACCATTCCGACCTTCAGGAAGATTTAGGGAAGCTGCTCCGGGATACTATCAAAAGAACAACTTCAATCCCACCTATCAAGAAAGGAGGCAAACTTTGGATGACACTTTAAAGCAAATTGTGGCCGATGCTGCTAAAAGACATGAAGAGAACACAGCTATGATCAAAGAAATCCGAGCCTCAACGGATACTATAACAAGAAATCAAGGAGCTCCGATCAAAGCATTGGAACAACAAATCGGACAAATGAGCAAGGTTCTTCAAGAAAGGGGATACGGAAGTTTACCAAGCTCAACTGAAACTAACCCAAGAGATCATGTCAAGGCCATACGCACTACTGAAGAAGTCACGCCTAACATACCTTTTCCTAGAAGATTGATGAATGGTAATGATGCTGCAAAGCCCGAATTTTTCTTTAATTCTTCAATCAGTTTAAGGAGGCTACTCAAAGAAAAGGCAAAGATTGAAGAGGAGATCAAGGCTACAATGAAAGAAGAGAGCTCTGCAACCGACTTACGTGCCTTGCCACATAAAGAAAAAGACCCAGGAAGTTTTACTTTACCTTGTTCAATTAATGACATATCTTTCAATAATGTATTAGCTGACTTAGGAGCTAGCGTTAGTGTTATGCCCCTTAAGACATTCACTACACTAGGACTAGGAAAATTAGCACCAACTAAGTTGCTTATTGAATTGGCTGATAAAACGGTAAAACGACCTGAAGGGATTGCTGAAAATGTGCTAGTTAAGATTGAGAAGTTTGTTTTCCCCGTAGACTTTGTTATATTAGATATGCCCGAGGATGTTAAGATTCCTTTAATCCTTGGAAGACCTTTCTTGTCTACCGCCCATGCTAAGATTGATGTGTTTAAAAGAAAAATCTCATTAAAGGTAGGGAATAATAAACTAGTCTATAAGTGCCAAGATCCTGCTAAAAGCATAATTAGAGACGTCTATGTGCTAGGATTAAGAGAACGTATGGACCTCGATCTTGAAGCTAGGCTTATGGGAGAAACATTGATTCAAAACAACTCAACTATTCCTAATCATGAGAACCTCGAGGAATTTATTGACCTTAATGTACCTACCGAACTTAGGCGCGATATTGTTAATGATTCTGATGATGAGTGGTATGATTGCGAAGTAATTAATAAACGAAGGAGAATAGTTGAGAATACAAATTTGAATAATGATGTGTTTATTGAACTACCACCCCACCTTGCATATTTATGCTTATATAATAATAATAATTTCCCGTCTATCATTTTGTCATCTCTACCCGAAAGGGACAGAACTTTGTTTATACAGATATTAAAGAAGAATGGCGTGGAAATTAAGGACGAGCAAGGAGTGTTCAATATTACTGGACTGGCGATGAGGGAGCGCGATGCTTCCGACTCTTTCAGTGATCGGTATTAAGGAGCTGAACGTGAGTCTAACTTGAAGACTCTGGAATAAAGACAAGTGCTGACCGGGAGACAACCCGGAGAATTTTTACATTCTGTTCTGTGTCGAGTCTGTCAGACCTGCAGAAGATACGGCGCATCTCAATCCTAAGATGCGACGCATCGCCTGCACTGGTCATATCTTATTTTATTTTCTGCATTTTTATTTTTAACTTTAAAACTTTCTGTCAGTATTTTAATGCGGCGCATCCCTGGTTAAGGATGCGACACATCTTTTATTCTGATTCGTACTTATTCCAGGCTCGATACGGCGTATCTTCTTCCATAAGATACGGCGTATCGACTGACCTGATGATTTACAGTTTAATTCTTTTGCTTTTAATTTTACTAACTACTAATGAATTATGCAAGTTTGAACCTTCTTAACTCAGGTGTGTTAAAGTCTGAATGGTATTATAGATTCCTGCATTCTTGTGGATACATCATGTATGAAGCTTAAACGTTCTCATCCACAAGAAAGTTGATTTTTGCTCTTATACGAATAATGGAGGATCATACCGAGCAAATCTCAGGGGAGTTTTTCTGTTCTAATTCTTTTATTTTCCAGTTTTTAACCTTTGACACAAACAACGAGGATGTTGTTTAACTTAAGTGGGGGATTGGAGAATTAGAACACTTACTTGTCCTTATTTTTCAAAAATATGCTTAAAATGCGCTTAATATATCAAAATTTAAAATTTTTAGCATGTTTTTGTTTAAAGTCTAAATTACATAGCTGCACACATAACATTATTTCCAAAAATTGTGAACTTTTCAAAATTCACAAATCTATGAGTGTGCCGGTGACTTGTAAACTTTAGAACTTGGCTTGTATACTATTCGAGACCACCATAATAAGTATTATCTATAATTGGAATGACTTGTCTAAATTGGTAAATTTCTAGGATTACACCCAAATAGCCTTTATATGTTATGTGATATTAACTAACTACACTGGTTAGTTAACCCCCGTATAAACCCTTTTGTTACTCTCACTTTTAGAGTAAGATACCCTAGAAAAACACTCAGAGCCATTCCTTTCGTTTCTTACACCTTTGTTATAATGTTTCGTTACACCCTTACACCTTAGCCTACCCTGTAGATTAAAATCCGTGGTTAATTGCTTTAGGCAAAGTGTGTTTCCTTACATTACTTGTGTTCGCGTGCGTAATTCATTATCTTTGGTTGAGTCAGGAAATTGCACAATGCAATTGGTATGAAAGTAAATATTGTATAACTTTGAGTTTATTTTTCGTGTGTTTACTACTTTCGCTATTACAGTTATTTCTGAAAGTATGAAGAGTATGAAAAAATTATCCGGAAAGATAGTGATAGAAAAGTTGTGAAATTTCACACAAATAAGTTTATATGTTCAAAAAAAAATCGAAAAAAAATAGAAAAGAAAAAGAAAAAGGAAAAGTTGGAAGTTTGTTTTAACCAACTTATGTAAAGTTTTGTATTAAGTGGGCGATATCAACACTATTTGTTGTATATTATACTTATGGATTGAATGGGAGTTGGCCGTTATGGGAACGCCAACTAAGGTTATTCTTTGATTGAGATCTTGTTGAGTATAATTCGTGTCTTCCTAAAGCGTGTGTTTCAAGTGTTAAAGAGTGAGTTATTCAATGATATGAGTCTTATTCATGGGATGGTTGGGAAAGTAATTTACCACACTTAGGATTTTAATTTATCTGTTTTGTTTATTTTTCATTTTACATCAATTTGTATCCCAAATATTATCCATACCCTACATCATTCTTTATCTAAACCTTTGATTTATTGAGATTAGGGATTTGAGCAATCTTAAGTATCGTAGTCGTGGATTCGGCTATGTATTTATGATTTTGTCGCCGTTTTTGATATAATATTATTGGTGAAGATTACTTGGTCTTATCTTTAGCCTATTCGAGTTAAGGATTTGAGCAATTGCAAGTATCGTGGTCTGGATTCGATCATGTATTTGTGATTTTGTCGCCTTTTCTGGAATATGAGATCGATAGAGATTAAAAAGGATGATTAACCCTTAACCAACAAACCCTTTTTACCGCTTTAGACTTGTTATTCCTTGGCTTTAGTGGGGGAGATGCGTATACTTGCCAAGCTTATGATAGAATATTCGTCACGACTGGACAGTTAAACGATTAGATTTGCTTTTATCAAAATATTTTATTTTATTTCTAATTCGTTAAGTGCTTTGGTTGTGCAATTATGACAAAACGAATACATGCTTAAATATAAAAATAAATCCTAATATCTTTTAGGATACATTTTCATAAGATTTATTCTAAGGTTTACTTGGGGACAAGTAAAGTTCAAGTGGAGGGATATTTGATGAACTCAAATAAGTACATTTTATTATCATCATTTATCCTATTTATTTGACTTGTTTTATTATATTATATATGAGAATTGATACGTTAATGTTTACTTTTGTAATTCTCAGGTAAAAACAAGTATTATGCGAAACTTGGCGATTTTGGACTAATTATGGAGCAAAACAAGCAAGATGTTAAGAGTCTACTGAAATGTACAAGATCAAGATCATTCTGCTCCAGATACGCCGCAACATACTTCTTACATACGGCGTATCTGATGAAGCGAAAAGTGTACCGCTTTTAAGGGGTCATTTAAGCCCTAAATCGTATTTATTTGATCAAATATTGCCCTAAATCGTTCCTTTTGTCATTTTAGGTACTTTTGAGGAGAAATCTGGAAAAGGAGGCATTTTGGACGTTTTTGGAGCATAAAAGTGAAGAAAACGACAAAGTCTCAAAAATCGGCTAAAAGTTACCTTTGACGGCGTCAGATTTTACTCTGGACGGCGTCATGGCTTGGCAAGAAAAGGTGGATGTGAAATTTACTCATGATAAGCCAGTGAAAATTGCATGTAAATTCTGACGGCGTCACGCTTTAACCTGATCAAGGGCGTCACGGCTTAATTCAAAGAGGGACGGCGTCACGTTCAAGGTCTGACGGCGTCAAGCCTTGATAAGCCAGAACGGATTTTGGAGAGCTAAAGAGGGACGGCGTCAAGAAGGTCATCCGGGAACCCTAAAAGCGGCGAGGTGACGGCGTCACACTCCATAAGGTGACGCCGTCAGATCCAAAAGTCTATATATAGTTTTCTAATTTTTTGTCATTAGAGAGAGAGCTTAGTGTGGAATTTTTGGGAGAAAACCCTAAGACGATTTTAGCATCTTTTTCAAGGCTTTTTGCCTTGAGATCTTCCATGTTACATTGAAAGATAAGTTATCAATTAATCATTCAATATGTCTATGTGTTGTTTGATTCTATCTTGTTCTTGTCTTTTGTTTAACATGTTAGGCTAGATTTATCTTATGTTTGCTTAGATCTAATGAAACCTAGCTATTGATTATTGGTTATTAGTGTGTTATTAGTTGTATTGGATGATTGTTTATCTATGTTAGGCTTAAGAAAACTGGCTAACTTCCTATTCGGTAACTTGCTTGAACGTCTTAAGAAACATGAACCAAATGCGTACTAAAGGTTTTTATGGTTGTATTTAATGCACAAGCGAATTCTAGTGATCCCATGTTAGGAGCTTCCTAGCCGGCTCGACATAGGAGTGAAGTAGGAGCTTGTAGAGTTGGGGAAGTACGTACGCCACCCCACGATTGGTATTAAGGAATACACCCGTCATCCACGCAACTAATACACACTAATCAACCGGTAAAAGATAGTTAGGGAGTAAGGAAATCTAAGTAAACACATTTCTCTACACATAAGTTTCTCACCAACTTTTTATTTTCAGTTATTTATTTTATTTGCATTTGTAGTTAATTGGGTTAGTTGACTAGCAACTAATTCCGCCCACTCTTTCAAACCCGAGATTTTACTTGCTTTCATAAAAATATAAAAACACAAAAAAGAATCTTCCTCAACCCTTAGACCTATTAGAGTAGTCTTTCATACCTAACGAACACTATTCCCTGTGGAGAACGATCAATCCCCCGTACTTACCACTACACTATACTACATCGGTCAGGTACACTGCCTGGTGGGGTTGTAAGCCTCTTGAGATCCCTCGAGAGGTAAAACCTGTTGTAAGGTTGCAAAACCACGCATCAAGTTTTTGGCGCCGTTGCCGGGGAATAGTTATTGTTTAGGTTGAATTTTTACTTTATAGGTCTACTCACTAGATTCCCTTCTAGTGAGATTTTTATTTTCTTTTTCTAGGTCTTCTTTAGTCTATCTATTTTCTTCGTGTCTTTGTTCGTAACCATTACCATTCGACATCATGGAAGATGGTAATATCCTTAATCCCAACAACCCACCACCACAACAACCACCACCTCCTAGAGCCCGTACTTTAGGAGAGTATTCCCGTCCTAGCCACCATGGCTATCGAAACACCATTGAGCTCACTCAAGGAGCCAATATCACACCCTTGCGATCCGACACCATCCGGTTGGTGCAAAGCGGATGCGCATTCCATGGACTTCGATCTGAAGATCCTAATCAACACCTCAAGGACTTTCTTAAAATCGTTGATTCTATAGACCTTGATGTTGCCACTCGAGAGACGACCCGATTGCGTCTCTTCCAATTCTCTCTGCGGGATCAAGCTAGTCAATGGCTAGAACGTCAACCCGCAGGATCCATCACCTCTTGGGATGATCTCACCACTCGTTTCCTTGCTCAGTTTTTCCCACCGGGAAGAACTACCAAGCTAAGGAATGATATCTTGATGTTCCAACAACGTCAAGGCGAAACTCTCTACGAGGCATGGACTCGATTCAAGGACTTACTCCAAAAAGTCCCTCACCATGGCATAGAACTTTGGCTCCAAGTCCAAATCTTCTATGACCATATCAATCTCTACACAAGGCAAACCATTGACCAATCGGCCGGTGGCAAGCTACGTGATCTAAGTGCGGAACAATCATGGGCTCTCCTAGAGGATCTTGCTCTTTATGACAACGAAAGTTGGAGTGATCCCCGTGATTTGAATAAAACGGTCAAGGCAATATCTTTGCCTTTGAACAATTCAAGCACTTCCGACCGTAGGATCATAGAACTTGAAGACCAAGTCAAGTTTCTCATGAAATCCTACGAGGCTCCTAAACTTTCAAGCGAAGTGAACAAAATCACTTCTTCGTGTGAATTATGTAGTGGTCCCCACGACACTCGTGATTGCATGGAACTCCCCGAACAAGCTTTTGTGGACTACGCATCCTCGCGTACCGACGGAGCGGGAGACAAGTGGTACACTTTCAAACCCGAGCCAAACTATTACGGTGATACATACAACCCTTCATGGAAAAATCACCCGAACCTTAGGTGGAAACAAAACCAAAACGCACAACAACCCAATTCTTCCAACCCACCTAATCGTTTCCAATCAAGCGGTTCCAACTCGAACCGTACTTTCAACAACAATCCTTCCGGCAATGGTAGTACCAATAACTTTGAAGGATTGATGTCTCAATTTATGGCATCTCAAGAAGCTCGTTTAGCCAAGTTTGAAGCCAATTTCAAACAAAAACAAAGCGAGATGACCAATAAGATTGACACCTTGTTGAAAGCCCTCAATGACCGAGAAATGGGAGCACTCCCTAGCAACACGGTCAAGAACCCGAAACTAAACGTCAACGCTATTTCATCGGTTTCGTCCCCTAGTTCTTGTCCACAATATTATTCGGTCAATTCCATGAGCACGTGTTTCAAACAAACCCAAGTCGTTCCAAATGACCAAGAAGTTATGACATCCAAATTGGTCAACAACATAGTTGAAACACCTCCCACTCAAAACCTTGACGAAGAATTCAAGGAGCTCCACCTTGAAAGTCCGGTTGTTGATGTGTTGGATGAGAAGAAGCTCAAGTTAGGCGAAAAAGGGACCGCCTTCGTTCAAAACAAACTACCTAAGAAGTTAGATGACCCGGGCTTATTCGTTCTACCTTGCAAGATCGGTAATTCGGAGGCTTATGACACATTAGCCGATCTTGGATCAAGCCTTAACCTACTTCCGTTACCTCTCTACACCTCTCTAAAACTAGGAAAACTTGAAGAAACCGAGGTGATAATAGGTTTAGCGGATGGGAGTGTTGCTTACCCGGTTGGAGTAGTTAAGGACGTGTTAGTGCACATTGGAAAACTAACCATTTTAGCCGATTTCCACGTCCTTGATATGATTAGCGACCCTACATGCCCCTTGTTGATAGGTAGAGGATTTTTGGCGACCGCTAGTGCTATGATTGATTGTAAGGAATCTAAGATAGCGGTAGGAGAAGGAGATACTTGGTCAGTCTATGATGTGAAGAAACATGCTTATGATACTAGTGATGAACCGACACCCCATTGGTTAGAGTTGAATAGGAGACCATCTAGATATGGACCTTGGATAGATAGAGGCTTCATAGGACCCCAACGCCCATTTTACCTAGAAGAGGACTTTGTGAACCGAACACATACGGTAGAACAACTCTTGGCTAGGGACACCGAATTGGATCCATTTGAAGACCCTCTAGTTTTTAGAAGGATGATTGAGTTCCTAGGAGTTTTGCCAATTAACCTAGGAATGAATAAGTGGACTTGTGAGGAAGATGATCATAAGTGGAGTTGGGACAAACCACCCAAAGATGGAGATGGGTCATGGCATATTAAGATGACATTGTATGACCCGGATGGAGAGAAGTTTGAAAAGATATATCGTACTAAGCGGACCAATAGGAAACTTCAATCCAAGCTTAACCCTAAAGACGTCCTCGATGACGAGCTCACTTATATAGGGTAGAGTGACTTTGAGTCTAGCTACAAGACTCGTTAATAAAGAAAAGCGCTTCTTGGGAGGCAACCCAAGCTTTATTTGCTTTGTGTGTTTATTTGTTTGTTTGTTTTTATTTGTTTCCGTATGTGTGTTTAATTTTTATTAGTATTGATTCATGTTCAAAAGTAATTTGTGAAAATGCTTTATTTTGTTTTTAACTTCGTCTTAACTACATATAAAGGTATTTTGCAAAAGATAAGTGTAAGGGAAATCTAAATTGGTTTATTAGAACACATATGAACATGAATCGTAATAATATTAAATTAACATACATATTCGTATTTGTTTGAGTCAAATGCTTGTATCGAGTCATAATGATGTTTTGCAGGATTTCCAGGAAGTAAGGTAAAGGTTTTTCCAGAAATTTTCCGGAAACTTAAAATGAAAATTTTTGTCAGGTCATTTCTGACGGCGTCAGGGTTTATAACCTGACGGCGTCAGATTTAATTTTCAGAAATTTTTGAAAGTTTTGTTTTTAAAAAAGTTTTTATTAAATCTCCAACTTATAATCTCCAGGAATCTGCAAAATTATCATTCCACAAGCATTATATCCTTATATATAGATTTATCCCGCCGATGTTATGCAGGTTTTCGTGTTTGTTTTCTCAGGTTTAATAGGTTATTTTGGACAAGGAAATGTTTTTGAATCAAGCTTTTGGCGATGCATTAGTCATGGAGCTTCAACATTACTTTGGAAGAAGATTTAACCGTGTTATTTCATTATCCACCGAGCGAATCAGGGGAGTATTTGATTTCATTCTTTTACTTTTTGCTTTTACATCTTGTTATTTGAACATTGGGGACAATGTTCATCTTAAGTGTAAGGGGAGGGTAAAAGTACGATTTTAGAGAATGCTATTACGCTTGATTTTTGTTTGTTTAATAGTAGATGTGTAATAAAACTGAGATAAATACTTGTTAAGGTAATTTTAGTGCCAAATTTAAATTTTTTTACAACATATAGGAGTGAAACTTTGATCTTAATGAGCGTCTCATGGATAGGAGTTATATGACTAGCACAAAAACCGTACCACTAAAAAATTTTCCACCCCCAAATATGTGAGGTTCGCCCCTAGAATTGGTAGGAAAAGCATTTATGCTATGATGTGTGTACCGGTAGCACTTAGATTCTAGAACTTGCGTTAGGACCATTCCGAGGCCACAAGTGAGACTACATTCGTGTAGTTAGATTTACTACATGATAAGAGGCATTAGGATTAACCCATTGTTTTACACCTGTGTTTTTGTTATAATTACTTTGGCTACATTGGTCAAGTAATTCTCCCACACCCTTTGCGTTGTACTCATTTTTAGTACACGATACCCCTAGTATACCCCTCAGAGCCTATCTTTTCGTTTCAACCTTTAAGCATTTTACTTAAAGGAAGAATTTGTTACACCCCACTTAAATGTACACCCAAATCGCCTTAGCCTACCTTGTATGCACTCATTTTTAGTGCATTATTGTAACAACATTTGTTTAAACCCAAGTTAATTATCTAGTTGATTACATGGTTGCTAAGTCGAGTCATATCCTTGTACATATTGTTTTGGGACGATTGGGACTCATGGGTAAAGTACTAGTGTAATGGAGTAATAGGGAAGAACATCATTTATTACCCCCATATGTGCTAAATATTTTAAAAGTACTCCAAGTTTTTCAATTATCTTAATTCGAGTCATTAGAATAGTTAATTGTAAAGTTATGTAAAAGTTCAAGTGTAAGGGGAATGCAATGCCCCTATGATGTATTATTTTGGATGGTAGTGCAAGAGTGTATGAAAAAAAAAAAAAAAAAAATCAAAAAAATCAAGAAAAATACAAAAAAATGAGAAAAAGAAAAATAGAAAAAAAAACATACGGACTACCATCCCGTTTCATTTTATGTTTATTTTTATGTTTTTGTTATTTTGTTATTTTGTTTCTAGCTTAAGATTGAGTCGAGTCTTGGCTTAGCAACATTGTATAGTACATGTAATTGATCAAGATCTTTAACTCGCCACCAGTAAAATATCCTTTATCCAACAAAACCGTGTTTTCCTTTTCCCTACACCTAACGTTATAACCCATTTAAAAGCCCTCTTTGATAGTTTATCTTAGGTGCTTACGCCTAGTGGAGGAGGTTTTCGATCCTTTCCCAAGCCTATGGTAATCTATTTTCTATGACAGGTAGTGAGAGATATTATCCGTTTTCATTTATGAGATTTTTTTGATGACACTTGAGAGATGTGAGTATCTAAACACTACTTGTGAGGTGCTAGTTTATAATCTCCGTGCTTATTATGATTGAAGTGGAACGATTATTTGTTGTAATTACTTTTATGTTTGCATTAAATGACCCCTAACCTGTATTTTGATTAGAATAAAAGCGCATTTGCTTGAGGACAAGCAAATCTCAAGTGTAAGGGTATTTGATGAAGCGAAAAGTGTACCGCTTTTAAGGGGTCATTTAAGCCCTAAATCGTATTTATTTGATCAAATATTGCCCTAAATCGTTCCTTTTGTCATTTTAGGTACTTTTGAGGAGAAATCTGGAAAAGGAGGCATTTTGGACGTTTTTGGAGCATAAAAGTGAAGAAAACGACAAAGTCTCAAAAATCGGCTAAAAGTTACCTTTGACGGCGTCAGATTTTACTCTGGACGGCGTCATGGCTTGGCAAGAAAAGGTGGATGTGAAATTTACTCATGATAAGCCAGTGAAAATTGCATGTAAATTCTGACGGCGTCACGCTTTAACCTGATCAAGGGCGTCACGGCTTAATTCAAAGAGGGACGGCGTCACGTTCAAGGTCTGACGGCGTCAAGCCTTGATAAGCCAGAACGGATTTTGGAGAGCTAAAGAGGGACGGCGTCAAGAAGGTCATCCGGGAACCCTAAAAGCGGCGAGGTGACGTCGTCACACTCCATAAGGTGACGCCGTCAGATCCAAAAGTCTATATATAGTTTTCTAATTTTTTGTCATTAGAGAGAGAGCTTAGTGTGGAATTTTTGGGAGAAAACCCTAAGACGATTTTAGCATCTTTTTCAAGGCTTTTTGCCTTGAGATCTTCCATGTTACATTGAAAGATAAGTTATCAATTAATCATTCAATATGTCTATGTGTTGTTTGATTCTATCTTGTTCTTGTCTTTTGTTTAACATGTTAGGCTAGATTTATCTTGTGTTTGCTTAGATCTAATGAAACCTAGCTATTGATTATTGGTTATTAGTGTGTTATTAGTTGTATTGGATGATTGTTTATCTATGTTAGGCTTAAGAAAACTGGCTAACTTCCTATTCGGTAACTTGCTTGAACGTCTTAAGAAACATGAACCAAATGCGTACTAAAGGTTTTTATGGTTGTATTTAATGCACAAGCGAATTCTAGTGATCCCATGTTAGGAGCTTCCTAGCCGGCTCGACATAGGAGTGAAGTAGGAGCTTGTAGAGTTGGGGAAGTACGTACGCCACCCCACGATTGGTATTAAGGAATACACCCGTCATCCACGCAACTAATACACACTAATCAACCGGTAAAAGATAGTTAGGGAGTAAGGAAATCTAAGTAAACACATTTCTCTACACATAAGTTTCTCACCAACTTTTTATTTTCAGTTATTTATTTTATTTGCATTTGTAGTTAATTGGGTTAGTTGACTAGCAACTAATTCCGCCCACTCTTTCAAACCCGAGATTTTACTTGCTTTCATAAAAATATAAAAACACAAAAAAAGAATCTTCCTCAACCCTTAGACCTATTAGAGTAGTCTTTCATACCTAACGAACACTATTCCCTGTGGAGAACGATCAATCCCCCGTACTTACCACTACACTATACTACATCGGTCAGGTACACTGCCTGGTGGGGTTGTAAGCCTCTTGAGATCCCTCGAGAGGTAAAACCTGTTGTAAGGTTGCAAAACCACGCATCAGTATCACTATCAAGATTTCACAAGTTACAATCCAAGACAGCAAAGGACATGCGCCGCATAGAGAAATGGAGTTACGCCGCATCTTAAGGCGGTGTACGAATATTCCTGAATATATTAATCTTGGACCCCACGCGAAGTTAAGTCAATGCGCCGCATCTATCAATTAGATGCGCCGCATCTATCCCTCAGACAGAAACTATAAATACCCCAAGGCCAGACGAATTTCGGGAGACTAGACTTTAGAGACCGAAGACAGAAGAACCCTAGGAGACGAATTCAGACGTATAAGCAGCACAAGACACACCCTAAACGAAGATACAAGAGCTGTAAGAAGGTCCTGCATGTATTCAATTCATTAAGTAGTTTTGTTTTATTGTATTAGTACACTTTAATTCATCAGGATTGATGGGCTGATGTCATGTGACTACGGAAAATCATGCGCACCCCTTAAAATTGCTTTCCCATTAATTAAAGTTTATATGTTGATGTCTTTGGTGACTTTTATTAGTGCATTGATAACCTCTGTGTCTAGCTGAGCATTGCTTGGGTCGCCATGCCCCTTCCTTGCCTATTTGTTTCAGCGTCTCTTTAAATAAATAGGATAGACATAAGTAATCATTAAGGGTTTACTCGTCGATAAGATTGGAGCCAACGAGAAAGGTTTAATTATATACACTTCATATAAAACTAGCAATAAAACAAGTGACAAGCTACTTAATTATCAGGACATGTCTTCTTATTGTCTCAAGTATCTATCTGTGTACGTGTGTGCTAATCGCTGATTCGTGCTCATTAGTTTAATTTACTATTTAATCATAACCAAACCGTGCCAGTCTCTCAGGCTGAACCCCCTTTGCGTTAGATTAGGTTGTACAGCTAACTTAAGTTATTAAAATACTTATTAGAATAATTAGATAATACGTTCCACTCTTAGTGATCGACACTCTACTTACCATTATATTCATACTGACCGGGTACACTGCTCGTTAAGTGTATGTGTTATTGATAAGTCGGCTAAATATAAATTTAAAACTTGAGTAGGCATTAATACTGCTAAACCGCAACGACACCGCACGCGCATCAGGCATGAAGAAGCTCAGGAGCAAGATGGTGGAATCTGATCTATGTTAGAAGACTTGAAGGAAGCGGTTTTGACTGAAGCACACAGATCTATCTACTCTATTCATCTTAGTTGTACTAATATGTATAAAGTCTTGAAGCAGAAAATTTCGATGGAATGGTATGAAGATGGTTGTGACTGCATTGGTGGTGAAGTGTTTAGCATGTCAAACAGGTTAAGATTCAGCCTCAGCGTACAAGTGGTTTTCCTTAGTTTCGATGTTCTTAGGTGGAAGTGGGATTTAATCTTCATGGACTTTGTAACGGGATTTCCGCGCACATTTGGGAAGGACAACACGAATTGAGTCGTAGTGGATGGTTTGACTAGGTCGGCTCACTTGGAAGATTGTCAGGGATTTCTTTCGGCAAAAGATTATTCAAGCTACATGGCGCACCTGAAGTGATCGTGTCAGAGATTCGCGTTTCTACTTCACATTCCTAGGAAGTGCTACTAAAGACTTGAGGAACCAGACTCAAGTTTAGTAATTCTTTGCACCTCCAGACTAACGGATAAGCAGGACAACTATTCAAGCTTGGAAGATGTGTTGAGCAGGAAATTTGACAAGTGTTAGTTCTAGTTGTGTTTGCTCACTATGATTTGATGGCTCGCAAGTGACAAGGATTTTTCTTTCAGAGTTTTGTATGAACAGAGGTTAAGAACACCTTTTAGTTAAATTAGGTCGGGGAGCTGTTATTGAATGTCCGAAGTTGATTACAGTGACTAATGGATTAGCTATCATTGTGAAAGAGAAACTTTGAAATTTTAGACCGGGAATTTGTGTGTTCCGTATGATGTTTTCGTACAGAAGAGTTAGACATTTTTGCATATGAGGAAGATTTAGTTCGCGATACGTTAGACCTTAGATTTATTCCTATCTGCGCGATTATTCTACCTATTCCGTTATGTCTTCTGATACGTTGTGAAACTCCGATATGTGCTTAGTTGATCTTCGGTACGAATATGAAATTCCTTAGACGTTGATAATTTGATTTGTGCTTCGCTGATTATTAGCCAGTTCCTTAGTTCATTCAGAATCTCTGCTTCGCTGATTATTAGCCAGTTCCTTAGGGCTTGGATTTGTGCTTCGCTGATTATTCGCCGATATGTGCTTAGTTGATCGTGGGATCCAAGATTAATATATTCAGGAATATTCGTACACCGTCTTTAGATGCGGCGTATCTTGATCTTTGTATGCGGCGCATGTACTTGGATTGTAACTTGTGAAATCTTGATAGTGATACGCCATATGTTAGAAGTATGTTGCGGCGTATCTGGAGTAGAACGAGCTTGATCTTCTGGATTTCAGTAGGCTTTTGACATCTTGCTTGTTTTGCTCCATAATTAGTCCAAAATCGCCAAGTTTCACATAATGCTTGTTTTTACCTGAGAATTACTAAAGTAAACATTAATGTATCGATTCTCATATATAATATAATAAAACAAGTCAAATAAATAGGATAAATGATGATAATAAAATGTACTTATTTAAGTTCATCAGTGGGTTCTTATGTTAGAGTGAGTCTTCTCATATTTTGAACCGAGGCACAACCCACATGGTGGGTCTAATGGTTGCTAATAAACTCGTATCAAGCTTCCTCTAGGTGAGGTGATTTTCCTAGTCCATCCTGACCACCATTGCGCCTAGATTTGGTGATCACTGGTTCGGTTATGGCCATTGTTGGTCACAGTGGGCTTTCGTCATTAACTTAACAACACAATAGCCTTCCTACTCTAGCCACAACATTCCCAAGTGATTTTCCCAATCCACGACTACGATACTTAAGATTGCTCAAATCCCTAATCTCAATAAATCAAAGGTTTGGATGAAGAATGATATAGGGTATGGATAATATTTGGGATACAAATTGGTGTAAAATAAAAAATAAACAAAATAGATAAATTAAAATCCTAAGTGTGGTAAATCACTTTCCCAACCATCCCATGAATAAGACTCATATCATTGAATAACTCACGCTTTAACACTTGAAACACATGCTTTAGGTAGACACGAATTATACTCAACAAGATCTCAATCAAAGAATAACCTTAGTTGCCGTTCCCATAACGGCCAACTCCCATTCAATCCATAAATATAATATACAACAAATAGTGGTGATATCACCCTACTTAATACAAAACTTTACATAAGTTGGTTAAAACAAACTTCCAACTTTTCCTTTTTCTTTTTCTTTTCTATTTTTTTTCGATTTTTTTTTTTTTTTTTTTTTTTTTTTGACATCAACATATATGTGTAAAATTTCACAACTTTTCTATCACTATTTTTCCGGATAATTTTTCCATACTCTTCATACTTTCAGAAATAACTGTAATAGCGAAAGTAGCAAACACACGAAAAATAAACTAAAAGTTATACAATATTTACTTTCATACCAATTTCATTGTGCAATTTCCCGACCTAACCAAAGATAATGAATTACGCACACGAACACAGGTAATGTAAGGAAACACACTTTGCCTAAAGCAATTAACCACGGATTTTAATCTACAGGGTAGGCTAAGGTGTAAGGGTGTATCGAAACATTATAACAAAGGTGTAAGAAACGAAAGGAATGGCTCTGAGGGTTTTTCTAGGGGTATCTTACTCTAAAAGTGAGAGTAACAAAGGGTTTATACGGGGGTTAACTAACCAGTGTAGTTAGTTAATATCACATAACATATAAAGGCTATTTGGGTGTAATCCTAGAAATTTACCAAGTTAGACAAGTCACTCCAATTATATAGATAATACTTATTATGGTGGTCTCGAATAGTATACAAGCCAAGTTCTAAAGTTTACAAGTCACCAGCACACTAAAGTTTTAATATTTTTGAAAGAATAGAGTTATGTGTGCGGTTATGTAATTTAGACTTTAAACAAAAACATGCTAAAAATTTTAAATTTTGATATATTAAGCGCATTTTAAGCATATTTTGAAAAAGTTTAGGACAAGTAAGTGTTCTAATTCTCCAATCCCCCCACTTAAGTTAAACAACGTCCTCGTTGTTTGTATCAAAGGTTAAAAACTGGAAAATAAAAGAATTAGAACAGAAAAACTCCCCTGAGATTGGCTCGGTATGATCCTCCTTTATTCGTATAAGAGCAAAAATCAACTTTCTTGTGGATGAGAACGTTTAAGCTTCATAGATGATGTATCCACAAAAAATGCAGGAATCTATAATACCATTTAGAATTTAACACACCTGAGTTAAGAAGGTTCAAACTTGCATAATACATTAGTAGTTAGTAAAAATAAAACTAAAAAAAAATTAAACTGTAAATCATCAGGTCAGTCGATACGCCGTATCTTATGGAAGAAGATACGCCGTATCGAGCCTGGAATAAATACAAAATAAAATAAAATAAAGGATAGGATGCGTCGCATCTGTTTTACTAGATACGGCGCATGTATTTTCCAAACAGATTGTTAACAGTCTGTTGTAAAATGGGCTCGTTCGACGGTTTACCTCTCGGGTTCTCTCGTTCACTCATGCTGAACTTAATGCCAGTCTTCATCAAACATAATAAGAAACATAAACTGAAACATCAAATAAATACATGATAATAGAATTCAATACAATCCCAAGAGAATAAAAATGTATGTGGAACAATGTCTATAAGCCCAAACACATGAGATCAAGGGTGTGGGGAGTCGTCTCCTGCAGCTGAGTGAGTTCCTGAGGTGATAGCATCCTCGGTCCTGGGTCGGACTCTACGTGAAGGGACCCGGGAGTATGTGATCATCCCTCTAACGTAAGTACCATCAGGGCGAGTATGGCTCGTGCCCTGATGCTCCAAAATCTGGCTCACACTCCCGACCAGCCAACCTAAATCCCTCCTGACTGCATCAAGGTCGGCCCTCATCCCGTCAACTGCACCCCTCAAGGCTCTCACCTCCCCCTCAACTCTCTCTACTCTCTGACCCACAGAACGTGCAACTGGTGGTGGTGGGGGTACTTGTGGCTCCTCCTGTGCTGGAGCAGCAGCTGGAGCTCCCTGGGGATCTCCCTGCTCCGCCTCTACCTCTGCTGGTCTCACGGGGCCCAATGCCACCCAATAGCATCCCCCCATGATCATCTCACAAATCCCCAACCTGACCAAATAATCCTGCCTAATAACTGGAAAACTGGACACCTCAACCTCTAAGCCGGCAGGGATCTCATCACCAATCACACCAAAATGTCGGGCCAGTCTAGATACAAAATGCCCCCCAGTCATCTGGCTCCTCCTATCTCTTCCTAAAGCACCCCTATGAAGGAAATGCGCCAAAAAAGTGAGGGATGTTCACCACCAATCCCTCATCCATGCTCCTGAGAAGGAAGAGATCAAGAGTGGTCACCTTCTCAGGTGACTGACCTCTCCCAGCAATGGTCAATGCTATCATCCTGTGGTACAATCTCCTCATAGGCTCCCTGATGAGTGTGTAGGATGGGGTGGCAGTGGTGGAATCGCCCCCAGAGGATATCCTCTCCCAGAAGTCACCAAGCAACATCCTATCTGGAACTGCCCGTAAACTCTCAGCCCAGTATCTGGCAAACCCAGCAGATCCAATCTCCGCCTCAGTGTGTAATCCCATGGCCAAAATAAACTGTCGCATCGACATCTGCCTGTGCACCCCACCTAACCTGAAAACCAGAGTGTCAGCTGTATCAATCTCCATATCAGTCTCCCTGTAATGAATCGTGCTAAAGAACTCAAGCATGAGCTCCCTAATCAGAGGCTCATCAATCCCGAACAACCTCTCCCATGCATATGACCTAAACACAACATCATCATCATCATCCCTCAATACCATCTCCAACCTATCATGAAGACCACCAGCTGCATTCCCTCGTCAATCAAACCAACACCCTCAAAGTCTAAAACCGGAACTCTAAAGATTTTCCTAAATAAAATCGTCCTAAGTCTCTGCACATAATCAGCCTCGGTGTCCGGTGTAAGTCCCATGGTCTCGAAACGGAGCCACATATGCCTGTGTCCAACAGCTGGTAATTCCATCTGAAATAAATTTTAAGGTTAGAAAATAGTTCTGAAATAAGGTTGATACGGCGCATCTGATAAACCAATGCGGCGTATCTAGGTTGCATAAAAGAGATGCTGAGCACGCAATGGAATACGGCGTATGGATGATGCGTCGTATCTAAATTACGTAATACGCCGCAACAATAGTGGAAATATTTAAATTAAAAATAGGATGTTATGCCGTATCATGTAACTTAGATGCGCCGCATCTAGTAATGCATCAGTATAAAAGAAAGGGGGTCAGGCACGTTTTCCAAGAATCCGGTCCCGTGACGTAAACTCCCACTTAACATCACGGTTCCATTTTACCCATATAACCACAACATCTCATATTCCCTCCAAAGTTCAAAATAAACCTCCCGAACCCTAATTTTTTTTATTCAAATTAATTCGGTTCCAAATTCAATGATCAATTCAAAAATTAACATGGGGGAAATCATCTAGTCCAAGTTCTAATCAAAGCCCCTGAACTTCCCATCAAAATCGATATATAGCACAAACCCTAATTTTTAAATTTAAACAAAATTAAATAGGTTTATTACCTTATATGACGATTAGGATTAGTCAAGAATTCGGAATTTAGAAGGTTCGATTCGAGAAAAGAACTCAAATTAGAGGGTTTGATTCGGTCGATTGTTGTGCATTTTTACTGTGTGTGAATTTGGGTAAAAAGTGGAAATCCGGCGCATCTCTTTCGTATTTATAGGGCAGATGCGATGCGCCGTATCGCATGATTGTCATGCGCCGTATTTATATAAATTCGTTGACTGGTCAATAAGTTTTAATAAGTCAGAGATACGGCGCTTAGAAAACTAAGATCCCCGTATTGTTGTGCCAGTGAACTAAATTTAAATAAGGAACGTACTTGGCCTCCGCAATGCGGTTTCCTTATACATCAAATTTGGGGTAAAACGGTATACCATATGATATAAATAAATTCAAGATAAGAACAATAAGCATATCCATTTTATTAATGATTATAATCTTATTGTTTATTGGATAATGATTTACTCCAAGGTTAGGAGCAAATATCGTTTTAAGCTTACAAAATTGAGATTATAATTTGAGAGAGGTTTCGTAGAGAACTCTCCTTAAGGCTAGGTGAATAATTGTAGAGGGCACCTGGAATTTTATTTCAAGAATTTAAGATACTCAATGTTACCAGTACTGAATTCTCCTCCACTCTTGTCGTCTTACTATAGCCTTTCAGTCATCGAAGGTTTGATCACTCCAGCTAGCATCTCTTGGTTAGGTTCAGAATGTAATCTTCCATAGTGATGCTTAAGCCATCATTTATTCTGAAAGTAAACCAACTTGTGCACGAGAGTAGTGAAACGATCAAAGTGAATATCAAAAATCAACTATATTTATTAAATTAAATTAAATGCGTCGTATTAACAAAAGCTAATGCGCCGTATTTTCGTTACGTTTCAAAATAAAAGATTTTTGATTTAGTAGATGCGCCGTATCGATAAAGATCGATGCGTCGCTTTTGTTTAAAAATTCGAAAAACTGTTTTTAATTTAAATAGAAAATACGCCGTATCTGTTAAAACAGATGCGTCGTATGGCGTTAGGGTTTAGAAAAATTTCTTATAAAAACACAATACGCCGTATCTTGGGGAAAGATGCGTCGTACTCGAATATATTAAACGCGTTGTATTTTATAAAAATTAAACGCAATACGCCGTATCTGTTAAAACAGATGCCCGTATCGTTTGTATTAAAATAAACGATAGCCAAAATATCAACAGATTACAGAAAACAAAAAATAGAAAGCAAACAATAATGATTATCTAATTTAACGGGGTTAGTTTAGAACTAAAAAAAAACTAAAACAAAGAAAACAAGAAGATACTAATAAATAAGAAATAAAAAAACCACAAAAGACGGAACAAAAAAACAAAATTACAGATCGAATAAAATTCGATTGCGATGCATTTTTAATAGTATTAATGGGTAGTAAATTTACTAAAAAAAAACTAAAAAAAAGAAAAACCTAATTAAAATACTAATCAAATTAACCGATAATAAAAATTCACTCCCCGGCAGCGGCGCCAAAAACTTGATGCGCGTGTGTGTCGTTGCGGTTTAGCCAGTATTAATGCCTACTCAAGTTTTAAATTTATATTTAGCCGACTTATCAATAACACACACACTTAACGAGCAGTGTACCCGGTCAGTATGAATATAATGGTAAGTAGAGTGTCGATCACTAAGAGTGGAACGTATTATCTAGTTATTCTAATCAGTATTTTAATATCCTAAGTTAGCTATACAACCTAATCTAACGCAAGGGGGTTCAGCCTGAGAGACTGGCACGGTTTGGTTATGATTAAATGGAAAACTAAAATAATGAGCACGAATCAGCGATTAGCACACACGTACACATATAGATACTCGAGACAATAAGAAGACCTGTCCTGATAATTAAGTAGCTTGTCACTTGTTTTATTGCTAGTTTTATATGAAGTGTATATAATTAAACCTTTCTCGTTGGCTCTAATCTTATCGGCGAGTAAACCCTTAATGATTACTTATGTCTATCCTATTTATTTAAGAGACGCTAAAACAAATAGGCGAGGAAGGGGCATGGCGACCCAAGCAAGACTCAGCTAGACACAGAGGTTATCAATGCACTAATAAAAGTCACCAAAGACATCAACATATAAACTTTAATTAATGGGAAAACAATATTATGGGGAGTGCATGATTTTCCGTAGTCACATGACACAAGCCCATCAATCCTGATGAATTAAAGTGTACTAATACAATAAAACAAAACTACTTAATGAATTGAATACATGTAGGACCTTCTTACAGCTCTTGTATCTTCGTTTAGGTGTGTCTTGTGCTGCTTGGTCGTCTGAATTCGGCTCTAGGGTTATATGGTCTTCGGTCTTTAAAGTCTGAGCTCTAAAATTCGTCTGTCCTTGGGGTATTTATAGTTTCTGTCTCAGGGATAGATGCGGCGCATAGAGTGAATAGATGCGGCGCATTGAATTAACTTCGCGTGGGGTCCAAGATTAATATATTCAGGAATATTCGTACACCGTCTTTAGATGCGGCGTATCTTGATCTTTGTATGCGGCGCATGTACTTGGATTGTAACTTGTGAAATCTTGATAGTGATACGCCGTATGTTAGAAGTATGTTGCGGCGTATCTGGAGTAGAACGAGCTTGATCTTCTGGATTTCAGTAGGCTTTTGACATCTTGCTTGTTTTGCTCCATAATTAGTCCAAAATCGCAAGTTTCACATAATGCTTGTTTTTACCTGAGAATTACTAAAGTAAACATTAATGTATCAATTCTCATATATAATATAATAAAACAAGTCAAATAAATAGGATAAATGACGATAATAAAATGTACTTATTTGAGTTCATCAGTGGGTTCTTATGTTAGAGTGAGTCTTCTAATATTTTGAACCGAGGCATAACCCACATGGTGGGTCTAATGGTTGCTAATAAACTCGGATCAAGCTTCCTCTAGGTGAGGTGATTTTCCCAGTCCATCCTGACCACCATTGCGCCTAGATTTTGGTGATCACTGGTTCGGTTATGGCCATTGTTGGTCACAGTGGGCTTTCGTCATTAACTTAACAACACAATAGCCTTCCTACTCTAGCCACAACATTCCCAGGTTCGAACCATGAGCCTGTGGTTCCTAGGGCTTCGAATACTTAAACATATCATTAATAGTTTCCTCATCAATCAACTCCTAGGTACGAATCATGAACCATAAAAACTAGAAACTTAACTTATCAACCAAATTCCTAAGCCACTCTAATGACAACATCAATAACAATTTTTTCTCATTAATCACTACTTCTAGAAAATCTTATTCGACCCAACTAAATATCATATCACTTAAATTGATTTCCTCAAAACCCATTAGTGTTTCTACGAAATCCATTCGACAGAAACAACAAAAAATCAATATTCAACTTTTTCTCGTTCGACCTAGTAATTACTTATTGATGAACTCAAATAAGTACATTTTATTACTATCATTTATCCTATTAATTTGACTTGTTTTACTATATTATGTATGAGGATTGATACTTAATTGTTTACTTTTGTAATTCTCAGGTAAAAACAAGCATTTGGTGAAACTTAGCTATTTTGGACTAATAATGGAGCAAAACGTGCATAAAGTGAAAGTCTACTGACATGGACAAGATCAAGTCAATTCAGCTCCAGATGCGCCGCATCTCACTCTCAACATGCGCCGCATCTCTATCAAGATATCACCAGATACGATCCAAGATACAAGAGGACATGCGCCGCATCTCACTCTCAACATGCGCCGCATCTCTATCAAGATATCACCAGATACGATCCAAGATACAAGAGGACATGCGCCGCATCTAATCAAGAGTTACGCCGCATCTTCTGACGGTGTACGAATATTCCTGAATATTATAATCTTGGACCCCACGCGAAGTTAAGTACATGCGCCGCATCTACTTAAGTAGATGCGCCGCATCTTCCCTCAGACAGAAACTATAAATACCCCGTGGACCAGACGAATTTAAGAGTTAGAGTTCGAAACCCTAAAACCGAAGTTCGGACAGCAGAGCAAAAGGACGAATTCAGTCAAGGAGGCAGCACAAGACACACCCAAATCGAAGATACAAGAGCTGTAAGAAGGTGCTGCATGTATTTAATTCATTAAGTAGTTTTGTTTTATTGTGTTAGCAAACTTTAATTCATCAGGATTGGTGGCTTGTGTAATGTGACAACGAAAGATTGCACTCCCTTTAATACTTGCTTTCCCATCAATTAAAGTTTATATGTTGATGTCTTTGGTTACTACTTATTAGTGCATTGATAACCTCTGTGTTTATTAGTGGCTTGCGGGCATTTGACTGCGGGACAAGATGTGGCTCCCACGGTTGTTTCTAAATTGATCACTTAGGAATAACTTTTAGACATAAGTAATCATTAAGGGTTTACTCGCCGATGAGAATAGGACCAACGAGAAAGGGTTAATTACATACACTTCATATAAAGCTATCAATAAAACAAGTGACAATCTACTTAATCATAAGGACAGCCCTCTTATTGTCTCGAGTATCTATCTGTGTACGTGTGTGCTACTTGCTGATTCGTGCCTATTGGTTTATTTTATTATTTAATTGCAAACAAAACTGTGCCAGTCTCTCAGGCTTAAACCCCCTTGCGTTAGGATATTAAAATACTGATTAGAATAACTAGATAATACGTTCCACTCTTAGTGATCGACACTCTACTTACCATTATCTTCATACTGACCGGGTACACTGCTCGTTAAGTGTGTGTGTTATTGATAAGTCGGCTAAATATAAATTTAAAACTTGAGTAGGCATTAAAACTGCTAAACCGCAACGACACATCACGCGCATCAAGTTTTTGGCGCCGCTGCCGGGGAGTGAATTGTTATTATCTGTTAATTTGATTAGTATTTTAATTAGGTTTTTCTTTTTATTAGATTAATTGCATCATTGTATTATTTTGCATATTTGTTGTATTGTGTGTTAATTGTTTTCTTTTATTTTTGTGTGTTTATTTTCGTTTGTGTGTTTAATTTTTGTTTTTATTTTTCGTATTTTTCTGTTCTGCTATCGTTGTACTGTGCTAAATCAAACGATACGGCGCATCTGATCTCTCAGATACGGCGTATTGCGTTTAATTTTTTTTAAAATACAACGCGTTTAATTAATTCGATACGACGCATCTTTTCCCCAAGATACGGCGTATCTGTTTTTAATAAGAAAATTTTTCTAAGCGATAAAGTAATACGACGCATCTGCTTTTGCAGATACGGCGTATCTGTTTTTGATAAAAAAAATTTTCTAAACGTTAACGCCATACGACGCATCTGCTTTAGCAGATACGGCGTATCTATTATTTTAATTAAAAACAGTTTGCGAATTATTAAACAGATACGGCGCATTCTAATTTCTAAGCGGCGTATCTATTTTCTGAATAAAAGTTTGACTTATTTTTAACGTATTAAGATACGGCGTATCCCATTTATAGGATACGGCGCATCAACAGCAGATATCAGAAGCTTTTATTTTACTTTGATCGTTTCACCCTTCTTTTGCACGAGTAAGTTTTATTTCAGGAAGATGGACGATCCGGATATTACAATGGAAGAATATATCAGACTTGGAAAGGAAAGAGCCTTGAGCAATAATGGGATCTACGATTGGGAAAGAGCAAGATATGGTGCACAAGTCATTGATACGAAAGAAATCACTATGGAAGAATACTTGATTCTTGGACGAGAAAAGTCAAGGAAAGAAAGAAACAAATTGCCATTTCAACACACCTGGTGTATGCCAAGTGATGATGAAGAAGATTCATATACCGTGAAACCAATTCCGGCAATTGTTATTGATAGTACTTTTTCTCCGGAGATTGCTCAAGATGATGTGTATACGGAATCCTACGTTGAAGAATATTCTGCAATCGTATTACCACCATTAGACAATCCATCGGATGAAGATGAAAAGTATTCTAATTTTGATTTCGAACCATTTGACGCCATAGTTTATGATGACATACCTCAACCAGATTTTGACCCAACGAGGGATTTTGAAGAAGTCTGGGATTACTTATTTAAGGATGAAATTCGGGACGATGCTGAAATTGCAAGACCACTAGTTGAAGATGGAGATTCACAAGATGAATCGGAGTCGCTTACAACACAAAGTGGTACAAATTTATTTAATATTATTAATCCCGTTACTAATAATCTTGCTAGTTTTCCTAAACAGGTTGCAAAACGAAAAGATGATGAGGTGAAATTTATTACACTACCTATTGAAGCACCTGTGATCGACCCGTATTTGGTGGAGCTCGAAGAAGAATTTGGTGATGAGCTCTTGAACATTGCTATGATTGATGAAGATGATGATTTCGACCCTATGAAGGTTGTTGAGGAACTCGAACTTTTACTTGCTAAAGATCCTTTCTCATTTTCTGCGGAATTCAAGGGACGCCTTACTACCAAAGAAACTAACCAAGAAGAAAGGAGACTCATTTTTCCTCAACATACTACTCTTTCAGATGAAGTGGGCAAGTCATCCAATTTATCAACCAAACCGGGTAAGAATAGGAAAGATGTTCATATATTGCCAAGGTATGATCTTTATTTATTTCTTCCATCTTTAATAGCAAATTTACACTCTTTTCGTGTTTATTGCTACTATCACCCGCACTTGATCCCAAGTGGGGGGAACAACACCCTATTACACAGTAAATAAGGGTGGAGTCAGGCTCGTGACTCGAACAAAAACAAGCGCTTCGTGGGAGGCAACCCATGCTTATCTTTTATTTTTATTATTCTGTTTCTGTGTCGAGTCAGTCAGGCCGCCGAGGATACGGCGCATCTCAATTCTGAGATGCGACGCATCTCCTGCAATGGTCATATCTTATTTTATTTTTCTGCATTTTTATTTTCGACTTTAAAACTATTTATCAGTTTATTTTAATGCGGCGCATCCCTGGTTAAGGATGCGGCGCATCTTTATTCTGATCCGTATTAATTCCAGGCTCGATACGGCGTATCTTCTTCAATAAGATACGGCGCATCGACTGACCTGATGATTTTCAGTTTTAATTTTTTTTTTAAGTTTTATTTTTCCTAACTACTAATGTGTTATGCAAGTTGAACCTTTCTTATCTTAGGTGTGTTTTAAAGTGTTGGTGGTATTATAGTTTCCTGGATTTCCTGTGGATACATCAAGTATGAAGCTTTAACGTTCTAATCCACAAGAAGTTGATTTTTGCTCATATACAAATGGAGGATCATACCGAGCAAATCTCAGGGGAGTTTTTCCGTTCTAATTCTTTTAATTTCCAGTTTTTAACCTTTTATACAAACAACGAGGACGTTGTTTAACTTAAGTGGGGGGATAGGAGAATTAGAACACTTAACAATTACTTGTCCTACTTTTTCAAAAATTATGCTTAAAATGTGCTTAATATATCAAACTTAAAAATTTTTTAGCATGTTTTTGTTTAAGATCTAAGTTACATAACTGCACACATGACGTTATTTTCAAAAATTGTGATTTTTCAAAATTCACAAATCTATGAGTGTGCCGGTGACTTGTAAACTTTAGAACTTGGCTTGTATACTATTCGAGACCACCATAATGAGTATTATTTATATAATTGGAATGACTTGTCTAACTTGGTAAAATTCTAGGATTACACCAAATAGCCTTTATATGTTATGTGTTATTGACTAACTACACTGGTTAGTTAACCCCCGTATAAAACCTTTTGTTACTCTCATTTTTAGAGTAAGATACCCCTAGAAAAACACTCAGAGCCATTCCTTTCGTTTCTTACACCTATGTTTAAAATGTTTCGTTACACCTTACACCTTAGCCTACCCTGTAGATTAGAATCCGTGGTTGGTTAATTGCTATAGGCAGAGTGTGTTTCCTTACATTACCTGTGTTCGCGTGCGTAATTCATTATCTATGGTTAGGTCGGGAAATTGCACAATGCAAATTGGAGTGAAAGTAAATATTGTATATTTTTGAGTTTATTTTTCGTGTGTTTACTACTTTCACTATTACCGTTATTTCTGAACGTATGAAAAGTATGAAAAAATTATCCGGAAAGAAAGTTGTAGTGATGTGGTGAAATTTTACACATCTATGTTTATGTTTCAAGTTAAAAAAAAAAAAAAAAAAAAAAAAAAAAAAAAAAAAAAAAAAAAAAAAAAAAAAAAATCGAAAAAATGAGAAAAGGAAAAGAAAGAAAAAAGAGTTGGATGTTTATTTTAAGCCAACGATGTAGAGTTATGTAAGTGGTCGATATCACCACTATTTGTTGTATTATATCTATGGATTGAATGGGAATTGGCAGTTATGGGAGCGCCAATTAAGGTTTATTCCTTGATTAAGATTTTGTTGAGTATAATTCGTGTCTACCTAAAGCGTGTGTTTCAAGTGTTAAAGCGTGAGTTATTCAATGATATGAGTCTTATTCATGGGATGGTTGGGATAGTGATTAACCACACTTAGGATTTTAATTTATTTGTTTTGTTTTGTTTATTTTTATTTTTACACCAATTTATATCCCAAATGTTATCCATACCCTGTATTGTTCTTTATCCAACCAAACCTTTGATTTATTGAGATTAGGGATTTGAGCAATCTTAAGTATCGTAGTCGTGGATTCGGCTATGTATTTATGATTTTGTCGCCCTTTTTGATATATTATTATTGGTGAAGTTTGGACCTATCTTTAGCCTATTCGAGTTAAGGATTTGAGCAATTGCAAGTATCGTGTTCGTGGATTCGATCATGTATTTGTGATTTTGTCGCCTTTTCTGGAATTTGAGATCGATAGTGTAAATAAGAATAATTAACCCTTTAGCCTAAAAACCCTTTTTACCGCTTTAGACTTGTTATTCCTTAGCTTTAGTGGTGGAGATGTGTATACTTGCCAAGCTTATGATAGAATATTCGTCGCGACTGGACAGTTAAACGATTAGATTTGATTTTATCAACTTATTTTATTTTACTTCTAATTCGTTAAGTGTTTAGTTGTGTGATTATGAATTAAACGAATACATGCTT
Source organism: Artemisia tridentata subsp. tridentata (assembly GCA_021014915.2). Taxonomy (NCBI): domain Eukaryota; kingdom Viridiplantae; phylum Streptophyta; class Magnoliopsida; order Asterales; family Asteraceae; genus Artemisia; species Artemisia tridentata. The sequence continues at coordinate 76,536,523 of CP139504.1, forward strand.
AAATATAAAAATAAATCCTAACATCTTTTAGGATACATTTTCATAAATGAAATTCTAAGGTTTACTTGGGGACAAGTAAAGTTCAAGTGGGGGGATATTTGATGAACTCAAATAAGTACATTTTATTACTATCATTTATCCTATTAATTTGACTTGTTTTACTATATTATGTATGAGGATTGATACTTAATTGTTTACTTTTGTAATTCTCAGGTAAAAACAAGCATTTGGTGAAACTTAGCTATTTTGGACTAATAATGGAGCAAAACGTGCATAAAGTGAAAGTCTACTGACATGGACAAGATCAAGTCAATTCTGCTCCAGATGCGCCGCATCTCACTCTCAACATGCGCCGCATCTCTATCAAGATATCACCAGATACGATCCAAGATACAAGAGGACATGCGCCGCATCTCACTATCAACATGCGCCGCATCTCTATCAAGATATCACCAGATACGATCCAAGATACAAGAGGACATGCGCCGCATCTAATCAAGAGTTACGCCGCATCTTCTGGCGGTGTACGAATATTCCTGAATATTATAATCTTGGACCCCACGCGAAGTTAAGTACATGCGCCGCATCTACTTAAGTAGATGCGCCGCATCTTCCCTCAGACAGAAACTATAAATACCCCGTGGACCAGACGAATTTAAGAGTTGGAGTTCGAAACCCTAAAACCGAAGTTCGGACAGCAGAGCAAGAGGACGAATTCAGTCAAGGAGGCAGCACAAGACACACCCAAATCGAAGATACAAGAGCTGTAAGAAGGTGCTGCATGTATTTAATTCATTAAGTAGTTTTGTTTTATTGTGTTAGCAAACTTTAATTCATCAGGATTGGTGGCTTGTGTAATGTGACAACGAAAGATTGCACTCCCTTTAATACTTGCTTTCCCATCAATTAAAGTTTATATGTTGATGTCTTTGGTTACTACTTATTAGTGCATTGATAACCTCTGTGTTTATTAGTGGCTTGCGGGCATTTGACTGCGGGACAAGATGTGGCTCCCACGGTTGTTTCTAAATTGATCACTTAGGAATAACTTTTAGACATAAGTAATCATTAAGGGTTTACTCGCCGATGAGAATAGGACCAACGAGAAAGGGTTAATTACATACACTTCATATAAAGCTATCAATAAAACAAGTGACAATCTACTTAATCATAAGGACAGCCCTCTTATTGTCTCGAGTATCTATCTGTGTACGTGTGTGCTACTTGCTGATTCGTGCCTATTGGTTTATTTTATTATTTAATTGCAAACAAAACTGTGCCAGTCTCTCAGGCTTAAACCCCCTTGCTTTAGGATATTAAAATACTGATTAGAATAACTAGATAATACGTTCCACTCTTAGTGATCGACACTCTACTTACCATTATCTTCATACTGACCGGGTACACTGCTCGTTAAGTGTGTGTGTTATTGATAAGTCGGCTAAATATAAATTTAAAACTTGAGTAGGCATTAAAACTGCTAAACCGCAACGACACATCACGCGCATCACTTATCATAAATAGGTCTTAAAAATAACAAAAACTAATTGAATCCGAATCAAATATCAAACCTTACAATGATTCTTGAAGGATGAAACTTGAATGAACTTCAAATCCGAGAACCCACTGCTCCAATACCGATCAATCCCAACCTCCAAATCGAATCACAACACCTCCACTCTTAGCCTTTCTTGAGAACTTCTCAGATCTTGGATGTGTTTTTAGTGATTTGTGATTCGATAATCTCTTGGAGGCGCGGCTTAAATGGCGAATATTGGAGAGTAACTCCATGGGACTTTCGGATTTGGGGAGAATAATCTTTCCCTTTTTGTGCTATCTCCACTTCAATAGTTTTCTCCTAGGTTGACTCGTGTGGTTTCCTATACCCGTGAAGAAGATGGGGTTTTCTAGGTCAAAGAGATTGTATCTATAGTGGTGAAGGATGGAGATGGGTCGATAAGCTTATGGGGAAGAGATGGGGCGGACAAAAATAAGAGATAGGGTTAGCAGGTTTTGTGTGGGAGTTTGTGTGAGTGGATGAGGGCATGTTTTATTTCTAAGTATGTATTGAATAATTATTAAAGGGTGGTATTTTTATACCCGCGTTTCGTTAAACTGTGTCAAATTCGGGTCCTTCCTGGAACCGTCACAATTATGAGATATTATATCTTTAAAGTCGGTATGTAATACTTGAATGTATTTTTGAGTCTTTAAATATTCACTAAAATTTTAGAACCTCAGATTTATTTCTGGTTGGCGTGTGGTGTCAGTCTGTGTGAGACTGGGATAACCTCCCGTTCTCACTACAATAAAATGAGTAAATTATAAGATGTGATAATTTCACTGTTCCTTGGTGAGATTTCCGGGTGACAATATGTGCAGGTCTGTTATCCGTTTTAACACATAACGGTCTAGTCAGGTATCCTAGTCACAGAAAATGAATTGTCAATAATATAAATATTAGGGAAATTTTACCATTTGTCACACATGCCAACTGTTGTTGTAAGCAAATTCCACCAAACACAAATACTCATCCCAATTACCGGTCCATTCAAGAGCACAAGACCTCAACATATCCTCCAAGGTCTGAATAGTCCGTTCCGTCTGTCCATCAGTCTGAGGATGGAATGCTGTACTAAACTTGAGTCTAGTACCCCAAGCTTTCTGTAACCCCTTCCAGAAACGAGAAGTAAAACGTGGATCTCTATCAGACACGATCGCTGCTGGAGTACCATGCAATCGAACAATCTCCTGCCGAAATATTTCTGCCAACCTACTAACCGAAAAGTCTTGCTGACTTGGTTAAACGATCAACCACAACCCAGATAGTATCATTCCTCTTCTGTGTGCGAGGTAATCCCGTCACAAAGTCCATGGAAATCTGATCCCACTTCCAAGTAGGAATATCCAATGGTTGTAAAAGACCGCTAGCACGTTGATGCTCAATCTTCACTTGCTGACATGTCAAACACTTGGCCACAAACGTAGCCACGTCCCGCTTCATCCCATTCCACCAGAAATGTTGCTTCAAATCTCTATACATTTTGGTAGAACCAGGATGGATAGTGAAAGGAGAACTGTGTGCTTCAGACAACACAGCTTCTCGAATAGAAGGATCACCAGGAACAAACAAACGATCACCATACCATACAATTCCATCACCGTCAACACGAAACTCCGTCTGTTTACCCTCTTCCAGGTTCTGAATTATAGTCCATAATTCGCCATCGTCTTTCTGCGCTTCCTTAACCGAAGTATCAGGTTAGGCTCAACCTTCAAACTCGCCCAATAACCATCTAACCCCCGAATACATAGTTCAACCTCCATAAGTTCCAAGTCGTTGAGAATCTTTGGTGCAATATCAAGACTAGCCAAGATCCCAGACTTCCTACTAAGAGCATCTGCAACCACATTCGCCTTGCCTGGATGATACTGAATGTTTGCATCATAATCCTTAAGGAGTTCCAACCAACGCCTCTGTCTCATATTCAACTCCTTCTGAGTAAAGATATACTTGAGACTTTTATGATCGGTAAAGATGTCACAAGTTTCGCCATACAAATAATGTCGCCATATCTTAAGGGCAAACACGACTGCTGCCAACTCCAAGTCGTGTGTAGGATAATTTGCCTCATACGGTTTCAGCTGCCTAGATGCATAAGCAATAACTTTACCGTGTTGCATAAGGACACATCCCAGACCTTTCTTCGAAGCATCACTGTAAATTTGAAAACAGTATAGGAGCAGACACCAATCTCTTCTTCAACTCTTCAAAACTCTTTTCCCGTTCTTCATCCCAAACAAACTTCTCACCTTTTCGCATAAGCTTCGTCAACGGTAAAGCTAATCGTGAGAATCCTTCCACAAACCTCCTGTAATAACCAGCAAGACCCAAGAAACTCCTAACCTCGGTCACTGTCGTCGGTCTTGGCCATTTAGTGATAGCCTCAACCTTCGCAGGATCCATGGTAATACCATCCGCCGATACAATATGGCCTAAGAAAGCCACCTGCTCCAACCAAAATTCACACTTCGAAAACTTAGCATACAACTTCTTCTGATGTAAAATCTCCAATACAATACGAAGATGCTCTTCATGTTCCCTCTTCGTCTTCGAATATAAAAGAATGTCGTCAATGAACACGATAACAAATTTGTCCAGAAATTCATGAAAGACACGATTCATCAGATCCATGAACACAGCTGGAGCATTGGTCAAACCAAACGGCATCACCAAGAATTCATAATGACCATAACATGTACGGAAGGCAGTCTTAGGAACATCCTGCTCTTTTACCCGTAACTGATGGTAGCCGGACCTCAAATCAATCTTAGAAAAGAACTTCGCACCCTGAAGTTGGTCGAACAAATCGTCGATGCGAGGTAAAGGATAACGGTTACGAATAGTAATACGGTTCAACTCTCGGTAGTCAATGCACAACCTCATACTACCGTCCTTCTTCTTCACAAACAAAATGGGAGCACCCCAAGGAGAAACGCTTGGACGAATGAAACCACGCTCTAGAAGTTCTTGCAACTGCTCCTTCAATTCCTTCAACTCAATCGGAGCCATACGGTATGGAGCTTTAGAAATGGGTTCAGCCCCAGGAATAAGTTCAATGCCGAATTCTACTTCACGTTCAGGTGGTATTCCAGGAAGCTCTTCTGGAAATACATCAGGAAAATCCCGAACAACCGGATGACTCTCGAGGTGAGGACCATCCAATGAAGTATCCTTGATAGAGGCCAAGAAACCTTCACAACCATGGGAGATTAAGGTACGAGCCTTCAGAGCAGATACTCGTGACGAATGATCACAAGATCTTTCATAGGTGTAGAGATCGATAAAGCATAATCAAGTTGTGTGGGGGAAACAGTTATGTGTTTAGCAAATTTAACGGAAACCACAGAGTGAGTTGCACCAGTATCAAATAAGACAAATACAGCACGATCATACATAAAAAGAATTCCCGAAATGGTACCTGAAGAGTTTGCTGCCTGATCTCTGGTCAAGGAGAACACTCGACCCTTCGCAGCAGGTGGTTTATCGTTCTTATTACCCCTACCACCGTTTCCACCATTCTTAGGGCAATCCCTAGCCATATGCCCAGTCAACCCACAAATAAAGTGTAGAATCCAAGATCTCACTCTTCTAGGATTATAGAAACAATGATTATATGCACAGCGGAATTAAGAACAAGAACACAATCAAAGTTTCTTAACAAGGTTTTTCTAATAAAACAAGAACAATGATCCTCTATGGATCTCTATTATTTTTTTTTCTAAAAATGTTTTCCTAGAGTTATTTTCTCTCAAGAAGCGTACTCCGAAGTGTCTCTAAAACTAAATACATCTGTTCCTTTTATACACAAGGAACCTTAATACAATAATAAATAATAATATCAATGCATATCACTACCTAAAATAGCTCATGCATATCCTAACAAACTAATAAATAACACGGAATAACTATATCTGCTGAAACAAAATACGCGGTTTTACTACTTCAGCAGAAACACTCTTCAGCAGATTCAATCTATAGCTTCAGCAGAATCCGTCAGCAGAATCCTATCAGTAGGAACTTCTAAAATTCCCAACAATCCTCCCCTAATCTTGAATTTGACGTGGTTAAGTTCAAGATTCCTGTTAGATCATTAACTTCCAAAGCATGAGGATTGAACTCGAACATCAGCAGCAAAGAATCAAATGAACCATATCTCTATGAATGGCAAAACTTTAAACTTCAGGTCTTTGCAGCAACAAATGACAAAATGTACATCAAAACATATTAGTTTCATACTATTCTCATCACATCCAGGTGTGTTAACACCTGTGAGAGGTGAATCATTGAAAATAATGGATTTGATGTCTCTTTACCAATAGCCATCACTACTGGAGTAGCCAAATGTTTAAGTTCGAAAACTATGGTACACTGATAACCATCTGATTTATTAGCAAATCAGCAACTATAAACGGATTTGAGATGTCTTTACCTGTAGCCGTTTGCTCAGGACTAGCCAATTCTTTGGTTTTCAACTGAACCTTGGTGAATTGAATACCAAATATGGATACCAAGTGTCTTTACCACAAACCATACTTTTGTGGACTAGCCAATTCTTTGGATCCCATAAAGGGTTACATCCATGGTGAATTGATGACCATGTCAACTCTCAGCAATGAAGCATGGGTGAGTTGAATACCCTATAGCTTTGAGCAAGCTATTATAGCTATCAACAGATTTGATGTGTCTTTACCAAAGCTGTACCCTTTGGACTAGCCAACTCTTTGATGGACACAAGTCACATCTGGTGAGTTGATAACCATCAACAGAGTGAGACAACAAACCTGCATAAAAGTTAGTACAAAAATATATAATTTTTTTTTTTTTTTTTTTTTTTTTTTTAACACGATCAGCAGAATCTGAATCCATCAGCAGAAATGGCGTTATCAGCAGAAACGGGAACACTGACAGTAGAAACCGAAGCACTATCAGCAGTAATGATTCAAAGCGTACCAGCAGAATCAAAATATTGCAGCAGCAGAGTCAACTTTCATAGCAGCAGACTAAAACTCAGATACACACATATGGTAGAAGCACTCACAAACATCTCCACAGATTTGACTTTCCACCGACCCATTAATGACAATAAATTGGTCTTACACATTAAATTCCCATTGTTTAGTACGAGGTTAAAAACCTCCACCGACCCACTCAATGACCAATGCAGAGGCAATAACCCTATCAATATACATTGATCCAATAAATCATCAATAGCAGTAGCCCCATTAATTTGACCAACAATTAAAAAATGCCACTTTCACAATCACCGACCCAATAAAACTTGTACTAGGATAAAGTTACTTGCTGACCCATCCAATTTACTAGCCCCACGTGTGCACCAGCATCATCAAAACATCATTTGACCAAATTAATTCATTCCATTAATGCAGTATTCCACCAGTCAACACTAGCTACTTTTGATCAGTTAAATATTCATAACATTTAAACCAACGTCCAGCTGTCGACCCACTTACGAATAAATTGATCACTTGAGCATCAGCTTAAATCCAATGACCAGATGCGTAGACCATTTAATGTTCAATACACTAAACTGATCCAAAAGTAGTATCAACACGTGCAGTTCACTTCTTAGAATACTGACAAACATTTTACTTCCCCTCATGAATTGTCCCCACATACTAACAAACCCATTAATTGATCAAATACCACAAGTGACAATCGATGCAATATAATATGCATTATTCAAGCAGCCCCATAAACCAAATAATATACTCCACAGTAGCATTATTTTTAGTTAGAGAACACAAAACAAACTAAAAAGAAATAATGTTAGTTATCACAAAATATACAACAATAAGCCTCCCCTTAGGCTTATGCCTCCCCTCAATCAGTGCACCTGACAAGGACTATTGTTCTTGGGTACCCAGAATGAACCTTTCCTTTTATTTGTCCAAGAACAACCTGTTGAGGGCTTAACACCAGTATCCCATCTTGTTCCCCCCATATACCTTGGGTCATAATAACCAGGCCAAAAACCATTCTGAAAGTAAGTGCTAGTAGGTATGTAGAATGGTCTAGCAACATGTCTTTTGGTTTTATGTGTTGCTTGTGGAACATATGGTGGTATGTCATTAACATTTTTCCACATTGGTCTAGATCTCTTTTGGTAAGCACACACACCCATTCTCTTCTCATGAAAATCACAATCTTTAATGAGATGAGACTTACTACCACACACAAAACAAGTTTTCTTCTTAACATGACTAGCCTTTTTATTAAAACAACCATTTTTATTACAAGAAGTCCTAGAATTGAATGTATTCTTATCCGATTTATTACAAGTGAAACTAGGTAAATCTTGAACAACAATGGGATCTTGTTTGGGTGCCCTAACTTTGGATTCATTCTCAACTTTACTCTTGGATGTGAAAACACTAGAAGTAGGAGTAAAGGAGATAGACTCAGTAGAATTGGACTCTGAGCTTTTGACACTAGCAACAATGGGGGCAGAGACATTGACCTTGGAAGACTTATCACGTGAATCACATGAGGCATAGTCAGTAGACTTACAATCAAGGTCTGGCAAGTCACTTGACTTTTTGCCATAAAGATGGTGTGATCCATCAAAGTCAGAGGTAGTGGTAGAACTAGGCATAAACACACCTCTAATAGGCCCTGGAACAGCATGCAATTTTCCTTCTTTTACATGATGTTCTAATCCTGCTGGTGTAGATTTACCCATATCATTCCTAGCTTCTAAACCAACATATTTTTTAAAACCTAGACCTAGCCCAGAGTTAACAGCTTGACTACCATAAAGATGACTAGCTAAATTATCACCTGAAATTAACCATTTTTTATGTAAAGCTATTTCATTAGCAAGCTTCTCTTTTAGTTCTTGGTTTTCAGATTCAAGTTTAGCCTTATCTCTTTGACAACATTTTAACTCATTGGTAGTACAAAGTAGATCATTTTCTAACACTCCAATTTTCTCATCATAAGCTAACTCATTTTTCTGAAACCATCTTTTCTGTCTTTCTAAAGTCTTTAATGCCTGTCTATAACTCTCATTATCTACAAAGCATTCATTATATTTTGATTTCAGATCATCATATTCCTTTTTCAGTTCAGTATAGCTATCCCTAAATTTATTAATACAACCAAAAATACAATTCTTTTCAATTAAATGACTATTTTGTACCTGGGAAATTCCCATGAAAGCAACGTTTTTCACATCATCCTGTGCTTCAGCAGCCGTACTGAATGCTTCACCTTCTGTCTCATGTACAGCAACCATTTCCCTCACTTGAGTGACACATCTTTCCTCATCTTTTCCTTCATCTTGTGCCCAGTCTACCCCGGAATGAATAGGTAGAAAGTTTATAATCTTCATGGCACATGTCTCAAGAGAATCACCAGATTCAAAAAATGAAGTCATTATATGAGGGTTTAAGAAAATGGTTTGAAAGGATTCTTCAGTAACAGCAGAATTGCTCACTGACCAAAATCAATCCACCACTCGACAAATAAATAATCAACAGCAGCAACAAAAATTCGTCTTTAATTTAATACCCCACAAACTCTTAATAGCCACGACAAATTCTTAATTGCCACCACAAACGACAAGAAGAAGTCAACAATAGCAGCAACAATTAAATCGAATGAAATTAATTGAGCTCCACCAATCAGATTGAAGATCAGTCCCACGTGTACGCTTCCACCGATCAAGTAAATACAAAACAGAAAGCAATTTATGACCGACCAATTAATTGCTGTACGAGGATCCAAATTAATAAACTATCCCTACAAGCGAATTAATTAACCATAAAATCTGTACTAGGAATTGATTATATTATCCTCACAAATCGATTTTTCTTCCAATCAGTCCCACGTGAGCAAGAATCAATTCGAATAGAACAATTAATTCTTTACACGTATGAAGTGAAATTAAATTCACTCTTGCAAGCGCACCAGTACCCACGACAAAAGCAAATCAATTATAATAAACGATTACCTCCGATCTGCTACCGACTTCTTCGACTCTTCTCTTCTTTCCTAGATAAAAACCTTGTTGAATCCCTAGATCTCCAGAGAACCTGGCTCTGATACCAATTGTAAAAACCAAGATCTCACTCTTCTAGGATTATAGAAACAATGATTATATGCACAGCGGAATTAAGAACAAGAACACAATCAAAGTTTCTTAACAAGGTTTTTCTAATAAAACAAGAACAATGATCCTCTATGGATCTCTATTATTTTTTTTTCTAAAAATGTTTTCCTGGAGTTATTTTCTCTCAAGAAGCGTACTCCGAAGTGTCTCTAAAACTAAATACATCTGTTCCTTTTATACACAAGGAACCTTAATACAATAATAAATAATAATATCAATGCATATCACTACCTAAAATAGCTCATGCATATCCTAACAAACTAATAAATAACACGGAATAACTATATCTGCTGAAACAAAATACGCGGTTTTACTACTTCAGCAGAAACACTCTTCAGCAGATTCAATCTATAGCTTCAGCAGAATCCGTCAGCAGAATCCTATCAGTAGGAACTTCTAAAATTCCCAACATAAAGCACGCTCCAGTAACACGATGACAAGGTTTCCCCGGATGCAACTTTCCACACGTCTCACAGGGTGGAGACGAAGCCTGGTCAGGAAATCTCTTCTGGTTAGAGGAACCCGAAGCACGGTTGGAGTGATGACCACGATCACGATCATGTCCATACCTCTGACCACTTTTGTTACCCTGCCTGCCAAGAACTCGTCTATCAAACCCCTTCTGATCATAGGGCCGCTGCTCATAACCCCTCTTATTGTTGCTCTGAACTGCTGGCCTCATTCGGTCCCCATTACGATCTCTCTTGTTGTTCTGCCTAGCTCTCTCTCGTAGTATCTCGATATTTCGAGCAGCATTTCCCACCTGGGCTACATCCGTAGACTCCATATTAACCATCCCATCCAAAATCACATCATTAAGAGCCCACTTAAAATGTTTAGCCTGCTCAGCCTGTGTACCTGCCTTAGACTCTAGAAAACCAGCCAACCTAAGGAAACGCTTCATGAATTCAGTACTCAGCTCATCCTCACCTTGACAAATAGTATGATACTCACGCTCATACTTCTGTTGTTTGGATAGCGGGAAAAACTGTAGAAAGAAAAGGTCACGGAAATCATTCCATGACAAAGCAGCCACATACGACTCACCACCCTTCGCCTACTTATGAGCCTTCCGCCAACTCAGAGCATCGCCTTCCAGTTTATAGCTAGCCAGCCTAGCTTTAAATTCATCCGTACAGCCGAAAACCTCAAAAATCTTTTCTATATGGGCAATCCAATTCTTGGCATCCACAGGAGTAATAGCCGAGCTAAAAGATCGCGGCTTCTTCTTCACAAATTTCTCTAACCAAGTGTGGATGTTGGTGGGTTGACCACCACCAGAACCGCCACTACCAGATGCCTGTCCCTGACGGACCTCCTCAGCAATTTGTGCAGTAAGATTCAGTAACAAAGCATTTACAGCATCTTGAACTGCTGCAGCAAATGCAGGGTTTGAGCTAAAGTCTTCGGTAGCACGGGTATTCACCATCTGAATGGTTCACAAACGGATCAGTAGGATAAAAAGAGCATAATATCAAAATATGGAAGGAAAAGATCAAAAGGAAAGAGCATAGCAAAGGAAGCCTAATGTCTGCCCAAATCCTCACAGGTCATATCCTAAATTCTACAGGGCGAAACCTGGCGCTCTGGTACTATAATTGTAACACCCCAACCCAAAAAGGGTCGAAATACCACATTATGGTGTCACATCAGAACATAATAAATAACGCAAGCGGAAAACTTATTAAATAAATACCAAAGTCATGAAAACCAAAGACTTCCAAAGTACTAAATCCAAACGATATCTAAACCAAAGGAAAATATCCAAAACATATGTCTAATAATCATAAGTTCAACAATGGTAAACTAAGAAAGGTAGGTCTTCTAAGCTCCTACTCTCATCACTCATGCCCAACATCCCGCTTATTACCTGCCGCAGGGAAAAGAAAATGCGGCTGAGCTAATGCTCAGTGAACAGATATAAATAATGAAGGTAATAAGCAAACGAATGAACGAAACGAAACTAAGAAACCTACTAAACAATATATCATACGTCATGAGAAATAAATGAATGAATAGGAAATTAGAAATAACAAGGAATGCCCACGAGCCCTAAACAAAATGTCTAAACATGATACATGAATAGACCCAAAACAGATAAACATAATCATAGCAAAGCATAATATAATGTACACATGATATGCATCTCATGATGTACCAAATGTGATATGGGGTGTATGGCACACACCATCCATTCACTAAATACCTGAACTAAACAAAGTACCTAGGATGCATCCATACGCTCCCTGCAAAACAGATACACATATACAAGTTCGAGACTGTGCACATGTATGTTAATATAATAATAATAAATATGGCGGCCATGGTTGCTATATAGCATAAGTGGGAACGCTGTGGACTAATCACACCTCCACAGAACAGTGTCATGCCATAGGTGCCTCTATGACATGGTCATGGTACCTTGATGAAGCGAAAAGTGTACCGCTTTTAAGGGGTCATTTAAGCCCTAAATCGTATTTATTTGATCAAATATTGCCATAAATCGTTCCTTTTGTCATTTTAGGTACTTTTGAGGAGAAATCTAGAAAAGGAGGCATTTTGGACGTTTTTGGAGCTTAAAAGTGAAGAAAACGACAAAGTCTCAAAATTGTGCTGGAAGTTACCTTTGACGGCGTCAGGATTTACTCCAGACGGCGTCATGTCTTGGCAAGAAAAGGTGGATGTGAAATTTACTCATGATAAGACAGTGAAAATTGCATGTGAATTCTGACGGCGTCACGCTTTAACCTGATCAAGGGCGTCACGGCTTAATTCAAAGAGGGACGGCGTCACATTCAAGGTCTGACGGCGTCAAGCCTTGATAAGCCAGAATGGATTTTGGAGAGCTAAAGAGGGACGGCGTCAAGAAGGTCATCCGGGAACCCTAGAAGCGGCGAGGTGACGGCGTCACACTCCATAACGTGACGCCGTCAGATCCAAAAGTCTATATATAGTTTTCTAATTTTTTGTCATTAGTGTGGAACTTAGTGTGGAATTTTTGGGAGAAAACCCTAAGATGATTTTAGCATCTTTTTCAAGGCTTTTTGCCTTGAGATCTTCCATGTTACATTAAAGATAAGTTATCAATTAATCATTCAATATGTCTATGTGTTGTTTGATTCTATCTTGTTCTTGTCTTTTGGTTAATATGTTAGGCTAGATTTATCTTGTGTTTGCTTAGATCTAATGAAACCTAGCTATTGATTATTGGTTATTAGTGTGTTATTAGTTGTATTGGATGATTGTTTATCTATGTTAGGCTTAAGAAAACTGGCTAACTTCCTATTCGGTAACTTGCTTGAACGTCTTAAGAAACATGAACCAAATGCGTACTAAAGGTTTTTATGGTTGTATTTAATGCACAAGCGAATTCTAGTGATCCCATGTTAGGAGCTTCCTAGCCGGCTCGACATAGGAGTGAAGTAGGAGCTTGTAGAGTTGGGGAAGTACGTACGCCACCCCACGATTGGTATTAAGGAATACACCCGTCATCCACGCGACTAATACACACTAATCAACCGGTAAAAGATAGTTAGGGAGTAAGGAAATCTAAGTGAACACATTTCTCTACACATAAGTTTTCACCAAACTTTTTATTTTCAGTTATTTATTTTATTTGCATTCGTAGTAATTTGGGTTAGTTGACTAGCAACTAATTCCGCCCACTCTTTCAAACCCGAGATTTTACTTGCTTTCATAAAAATATAAAAACATAAAAAAGAATCTTCCTCAACCCTTAGACCTATTAGAGTAGTCTTTCATACCTAACGAACACTATTCCCTGTGGAGAACGATCAATCCCCCGTACTTACCACTACACTATACTACATCGGTCAGGTACACTGCCTGGTGGGGTTGTAAGCCTCTTGAGATCCCTCGAGAGGTAAAACCTGTTGTAAGGTTGCAAAACCACGCATCAAGTTTTTGGTGCCGTTGCCGGGGAATAGTTATTGTTTAGGTTGAATTGTTATTTCTATTAGGTCTACTCACTAGATTCCTTTCTAGTGAGATTTTTATTTTCTTTTTCTAGGTTTTCTTTAGTCTATCTATTTTCTTCGTTTCTTTGTTCGTAACCATTACCATTAGACATCATGGAAGATGGTAATATCCTTAATCCCAACAACCCACCACCACAACAACAACCACCACCTCCTAGAGCCCGTACTTTAGGAGAGTACTCCCGTCCTAGCCACCATGGCTATCGAAACACCATTGAGCTCACTCAAGGAGCCAATATCACACCCTTGCGATCCGACACCATCCGGTTGGTGCAAAGCGGATGCGCATTCCATGGACTTCGTTCTGAAGATCCTAATCAACATCTCAAGGACTTTCTTAAAATCGTTGATTCTATAGACCTTGATGTTGCCACTCGAGAGACAACCCGATTGCGTCTCTTCCAATTCTCTCTGCGGGACCAAGCTAGTCAATGGCTAGAGCGTCAACCCGCAGGATCCATCACCTCTTGGGATGATCTCACCACTCGTTTCCTTGCTCAGTTTTTCCCACCGGGAAGGACTACCAAGCTAAGGAATGATATCTTGATGTTCCAACAACGTCAAGGCGAAACCCTCTACGAGGCATGGAATCAATTCAAGGACTTACTCCGAAAAGTCCCTCACCATGGCATGGATCCTTGGCTACAAATCCAAATCTTCTATGATGGTGTCAATCATCAAACTAGAAGAGCCATAGATTACGCCGCCAATGGGAGATTGAGCAGGCTCAGTGTCGATAAGTGCTGGGAAGTCATTGAGGACTTAGCACAGTACGAAGAAGAAGAATGGAATGACTCAACGTTCTCGGAAGAAGGGATTTTAAATTGCATGAGTGCAACCCAAGAACAGCTGTTCGAAAACATAAAAAGGCAGGTTGAGAGCTTAATGAAAGCTGAGACACCTACGGCTGATAAAAATCCCGATGAGTGCGTGAACACAATTGGTAAACATACGTTTCATCAATTCTCACGACAAGATGAATATGAAGGGATAATGCTAACTTTCGTGAACAACCAAGAGAGACGTATCAAGGAATTAGAAACTCACTTGAAAAACACCCAAGATATGTTCATGGAACTAGCAGAAAAATTCATCTCGAGAATAAAAGAGAAAATTAGGGAAGAAGCCTCACACAAAAAGATCGAGAAGATCTTTGAATTCCCGGTCCCTAATGAACCATACAACGAATGGGATGATGAAACCCCCCTCCCCGAGCCCTCACTTTTAAAACCCTCTTATCTATTTGGATCCTCTCGCGAGAAAAATTCTCAAGATCGTAGCATTTTCGTGGGGAGCATGGTTGTCACGCTCCCTAACTTTCATGAAGCTAGGAAACGATCTTTTGGCTTTAAGCCAGGTGTGAGAAGAACTCAATTAAAGCACACCATCATTTCGAAAACCCCCTGGAAAAGTTCCTCTCACTCCCTGAATACCTGCCTTGATGGAAATTGGAACCTGAATGAGACGTCAACCGGCCCTTTTCAACATTTTACTACACCCCGTGACAGTAACAAAACATTTGACCCAGGAGGAACTTGTTAACGAGACTAGCTATCAGGATTATTGACCCTGACTAGCTGCTCTCTTAAAGTACGAAGGGCTCATTTGTAAACTGGCACAAAGTAGTAAAATACGCTAATCTGACGGCGTCAGAATTTGAACGTGACGCCGTCACCCCGTCTGCACAGCAATAATAACTTTAATTCCATCACTTTCATCACAAACCCCACAAACCATATCCACTCCAACCCCACCTTCGAATTTCCAGGATCAAATTCACCGACTTTCGTCATCAATCTCCACGTGGTAAGTAATTTTTATTCATTCTTTTCGTTTCAATTACTCATAGGATTTGTCAATTTCGAAAGCCCTCTACTCATGATACCCTAGGGTTGATTCATGCTTAGAACTCATAATGTCCTTTAATTAGTGTTATTTAGCAATAATTAAAGCATTTGATGATTGGCAATCAATTGGGTCTATTCACTAATGGGGAGGCCACGAATTTGAACCATAACCTATGATCCAATCACCCATTTTGCTGTAAAAAAGGGCGTTTGGTTTATAAGCTTAAAGTTTGAATATTGATTTTTCCCTCGTAATTTCGGATTTGAATTTGGTCGAACCTGACGGCGTCACCTAGCAAAGGGTGACGGCGTCAGACCTGTCTGATGCTCCACCAAATCTTTAATTCACATATTAACACTTTTGTTCCTCCCTGCTTTGTTCCAGATAATGAGTAAGCGTCAAAGACCTAGCCGAGGAAGTTCTTCCCGATCTCAACAAGAGAACTTTGGGGATACGGTCCTCAGTTGGGGTGTCTTTGACAACGATGCTGCTACAAGAAAATAGCACAATTGCTACAACACAAGGTCAAAAATGGGGCCATGGTTGATTGGAGCTTTCTGCGGAGACAAGGTCTTGAGCAAACCTTTCTCCAAAGTTTTCAGACGGATGGGTTTACCGGCCCTCAGTGGGAAAGACTGTTTAGAATTCAGGAGCCGGTATATGAGGAATTGGTACGTGAATTCTTTGCCACTTTTCATTTTGACATGGCTGAGGCAAGGACCGATGTGGGCAGTACCACGATCTATTTTAGGTTGGGGGGTGAGCTAAGGACGTGTTCGGTTACTGAGTTTGGGTGGAGAATTGGGCTGTACGATCAGCATGATACCATTCAAGCAGGGTTCATGCATAGGTTGTTGCGTGGGGAGTCGATGAAGAATGATTTTAGGTGTTCCATGTTCTGGCAAACTATTGGGGATGGGGTGTACACCTCGACCACTGTGGCATCCCAAATCAGGGACCCTAGGGTTCGGTTGACTCATCGATGCCTCACCTACAGCTTGACAGGGCGTCACAGCTCTCACCACCGTGTCACTGCTTCTGATCTCTTCTACCTGTACACCATTTACTCTAATGATGTTTACTGCAACATCCCATTTTGGGTTGCTAGCTTTCTGCATGGTGGAGTTGGGGAGAGGGAAGGAGACAGGATTTATGGTGGGATGTTTATCACCCGGCTGGCCCAATCTTATGGAGTCCTCAGGCCCGAGGTCATGAGGTATTTGAGTGGTGATGCATGCAGGACGGTGAAGGAGAGGTCCCTGAAGCAGATGGAGGTGATTATGGAGATGCATGATGGGTCCTTTATGTGGTATCATCCAGCCGGAGCTGAGGATGATGATGATGAGGATGATGAGGAGGAGGAGGAGCCCCAGCAGCAGCAGCATGAGGGTTATGAGGCCGGTACAGCTGATTACTACCGGCATATGAGCAGGGGGGATTGGCAGGCTCACCAGGGGACCTGGATGGGCCAGGTTGATACTTGGAGGACCAGGGTGGACGAGAGGTTCGACTGGATGTATGATCACACGGTTCGTCAGATGCAGCACCTATCTACACGTGATCAGTTGGACCCACATCTGCAGATTGACCCTTTCCCGGGTCGTGAGCAGGATTACCCACCATATGGGTACCACGGGCACCTCCCTCCAGGCTACGACTATCGCCAAGGTCCCCCATCCCAGTGATGATGTGATTTGATGTTTTGATGTTTGAACAATTTGATATTTGGTTGTATGTGTTGAAACAATATGGTCTATAATAATTTAGGGAAGGCATCTGTTTGCCTTAAAACATTTGTTACATTGATTTTATTTATCGCATGCTAGCCTTATTTGATTGCTTACTTTATTTGCTTTTTGTGTTTATTTATTTGTTTGTTTGATTTTATTTGTTTCCGTATGTGTGTTTAATTTTTATTCTTATTGATTCATGTTCAAAACTAATTTGTGAAAATGCTTTATTTTGTTTTTAACTTCGTCTTAACTACATATAAAGGTATTTTGCAAAAGATAAGTGTAAGGGAAATCTAAATCGGTTTATTAGAACACAAATGAACATGAATCGTAATAATAATAAATTAACATACATATTAGTATTTGTTTGAGTCAAATGCTTGTATCGAGTCATAATGATGTTTTGCAGGATTTCCAGGAAGTAAGGTAAAGGTTTTTCCAGAAATTTTCCGGAAACTTAAAATGAGAATTTTTGTCAGGTCATTTCTGACGGCGTCAGGGTTTATAACCTGACGGCGTCAGATTTAATTTTCAGAAATTTTTGAAAGTTTTGTTTTCATAAAAGTTTTTATTAAATCTCCAACTTATAATCTCCAGGAATCTGCAAAATTATCATTCCACAAGCATTATATCTTTATATATAGATTTATCCCGCCGATGTTATGCAGGTTTTCGTGTTTGTTTTCTCAGGTTTAACAGGTTATTTTGGACAAGGAAATGTTTTGAATCAAGCTTATGGCGATGCATTAGTCATGGAGCTTCAACATTACTTTGGAAGAAGATCTAACCGTGTTACTTCATTATCCACCGAGCGAATCAGGGGAGTATTTGATTTCATTCTTTTACTTTATGCTTTTACATTTGTTATTTGAACATTGGGGACAATGTTCATCTTAAGTGTAAGGGGAGGGTAAAAGTACGATTAGAGAATGCTATTACGCTTGATTTTTGTTTGTTTAATAGTTGATGTGTAATAAAACTGAGAGAAATACATGTTAGGGCAATTTTAGTGCCAAATTTAAAATTTTTTACAACATATAGGAGTGAAACTTTGATCTTAATGAGCGTCTCACGGATAGGAGTTATATGACTAGCACAAAAACCTACCACTAAAAAAATTTTCCACCCCCAAATATGTGAGGTTCGCCCCTAGAATTGGTAGGAAAAGCATTTATGCTATGATGTGTGTACTGGTAGCACTTAGATTCTAGAACTTGCGTTAGGACCATTCCAAGGCCACAAGTGAGACTACATTCGTGTAGTTAGATTTACTACGTGATAAGAGGCATTAGGATTAACCCATTGTTTTACACCTGTGTTTTTGTTATAATTACATTGGCTACATTGGTCAAGTAATTCTCCCACACCCTTTGCGTTGTACTCATTTTTAGTACACGATACCCCTAGTACACCCCTCAGAGCCTATCTTTTCTTTCGACCTTTAAGCATTTTACTTAAAGGAAGAAATTGTTACACCCCACTAAAATGTACACCCAAATCGCCTTAGCCTACCTTGTATGCACTCATTTTTAGTGCATTATTGTGACAACATTTGTTTAAACCCAAGTTAATTATCTAGTTGATTACATGGTTGCTAAGTCGAGTCATATCCTTGTACATATTGTTTTGGGACGATTGGGACTCATGGGTAAAGTACTAGTGTAATGGAGTAATGGGGAAGAACATCATTTATTACCCCCATATGTGCTAAATATTTTAAAAAAGTACTCCAAGTTTTTCGATTATCTTAATTCGAGTCATTAGAATAGTTCTTTGTAAAGTTATGTAAAAGTTTAAGTGTAAGGGGGATGCAATGCCCCTATGATGTATTATTTTGGATGGTAGGGTAAGAATGTATGGGAAAAAAAAAATCGAAAAAACCAAGAAAAATACAAAAAAATGAGAAAAAGAAAAGTAGAAAAAACATACGGACTACCATCCCGTTTTATTTTATGTTTATTTTATGTTTTTGTTATTTTGTTTTTAGCTTAAGATTGAGTCGAGTCTTGGCTTAGCAACATTGTATAGTACATGTAATTGATCAAGATCTTTAACTCGCCATCAGTAAAATATCCCTTATCCAACAAAACCGTGTTTTCCTTTTCACTACACCTAACGTTATAACCCATTTAAAAGCCCTCTTTGATAGTTTATCTTAGGTGCTTATGCCTAGTGGAGGAGGTTTTCGATCCTTTCCCAAGCCTATGGTAATCTATTTGCTATGACAGGTAGTGAGAGATATTATCCGTTTCCATTTATGAGATTTATTTTGATGACACTTGAGAGATGTGAGTATCTAAACACTACTTGTGAGGTGCTAGTTTATTATCTCCGTGCTTATTATGATTAAAGTGGAATGATTATTTGTTGTAATTACTTTTATATTAGCATTAAATGACCCCTAACTTGTATTTTGATTAGAATAAAAGCGCATTTGCTTGAGGACAAGCAAATCTCAAGTGTAAGGGTATTTGATGAAGCGAAAAGTGTACCGCTTTTAAGGGGTCATTTAAGCCCTAAATCGTATTTATTTGATCAAATATTGCCCTAAATCGTTCCTTTTGTCATTTTAGGTACTTTTGAGGAGAAATCTGGAAAAGGAGGCATTTCGGACGTTTTTGGAGCTTAAAAGTGAAGAAAACGACAAAGTCTCAAAATTGTGCTGGAAGTTACCTTTGACGGCATCAGGATTTACTCCAGACGGCGTCATGTCTTGGCAAGAAAAGGTAGATGTGAAATTTACTCATGATAAGCCAGTGAAAATTGCATGTGAATTCTGACAGCGTCACGCTTTAACCTGATCAAGGGCGTCACGGCTTAATTCAAAGAGGGACGGTGTCACATTCAAGGTCTGACGGCGTCAAGCCTTGATAAGCCAGAATGGATTTTGGAGAGCTAAAGAGGGACGGCGTCAAGAAGGTCATCCGGGAACCCTAGAAGCGGCGAGGTGACGGCGTCACACTCCATAACGTGACGCCGTCAGATCCAAAAGTCTATATATAGTTTTCTAATTTTTTGTCATTAGTGTGGAACTTAGTGTGGAATTTTTGGGAGAAAACCCTAAGACGATTTTAGCATCTTTTTCAAGGCTTTTTGCCTTGAGATCTTCCATGTTACATTAAAGATAAGTTATCAATTAATCATTCAATATGTCTATGTGTTGTTTGATTCTATCTTGTTCTTGTCTTTTGGTTAATATGTTAGGCTAGATTTATCTTGTGTTTGCTTAGATCTAATGAAACCTAGCTATTGATTATTGGTTATTAGTGTGTTATTAGTTGTATTGGATGATTGTTTATCTATGTTAGGCTTAAGAAAACTGGCTAACTTCCTATTCGGTAACTTGCTTGAACGTCTTAAGAAACATGAACCAAATGCGTACTAAAGGTTTTTATGGTTGTATTTAATGCACAAGCGAATTCTAGTGATCCCATGTTAGGATTTTCCTAGCCGGCTCGACATAGGAGTGAAGTAGGAGCTTGTAGAGTTGGGGAAGTACGTACGCCACCCCACGATTGGTATTAAGGAATACACCCGTCATCCACGCGACTAATACACACTAATCAACCGGTAAAAGATAGTTAGGGAGTAAGGAAATCTAAGTGAACACATTTCTCTACACATAAGTTTTCACCAAACTTTTTATTTTCAGTTATTTATTTTATTTGCATTCGTAGTAATTTGGGTTAGTTGACTAGCAACTAATTCCGCCCACTCTTTCAAACCCGAGATTTTACTTGCTTTCATAAAAATATAAAAACATAAAAAAGAATCTTCCTCAACCCTTAGACCTATTAGAGTAGTCTTTCATACCTAACGAACACTATTCCCTGTGGAGAACGATCAATCCCCCGTACTTACCACTACACTATACTACATCGGTCAGGTACACTGCCTGGTGGGGTTGTAAGCCTCTTGAGATCCCTCGAGAGGTAAAACCTGTTGTAAGGTTGCAAAACCACGCATCAAGTTTTTGGCGCCGTTGCCGGGGAATAGTTATTGTTTAGGTTGAATTGTTATTTCTATTAGGTCTACTCACTAGATTCCTTTCTAGTGAGATTTTTATTTTCTTTTTCTAGGTTTTCTTTAGTCTATCTATTTTCTTCGTTTCTTTGTTCGTAACCATTACCATTAGACATCATGGAAGATGGTAACCATATTAAACTCTAATCGACCCATATTAATTTCCTAGGGTTTTCCAGAATTTATTAACCATATTAATGATCCTTTATTACAGATTTTAGGGCTGGATAAATGGTTATATACATATCGACCTAAGGGCTGGAAAAGGGCATCAAACAGTCCCAACACACGATACCGAAACAACCACAAAACTCGACACACAACATATACACGACATGCATCACTTGAACACGATCTAGGCAACACATTTAGACAAATCTTAGACTCACCCACATGACACGCAAACAGTCCATACACACCAGATCTTAACGAGCCAAAAACAATCACACAAACCTTCACATAAACTCACGGAATAGGCCTTAACAAACAGCCTAGGTTCCATATTATACGCCTCATTAAACGATCATTTAAGACAGGTTCTTAGGGCTTGTTTAGTGATATATCTAGGTCGACAAAGGGTTGAACAAGGACATCAAAACAGCCCATACACATGACACCAAAACAGTTTATATAGGCGTATAGTTTTTAGGATTACATGCAGTTTTTTATAGGTACAAGTTAACGAGACAAACAACATGATTATCACACACACTATTACAAGTTTTGTTCACATATATAAACATGATTACAGCCCTTAGTCGACACATAATTCATACACTCACACATACAAATAATGCCACAAAACAATCCACATAAAATCACAAACAAAGCCCTAATTCGTTCATATGGTTTCATATTAGGTTTCCGGCTTGTAGGATTTATTAAATGTGTATTCAAAGGTCTAGTTAAGGCTTGAAGATCAAACTTTAGGTTTCATACAAGGTGGGTCGAACAACAGCCACCATGGGTCGATTTAAGAACAGAAAACATAGTCGATTCCCACAAGTTTTAAGTATGTTATTATAATGATTTCGTGTGGTGACTTATTTTTGTACGCATATGTTATCATGTTTAACGATTAAATCAACAAACAAGGAGATAGCAAGTTGATTAAAATTAGTTTATAGATGGTTGTTAGATCGGTTTATACACATATATATGTGTCGAATGGACAGAAAAACAAGAGGGGGAAGGTGATACCTTTTGGCAGATTACACGAGACAAAGAGGGAGAACTAGAACAACAACACAAAGTCGTATATCACCACAGTAACAACCCTTTACACCATGAACCAAAATTCAACCTGAACCCTATTACTCACGCACAACACCACAGCAACGAGCCTTCAAACCTTCTTGGATCTTGAGAGCAAAAGAATAACCAGAACTTGTGTTTGTTTATTTGATTGAGTCGTATGAAGAAGAGGAAGAAAAAAAAAGAGAGCCGTATATTATAAGGAATGGAGGGGAGCGTGTATAGTTTTTGGAAAGTTTTCATTGCACATTAACTATGATTGATATTGTCTGATCTTTTCCTAGCGTGAAATATGCTGAAATTGAGGAGTTCTTATCTTTTGCAAATGTGTGAGTCGTGTGATAAGATGGACCAAAAGTTAGGAAGGTTTTAATTGTTACAAACTTATTTTATGTAGATATCTTAGGTTAATTTTTATTAAATGTATTTTATAACATAACATATAGTTTAGTTAAAGTTTTAAATTATATAAAAACTTAGGTTAGGGCTCATATTAATTAGAAAATGTGGAATCCGAATTTTAGGGTTTTACAACTCTTCCCCTCTAAAATGAAAATTTCGCCATGAAATTGAAATGAAAGATTAAACGAAAACGTACCAATCATGGAAAGAAATGTGGATAACTAGCTCATATAGATTCTTCAGTCTCCCAAGTAGCTTCACGGTCAAGATGATTCTTCCAAAGGATCTTAACGAACAAAATCGTTTTATTTCTCATGACTCGCTCCTGACGGTCCAAAATAGCCTAGGCTCCTCAACAAAAGACAAATCTTCCTGAATCTGATCAAATAGATACGAAACCACATGCAACGGATGATAATTGTATCCTCTCAACAGGGATACATGGAACACATTATGCACGGATGATAATTGTATCATCTCAATAGGGACACAAGGACACATGGAACACATTATTTTAACACATAAAGAATTAACCGAATATTAAAGTGAATGTACCTTTTGATTCTAGCACAACAAGAATCAAACTTCAAATCTTCTTCAATCTTTATTAAGAATGGATTAACGAGATACCCCTTACCGTTTTGTGCCTCAATCCAAGATATTAACTATCATGAGTTAATACCATGATCTTGTGCACACGTACTATAACCGAATTAATGTTTATGCTAGTAATGTAAACACAAATTAAACCAAATAATTTTGCTTAAGAAAAATTCAAGTCGATCGACCCTATGGGGTATATGATCGATCGACCAAGACAAAAGAGAAGAAGAAAAGGGTTTTAGGGTTATAGCAAGAGTGCAAGAGTTAATGAAACAATAACCCTAGGTCTTGTATTTATAGATTGAGAATCTTGGAGAACAAGTTGGCAATGGGTTGGGTATTCCAAGCCCATGCCGATCGGCCAAGGGATCCCCAAGGGATTCTGGAAGCTTCTTGTTCCTCTAATTTCATCTATAGTCCTTCTCTTATTCTCTAACGGTCGTTAGTCAATTCTCGTTAACTACTTAACGTCTGTTAGTCGTTATTTTTGTGTTTTAATAATTAAATACATAACGGTTTATATATTAATCATTATCCATTAATTCTTCATACGTAATGTGTGCAATCCCGTGGTCTCGAGTTCGATTCTAGACATATACATTAATATTTGTCCACAAAACTTAACACAAAGGAAGTCCTGATATCCGCATAGCGAATGGAGTTTGGGTAGATAAACAGTTGAAACCTGTTCAATCTTGTTGCCACTCGAAACTGTGTACAAAACAAAACCCGGTTATATCGACAATGTAAACAAGGTAAATATCGAAGTTTGTTATTTTCTATTAGCTTAATTTGTTTTCTGATTTTCCTTTTTTAACATATATTTGGTTATGGGTGAAGCTCAGTCGGCCGAAACATATAATAAATTCATGGGTAAAGGAGAAAACTAATGGTTGGATTTGGATGCCCAATATTATTGGTGGGTTAAGTCCGGCCAGATGATGTACTCGTCATTGCGATTGCATTATATTTTAAAGGAATATGGTCTAAACCATTTGGTTTGAAAAACACAAAGGAGAAAGACTTTCATCTCATCAATGGAGAGAAGGTTTCAGTGCCCTTCATGACTAGTT
The DNA here is from genome assembly GCA_021014915.2 of Artemisia tridentata subsp. tridentata. Lineage (NCBI taxonomy): Eukaryota > Viridiplantae > Streptophyta > Magnoliopsida > Asterales > Asteraceae > Artemisia > Artemisia tridentata. The sequence goes on from CP139504.1 coordinate 76,561,152, forward strand.
ACAAAGAGTTTGACTATGGTTCCTTCGAGTGCTACAAGATGATCAAGCTTCCTTATGAAAGTAATGGCCAATCGAATGAATTAAAGGGCTTCAATATGTCCAAGCTTCCTTATGAAAGTAATGGTCAATCGAATGAATTCTCCATGTATATATTTCTCCTAAATAGGATTGATGGTTTGCAAGATGTGCTACAATTGTTTCATTCTGATCATGTTGAAATTATAATCTTAGCTTGGAATAACTTCAGGGACTAATTGTGTGTTGTTTGTATTTTCAGTTATAGAGGAATAGAAGCTGTGGCTGGTTTTGACAAGAGTGTAAAAGATGGAGGACTAGAGTTGTCACGGTTGAAAGATGGTCGGTGGAGCTAGTATATAAAGAAAAAAAGACAAAGAGCTCTCTCCTAACTCGTAACCCGTTTCTCTCTCTACTCTCATACATTCACACACAATTGTAAACCCTAGTTTGATTCTATTGTATCTGATCATCTTGGTCAGTTTAGTTTGTGATAAGTTGTTGTTTGGTATCTGATTGAGATCAGGTTGTTATTGTATTTTGGTATTAACTGATTGAGATCAGTTTTGTTATTTTTTTTGGTTTCTGGGAATAATAGAAGATTGTTTTAAGTGTTTAATTGAGTTTTCTTACATGGTATTAGAGCCAGTTTATCTAATCTTGCTCTAAAATTGTTTTTCAAAAAATTAAGGTTTCGTTAAAATTTGAGGGTTTTCTAAAATTGATTGATATCTTTCAATTAACCTTTGTTAGTTGATAGATCTTGTGTCTAATTGGTCAGATTCAAAAGATTTTGTAAAACGCGATAATTTGGGGCTTTTGATCTTTAAAGGTTTCTTTGATTGATTAAGTTGATTTAATTAATTGTTCTAGTGATTCTTGGTTGATTGGAAGTGATTCTGGGTATTTTCCTAATTTGGAGAAATTATGGTTTACTGTTCTTGGATATGCTATATCTCTTGACTAAGTGAATCAAGAGTATAGTAGGTGTGGTATTCCGCTGCTGATTGCGTGCACTGTAACATCTCTTACTCTCTCTCTTTAATTTATGTCTTTATTTTCTTACATTAGATTGCTGGTGGATAGGATTGGGTCATATTGGAAGTTGAGGATTGATTGTGTGGTGTTTCTGTGTGCTATTTGTTTTTCTTCTTGTTTATTAGTTGTTTGATGTACTTGTGTGCGCCCTTGACCTACCACTTTAGTGGCAAGGAAAGCCTGAGAACTACCTTCTCTTCCCTTTCTTGTGTGCTTAATTCTTTCTGTCGATTTATATATTTTTGATTGTTTGTAATCATGTCTCTCCATGGTAATACACCTCATGGGTCCATTCATGGTAATACTCCACCTGCCTCTATTCAAAATAACTCTGATGAAGAGGATTATATTGAACTTGTCACTTTGATAAGTAAATTGGACTTAAGTCACCCTTTACATTTACACCCTAATGAATCTGCTACCTTAACTGTTATACCTGTAAAACTTAAAGGAACTGAGAATTCTAATGTTTGGTCTTGTGCAATGCTCTTGGCTTTGGAGGGTAAAAACAAAATTGGTTTTATTGATGGATCTTGCACAAGATCACATACTGATGAGGTTTTGGGTACACAGTGGGATAGGGTTAATGCTGTTGTGCTTGGGTAGATTTTAAATTCTATTTCAGATGAGTTATTTTTGGGGCATTTTTTTTCAAAAAGGGTCTCTGATGTTTGGACTGAATTGAAAGAAACTTTTGATAGGGTTGATGGGTCTTTTACTTTTAACATTCACCATAAAATCAACTCTTTCTCTCAAAATGGGGCTTCTATTGCTGAAAATTTTAATAAGTTATGTACTCTGTGAAAACAGTTTGATGCTCTTATGAAATTGCCTAGGTGTACATGTCATGCATTTGAGGATTTTAAAAAACATAATTAACTTATGAAACTAATGCAGTTCTTAATGGGATTAGATGATTCATATATGCAAATAAATAGTAATATCTTGTCTAGAGACCCTATTCCTGATGTTGAAGGGGCTTTTGCCATCATTTCTAGTGAGGAGTCTCACAGAGTTGTTGTCACTGGTTTAGGAACTGGTACCTCTCAGAGGTCTCAGTCTTCTGTCTTTAATTCCAGTGTGCCTAACAGAGGTAGTTTCAAGAGACCCCAAACCTCTGGTAATTCCTCTAGACCCAATAATGTGCTTAGACCTAATAACACTGGGAATAATAGGACTCAAGGTTTTCAAGATCGGGATCCTACCTAGGATCGTTTTCGTATTTGCAAGATCGTGATCGTAAGATCGGATCGGGATCCTAAGATCCTACTATGATGCTATTTTTTTTAATGATCTTTGTAATATTATTCAAATCTACAAATTATTATATATTATAAACATGAAATTATATGAATATTTCATGAAAATGTTGTCCTAAATTATAAATATGGAATGTTTATGAAGAATCACATGTTATTTTTTAAATTATATAAAAATATAAACCATAAATTTGTAGGTTTTTAGTTTGCGGTTCGAGAAAGTAAGATCGGATCGAATTAGATCTTAAGATCCTATGGTCAAGATCGGGATCCTATAAGATCTTAAGCTTTCAAAGATCCTACGTAAGATCCGGATCATTTTTGATTTGCAGTATCGTAAAATCGTAAGATCCTAAGATCAGGATCGGGATCCTGACAACCATGCTAATAACACTTGGAATAATAGGACTGCTGGTGGTCCTACTCTGGTTTGTGAGCATTGTTGTTTTAATGGGCATATTGTTGATAGATGTTTTAAACTGATTGGGTACCCTGCCAATTTTGGAAAACAAAATAATTCTTCTAGGTCTATTTCAAATCAGGGTACTCAAAACTTTAACAAAAGATTTGTCAATAACAATTCTGTTGGTTCTAGCTCTTCTACATTTTCTGATGAACAGATTTCAAAACTTTTATCTCTTATTAAAGATACATTTGTTAATGATGTGAAAAAGGAAAAGATGTACATGCCAATATGGCAGGTATAGTTTTAAATAACAACAAATTCTTTAATCAAAACTTTAACCCATTTTTTTTTGCAATAACAACAATATCAGGTCTGCACTTGTTGCATCTGGTATTATTGTTGATTCTGGTGTTAACCAGCATTTAACATATACAGATAAGTTTTTGGTTAATGTAATTGATATTTTCAAACTTGGAATTAAAGTTTCACATCCTAATGGAACTGAAGCCTTAATTACTAAGGTTGGAAATATGATTCTAACCAAACACTTAACTTTATATGATGTGCTTGTTGTCCCAGAATATTCTGTCAGTCTAATGTCTGTTCATAAAGTGGGTAGAGACAGCAAATTTGTTATTGCTTTTGATGAAACTAAATGCTATGTTTTACCTCAGGATTTGAAGGGAATGAATGTTCTGGGGATTGGTAAACAAAAGGATGGTTTTATTACTTTGATGGAAATCAAGGTATTGATTTAAAATTTGAGAATTTTAAATTTGATTGTTTTTTGTCCAAAAGTTATGGCATTCCAGACTTGGTCATCCTGCTGATCAGGTCTTGGCTGTGCTTAAAAAAGACATCAATTTTAAAGATAATAATGATAATGAACATTGTGAAGTTTGTCAAAAAGCTAAACAAACTAGGGAACCTTTCCCTTTAAGTGAACACAAGTCTTATGTGCTTGCTAAACTTGTCCATCTTGACCTTTGGGGGCCTTATAGGGTGGTTAGTAAGGAAGGATACAGATTTTTTCTGACCATTGTTGATGACTTTACCAGATCTGTGTGGGTTTACTTGATTAAAACCAAAGATGAGGTGTTTGATTGTATTACTACTTTCTTTAATCAGATTAAAAATCAGTTTAATAAATCTGTTAAAACTTTTAGAAGTGATAATGGAATTGAATTTGTTAATCACATATTTTCTGAGTTTTGTGCTAAAAATGGTATTATACATCAAACATCTTGTGCTTACACCCCACAACATAATGGGATTGTGGAAAGGAAACATAGGCATCTGCTTAATGTTGTCGGATCCCTTATGTTTCAGGGGGAATTTCACTTAGTTTGTGGTCTGAATGTATTCTTACTGCTTGTTATTTGATTAACAGGTTACCCTCCTCAGTGCTGAATGAAAAATCTCCTTATAATCTGGTCTTTAATAGAAAATGTTATTTGAATCATTTAAGAACCTTTGTCTGTCTTTACTTTGCTACTGTTTTAAATAACTTTGATAAATTTAGTAGCAGATCTGAGAAATGTGTTTTAATAGGTTATGCTTCTTTTAAAAAGGGGTATAAGCTTTACAGTCTTGAGAGATGTTAACTTTTTTGAAAATGTTTTTCCTTTCAAGATTAAAACTGTTTCTGTGGACAAGAGTGATAGTCATGGTCTGGATCATACAAATTTCTTTAACGAAGTTGTGTATGAGGATCATGACATACCCAATGATGATATAAATAAAAAAGAAGCACCTCATTGTGAGGGCAACAACTCTTCCCTTAATGGCAGTCCAACAATTGACCAAAATGAGAGTGATTTGGAGCACTTTCATGGTTCCAATGGTTCTACTTTAGGGAATGAAAGGGCTGCAACTCATGAGAGTGAAATAGAATTGGACCCTACAAATGAAAATGAAACTGCAAATTATGAGGGTATAAATACTGTTTTTCCAAACACAGAAACAAGTCAAAATTTTCAAAATCAACCTTTGAGAAGGTCTGAGAACTTCAGTTTTTCCAAATAAATACAATGAATTTGTTGTTGATTCAAAGGTTAAATATGGTTTTGAAAAGTTTGTTTGTTACTCTAAACTAAACTCTGAAAACTTTTGTTTTACAATTGAATTGAATAAAGCTTTTGAACCCAAAAATTATTGGGAGGCTTGTAAATATCAGCGCTGGGTGGAGGCAATGAATAAAGAAATGAGTGCTTTATATAGTAATGATACTTTTGAGATTGTTTTCTTACCTGCTGGTAGAAAGGCTATTGGTTCCAAATGGGTTTTCAAAATTAAGTACAAGTCTAGTAGTGAAATTGATAGATATAAGGCTAGGCTTGTTGCTAAAGGCTTTAATAAAAAAGAAGGTGTATATTTTGATGAAACTTTCTCACATGTAGTTAAGATTGTTACTGTTAGATGTGTCATAATTTGGCAGTTTAACAGTCTTGGCCTATTTTTCAACTTGATGTTAATAATGACTTCTTGTATGGTGATCTAGATGAAACTGTTTATATGTCATTACCAGATGGTTTCTTTGATGTGAATGATAATAGAGTTTGCAGGCTTAAAAAATCACTATATGAATTAAAACATGCACCCAGACAGTGGAATGCTAAGCTTACTAGTGCTTTACTTGAGAATGGATTCAAACAGAGTAAGAGTGACTACTCCTTATTTACTAAGAATGAATCAGGTGTGTTTGTTGCTTTACTTGTGTATGTTGATGATATTATTATCACTGCTAAAAACTTAGAAGCTATTGAGAACATTAAAATTTACCTTAAGACTAAATTTCAGATTAAAGATGTAGGCAAACTTAAATATTTTTTGGGAATAGAAGTTATTGAAACCGATAAGGGCCTTAGTCTATCACAAAGAAAGTATTGCCTAGATTTGCTATCTGAGTTTGGTCTTCTTGCCTGTAAACCATATGCTTTTCCATTAGATCAAAATTGAGCATATCTAATGAACCAACTTTGACATATCCTGTTTTAGATAAAATAACTGAGTATCAAAAGCTTATTGGAAAACGTATATACTTAACTCACATTATGCCTGATATATCTTATGATGTGCATTGCTTAATTCAGTTTATGCATAAACCACTTAAGCCTCATCTTAAAATTGCACTTAAAGTTTTGAGATATCTCAAAGGTTCTCCTGGAAGGGGTATACATATTATCAAAAAATTCTTTTGCTTTTGAAAATCTTGCGACTTATGTGGATGCAGACTGGGCAAAGTGTATGGTAACTATAGGAGGTCTGTTACAGGGTTTTGCATCCTTCTAAATGGTTCATTAGTTTCCTGGAAAAGCAAGAAACAAAATACCCTTTCTAAGTCTAGTGCAGAGGCTGAATATAGAGCCATGGCCTCTGCCACTTCAGAAACTGTTTGGGTCTTAAAGATTTTAAAAGACCTGAACTGGGAAATTTATAAACAAAAGAATCAAACTCTATCTCTGATAAAATTCCACCAAACTTTTTTCCTTATAAATGAAACTACAAGTGACACCATGGGATAAAAGCTCATGAGCACATATGAAATTAATGCCAAGAAAGGTAGATTCAATAAGTTTGATAGTGATTCAATAAAGTTCATCAGAAGGCATCGAGTTTGTGTAGCTTGGAAATATCAACAATAATAGAGGGTACGTCTTCTATGTACATGATAATTCTTATAGAATTTTCACTTGAAAAATATAAGTCAAAGTACTTTAGCAAAACTAGAACGCTTTCTATGGGAGAAAATACATAACATTAACCAAAATTACTACTATTGTCCATGCAAACTTTGAATCCTCCATACGAAATTTTCTTACTGTTACCTAACAGCAGGCAAAATTATACTATCAACTAACCAACTAGCAAAAAAGGGAACTATTTAGCATACAATTTCACCAACTCTCATCGAGAATCCGTAACCAACATCAACACTTCCTCATCCAATTCAACAATCATTCCCTGCATCTAAATCGCAACAACACTTCCGGTATAAACAATGCATAACCCCTTCCGCTCAACTGTCTTAATACCAGTCACACAGCCTCTTGACTCAATAATATTCTGTTTTGGGCTCAAAGCCATTTATAGCTAAAAGTTAATAGATCTGAGGTCATTCAAAAAACTCAAATAATATAAATCAAATCTTAACGTAACAAGATTAGCATACAAGCATACAACCGTACTAGAATATAATTAGTGTGTGGCCAAAAACTTAGAGGCCGGTGAGCTTCTTGATAAGTCAGGTCACTCTGAGTCTTCGAGTCAATTTTTTTCATCGATAAACTGAAATGAAACGACTTTAGTATGAATAGAGCGAATTTGATTTGGTTTCATTGTGACCCCGAATTGTATTCCTCAGTACCAAGGCAGTTAAAAGTTAGCAACGACTTACGCACAATTTAGAAGGCGTTTCCTAATTTAATTTGGACATATCGTAGTTCTAAACAATAAGAAGGTAACGATCTCTGTTTTATTTCTATGCTCTGCTGACGGTGACCTATAACAAACTATCATTATTTGATTAAGTATGTGTTAAACCTAGGGGTGGCAATCGAGTCGTGTTCGTGTTGACCTATTCGTGTTCCCGTGTTGGCGGGTTAGTATAACCTCTACTCAAACACGACCCATTTATTAATCGTGTCAAGAAACTCAACCCTAATCCACACATGCATAACACGTGTAACCTATTTTTGACCCGTTTAACCTGTTTAAATAAATAGATCAAGTAGCAAATAAAGTTGGTAGTTTGTTGATTTAACTAGTTTAAATGCAGAAATGATATAAGGATTTAAAATATGATAAAAATAACAGATAAATAACTAAACAATAATTTTATGAGTTATAAGCGTCAATTTCTATGATATATGAGGTATAATCGTAATTCAATCGTATTAAGTACATAACACAGTACATTTAATCCACATCCAACATAAAAAGACATGTTATATATTTTATTTTTAAAGTCTTATATACTTAATCGTGTTCACGGGTTGACCTGTTTAACATTTACTCAACCCAAACACTACCCATTTATTAAACGGGTTAGACGGGTTGACCTATTTTTTACCCAAACCTGTTTATCCTCAACCCAAACCTGTTTAACTTCGTGTCGGGTTCATGTCGTTTATCGTGTCGTGTTGAGAATTGTCACCCTTAGTTAAACCCATTGCATACATATGATCACATTATCTTATCTTACTATTATAGAGGAATGCCTTCTTTAAATAGAAATACTTAAAAATTCAGTTTGCTTATTATAGAAATTGAATAACTTGCACATAATTTCTCTACTACATAACTTACAAGTCTTAAAGTTTAATGTACAAAATACAAAGTATTATTAATGTGGTCAAAATATTTAATATAATCAATTAATTAACTGGTCAATAAATACAATTAATGCAGTTATTAAAACACCCTTTAGATAAGAAATACAAATTATCAAACATATTGTACAACCAACTTAAACACAATTCCTACATTGAATGTCACTAATACAAAATGAACATAATAAACTAAAATACATGATTCACAGAATTATTTTTTTCAGGGTACCCGCCGCCAAAACGCTTGGTACCCTGCTAGTATATATGATGTTTGTAGAAAGAAAGGGCAAATTACACAAAAAAAAACACTAAACTTATGGTCCATTTCCAATTAGGATACTATCTTTTTTTTCTTGCATAAAAAGGCGCCTAACAAAATTTTTCAGCCGATTTAGGTTTTTTTACTAACTTTCGTTAACACACTTCGTTAGTGAATTACATGTTTGATCCTTGAATTCGTATAATCATTACATGTTTGGGATTTGAATTTTTTTTTTTCATTTTTTCATTTTTTTTTTTTTGAAAATTTTTTTTCTATAACTTTTTTCTTCGAAAATTTTTTTTCGAAAAAAAAATGTTACAAAAAAAAATTTTGAAAAAAATTTCAGAAAAGAAATTGCAAATTTTTTTAAAAACTTTTTTTTTTCAAAATTAAAAAAAAAAAATTGAAAATCTTTTTTCAAAAACTCTTTTTTTTCATTTTTTTTTTCTAATAATTTTTTTTGGAAAATATTTTTTCGAAAAAAATTTTAGAAAAAAAAGTTATACAAAAAAAATTTCAAAAAAATATTTTGTTGAAAAAAAAAATCAAGTACCAAACATGTAATGATTATACGAATTCAAGGACTAAACATGTAATTTACTAACGAAATGGGTTTATGAAAGTTAGTAAAAAACATAAATTGGCTGAAAATTTTTGTTGGGCGCCTTTTTATTAAAAAAAAAAAAAAAAAAAAAAAAAAAAAAAAAAAAAAAAAAAAGTACCCTGATTAGAAACGAAGCCTAAGTTTAATGCATTTTTGTGCCCTTTGCCCTATAAAGAAAATAATAAGTAGACACTACAAAAAATAGTGCTATTCTTCACACTTATTTTGCTACGGTATGGTCAACTTTAGACTTTTTTTTTATGTGGATAATAATTTTGCTACATTTATAAGTGTCACAAATATTTAAAAAAAATAATCCACATATATAAGTGTGTACAATTATAATAAAGCTCAGTTATATGTGTAACAAATGTTTCTACACGTTTTATTATAAACATTTTTTGCAATTTTGACACACTTTTAGGCGTGGACATTAAAAAAATATTTTCACACTTTTAAATATAGAAATTTGGATAATATCTCCACACTTATATGTGTAGAAAATTTTGTCACACCCATTATTACCACACATGAGAAAGTGTAGACTCAATAATTTAAAACATTTTTAAACGTGACAATTTGACTTTTAAAATGTGGAGAATTCAACTAGTTTTTTGTAGTGAGACATACTGAAAGTTGAAAGTCTTTGGAGGTGTTTAAACATAGGCCCACATAAAGACTTTGATGGGCCTAAAAGCCCACTACAAATCTCATTGTCGGTTAACCAAAAAGTATAAAAAGAACCCTAGTCGATACTCGATAGTTTATGTTCAATTTATTCATACGTAGTTTTAGTGTTTAGATAATTATTGATATTGATTAGTTTAGGTTCTTAGGCTGAACGCAACCCACCGATTATAATCGATCGGTCGCTCAAAAAAATCCCAACCGACCGATATATGGTTGGGTCGCTTGGGTTGTGAAGCATGGGTCGGTCGCTTCTGAATTGCAATATCGGTCCTCTTATCGACCGATTAATAAGGTTGGACACACACAAACAAATTAAAAAAAAAAAAAAAAAAAAAAAAAAAAAAAAAAAAAAAAAAACACATTTTCAACTATAAATACCAACGTCAATTCAAACACACACACAAACACATTCAAACACACACACAAACAATTCAAAACTGCAAATGTCTTTCAAAAAAGATTTCTCCCAACAATTCTCCAGTCCTCCTCGCCAAGATTTTTCTCAACAATTTTCAAGTCCACCACATGAAGCAGTCAATACTCCACCGGAAGATATCTTTCTGGTTTTTCAACCGGAAAATGAACCGGTGAACACTCCACCGGAAAATGATCCAGTGAACACTCCACCGGTTGTCGAACAAGACCCAAATCCATTTGGTCTAACTGAGGATGAACTCAGACAACTGGACCAAGATGAGGAAGTCCGGCGAGAAATGGAAATACGTGAACTAGAAGAGGAAGCTGCTCGTTTGGAGTAGCAAGCCAGGGATGAAGAAGAACGGAGGAAGAATTGGGAAATGGATTGGTTCTCACCTGATTCCTCTTCGAGAGAAGACGGTTGGGTCTCAGATGATACATTCCATTAATTTGTAGTTTCATTTTAATTTCTGTATCCTAGTTTCATTTGTAGTTTCGTTTTAATTTCCGTATCGTAGTTTAATGTAATTTCTATTTGACGTTTAATGTATTTCTATCTACTCTTTCTTCCATTATTATGTCTTCCGCTATTGTTATACTAAGAAGTTGGTTCGAGAAAATAAGTCTCCGACTCTTTGAATTTATCTTGTTATTAGTTTTAATGCAAGTTAAGGAGTAAAATGTTTGATTTAAAAAAAAAAAAAAAAAAAGTCGGTCATCGACTGTGGCAGGTTAGTCGCTTCTGGTCGCCGAAGAGAAAAAGCTGACGTGGCAACCGGTGACCTAGGTCGCTTGGGTCACCGACTGTGTCCCTTAGTTTTTGTCTGCGATGGCTGAAGAACCCCACGGTAAGAAGATCGACTTTAATGACTTTAAAAACTTTTCTGAGGGTGATAGTGACGATTCATGGGACCCATATAAGAAACGGGTAAAATATACACCCACTAACAACTACTACCTCCGTCTCATATTAAGTGTCCATAATGAAATCTTGGGATGTCCCAAATTAAGTGTCCAGGGAATATTTTCAACCAATGAGAAGAGACTTTAGTGGGTAATAGTGATATTTGATTGGTGGAGAGTGTAGTTAGTGGAATTTCCTAAAACTTTGTGCATTTGGAAAGTGGACACTTACAGTGTGTTCTCTACTTTTTTTAAAGAAGTAAATGGAAGTAAAATGATGAATCACAAAAAAAAAATCATGTTCTCCACTTTTTTTGAAGGAAGTAAATGGAAGTAATGCAAGTGAAAAGGATGGTTGGCCTTTTGTTTTTTTCATGCAATACTTTCCGCCCATATTTGGGCTGCAAATGAAGAAAAGAGAATAAAGACAAAAATGAAAAGACTAAATGTCAAAAATAACCTTTGTATTTTAGTGTTTATTTATTATAGAGAAGGTTATAATAGTAATTCACAAATATAAAAAGTATAAAATGGGACCACCTACTTTCATTTACTTTACTTTATTTTACTTTACTATAAACTAAAGAACATGCAAAAATCTATAAACTTTACTTCCACTCTCCCCTATTTCTTTACATTATATTACTTTACTTTACTTTACTTTACTTCTTAAAAAAAAAGTTTAGAACAGAGTGTTAATATGGGACGGAGGGAGTATATAAATAATAAACATCCATGGTCTCCGTCATACCCTCCGTCCTGGTGTCTGTCATACTCTCCATCATACTCTCCGTCCTGGATGGGCATAAACCCTATTCCAACATACTCTCCGATGGCAGAAGAATCCCGTCGTAAGAACAACATGGACTTGTATCATAACTTTTCTAACTCAGAACTATCATCTCCAAGAGAAAATAAGAAGTATATCATATATACACGCACAATCACAACATCAACCAAAACTACCACAGTAAGTTCAACGTTTTATAGTAATTATTACTTTTTATTTTAGTAGCTAGGTACTAAGATTAATGATGTACATATATTTTATTGCACAGATTGCCACAAAAATTATATTAGATGATGCTCACAATGGATTCAAGAATGGAAATTTCATTTGTTCGCCGTTTTCACTTGAGATCGTGTTGGGAATGATTGCTGCTGGAGCCAAAGGCCAAACTTTGAAGCAGTTGTTGGAATTTCTTGGACATGAAACCATGGACCAACTTCATTCCGAGTCTCCGAGTATGGAAGTTCTTGGACGGATGCTATCGGACCTGAATAGTGGTGGAAGTCTAGCTGTTAGTTTAGCAAATGGAGTCTGGGTTGACAAGAAGCTCGATCCTATTAATTCTTGTTACCAAGATGTTCTCAAAACTGTTTACAACACAAACACCAAATATGTCGACTTGGAAAACATGGTAAATGTTTAAGCTTTTAATTTTTTATTTCTTGGAACTAAGATATAGATCAATCTTTTATTAACTAAAATTTTACGGATGTAGCCTGATCAAGCAGTCCGAAAAATAAATTCATGGGTTAACAATGAAACTAGAGGGTTGGTTTTTATGAATCATAAACAAACTATAAACATATAACCAAATAGATCACGCAGCGGAATAGATCATAAACATATAATTAATTAACTTAAAAGAAAACATACCTTAGTGATTCCTAGCAAGAACAAGGAATCCCTTCAACAAGAACGAGTTATATAAACCCTAATGGGATTATATATTGGATCGACACAACAAGGAAACCACAAGCTAAAATAAGCTTGTCACTCGATCTTGTACACACGTAATGAATAGCGTTTCAATGGAAAAGCTAGGTTCTTAATCACTAACAACCAAACACTTAATTGCTACACTTGATTCGCCAAGTTCTAGTGAACTTAAAAAATGGGTCGAACAAGCTTGAGCAAGAGGGAGAGAAGAAGAGAAGTTTGGCTATAGTTAGGGATACAAGATTAGGGAAAAATAAACACAAGTGAATTGTATTTATAGGCAAACCCTAAAACACAAATCTTGTTCCCTAAGCTAACCCAAAACCGGCCCCCCTCTCCCTTGTGGGTTTCGGCCGACCCAACCCAATGGGTTTGGGTTCTAGATCCTTCTTTCTCCCTTTTGCATAATTAGTCCTTTAACGGTCGTTAGTTAAAACCCCGTTAAGTCCTAACCGTCGTTAAGTGTTATTTAGTGAAATGAATAAATAAATAAATACATGAAATATATATATATATTTATTCATCATTGAAACTCTCACGTTATTGTGTGCAATCCCGAGTCTCGGGTTCGAAACTGGACATAAACATATTAATATTAATCCATAAAACCTAACAGCTCCCACTTGGATTATTATTAATAATATTAATGACATGGGCTAGTCTAGCTTAACAGATCCCAATGCCCCCAGTTCGATCCGAGTATGGTTTTTCTGGAAAAACCATGTGATGATTTAATCATCATACTTATCCTTTTGTTACTAATACCGCGTTAATTTGGATATGGATCTTTGTCATTCCATAATTAACAGTAGTTTCTCGTTTATATGTAATTGAACAAGATTACCAAAACATCTGAACGTCTTCCAGATAGACTTTGGGCGTGCGCACGCAAACATCTTGTTAATCACACGAGTGGCCAAGCAGTATTAAACTTCAACACAAAGTTGAAGGAACAAATCCCTTATTGACTGCGAGCATAACCCTTGAACTTCGCATCATTTCTGAAAATAGCCCTTATAACTACCTTTTACGGATAGCGTTAGACTATCTCACAGAAAATGAGCTACATCCTCGGCAATTATCTGGCATCTCAAGTCAGAGGATAAATATTCATGATATACTTAATGACTATGATCCATAAAGTATAATCATGTGGTTGGGATAAGTCCTATATTCAATTTATCCAATATTGAATATCATGTGACATTGGTGTCTTAACCTTACAGTTCATTCTACCAATCCTCACATTTGTCTTAGTTCAATAATATTCCCATATTATTAATCGACAACGGACTATTTAGAATAAATAAATTATTCACGGATTTAAACATGCAAATATAGGACACAAATATTAATAATGATAATAAACGTTATCCGCACTTTATTTCATTAAAATAATAATTGTTTACATGTCCCTATCGAAATACTAATCCAACAGATTTACATGAAACTATCTGCTAAACGAAGACCAATACCCTGAGCATGACGATTAAATGTCTCCTTAGGTAATGCCTTCGTGAAAGGATCAGCCAGATTGTTATCTGTGTGAACTTTGAGTACTTTTATTTCACCATCATCGACTTGTTCTCGAACATAGTGATACTTCCTTTTAAAGTGTCTGGCGCCTTTCATAACTCCAGGTTCATTGGCGAATGTGATTGCAGCAGAGTTTTCGCAATACACATTTATAGGTAATTCTATAGAAGGCATCACTCCAAGATCCTTAATGAATTTCCTTATCCAAACAGCTTCTTGTGCTGCTTCCGATGCAGCAATGTACTCAGCTTCTGTAGCAGACATGGCCGTTGTACTCTGCTTCTTACTCTTCCAGTCCACAGCTCCTCCATTAATGACAAAAACGTAACCCGTCTGAGACTTCGTATCATCTTTATCAGTCTGAAAGGACGCATCGCAAAAACCTGTAACATTCAGTTCTGCGTCTGGATTTCCCCGAAAACTAGAAACATATCTTTAGTATTCCTTAAATACTTAAGAATGTTCTTTACAGCATGCCAGTGATCTTTCCCTGGATTCTGCTGATAACGACTGGTCAAATTTTGAGCGAACGCCACATCTGGCCTTGTGCATCTAACTGCATACATGATAGATCCTACTGCCGAAGCATACGGAACTTTCTTCATGTATGCCACCTCTTCAGGTGTAGAAGCACACATTTCGCTGCATAAGCCGTGTTCCACTTGCATGGGCAAATATCCCTTCTTGGAATTTTGCATATTGAATCTCTTCAATATTTTATCCATGTAAGCATTTTGGCTTAATCCGATTAACCGTTTAGATCTGTCTCTATAGATCTTGATTGCAAGAATATACGTTGCTTCTCCTAAATCCTTCATGGAAAAACATTCACATAGATAAGCCTTAACTTCATCAAGACTAGGTATGTGATTTCCCATGATTAATATGTCATCGACATATAGGACAAGAAAAGTAGTGTTACTCCCACTAACTTTGTGGTATACACATGGCTCATCGAAATTTTGAGTAAATCCAAACTTCTTGATTTCCTCATCAAATTTCTTATTCCATTGCCTGGATGCTTGCTTTAATCCATAAATGGATCTTTGAAGTTTGCATACACGCTCAGGAAATTCTGGATTCTCAAACCCTTCAGGTTGCGCCATATAGATATCTTCATCTAGGCGACCATTTAGGAAGGCGGTTTTGACATCCATTTGCCAAATCTCATAGTCATAGTAGGCAGCTATGGCTATAAGAATCCTAATAGCTCTAATGTCGGCCACAGGAGAAAAGGTCTCCTCATAGTCAACACCATATGTTTGGGTAAAGCCCTTGGCCACCAAACGAGCTTTATAGGTGTGTACGTTGCCATCCATGTCAGTCTTTTTCTTGAAGAGCCATTTACACCCAACTACCTTAGCATTGGGTGGAAGGTCTACTTCAATCCAGACTTTATTGTCTTTCATGGATTGCATTTCCCCATCCATGGCTACCTGCCATTTATCCTTTTCAGGACTATTAATGGCAGCCTTATAACTAGTTGGCTCATCAATGTGATCCAATAGCATAGTTTCCTCATCATCTATGTTTAAACATAGACGTTCAGGAGCCTTTGTAGATCTTGAAGACCTACGGACGGGTACCACTTCAACTTCAGGTGGAGGACCTAAGCTTTCAGGTTCCACAGGAAGTGTGTTAGTGTTCTCAGAAGGTGACACATCTTCTTGATCATTTTCAAGATCATATACTCTCCCACTGAATTCTTGAGTCAAGAAACTCTCCTCAAGGAATTCACCATATCTAGCCACAATGACTTTATTTTCTGGTGGGAAGTAAAAGTAGTAACCCGTTGTTACCTTAGGGTATCCTACGAAGATGCACTTAACAGATCTTTGTTGGAGCTTGTCAGGTGAGTCACGTTTAACAAACGCCTCACAACCCCAGATCTTTAAGTAAGACAAGTTGGGAGCTTTTCCAGTCCATAATTCATATGGAGTCTTATCAACCTTCTTAGTTGGAACCATATTTAGTATGCGAACAGCACTTTCCAGAGCATAGTCCCAAAAGGATAAAGGAAGAGTTGTAAGATTAAACATAGATCGTACCATGTCAAGCAAGGTACGATTTCTCCTTTCAGATACACCATTTTGTTGTGGAGTAAAAGGAGAAGTGAGTTGTTGGACAATGCCACACTCAGCTAGATAATCTTTGAACTCTTGGCTCAAATACTCACCACCACGATCGGACCGAAGGGCCTTAATCTTCTTTCCGAGTTGTAATTCTACTTCATTTTTGAAAACCTTGAATGTCTCAAAGACTTCATGTTTGTGTTTAAGTAAATAAACACAACCATAACGACTATAGTCATCCGTAAAGGTTAGGAAGTAGGTAGCACCGCATTTTGACACGTGTCTAAGTGGACCACACACATCCGTGTGTATCAATCCAAGTAGATCCGAAGCCTTATCCATATTGCTATGGAAAGGTTTCTTCGTCATCTTCCCAGATATGCAAGATTCGCATTTATCAACTGAATCATCATTGATATTAGGTAAAAGCCCATCACTTAGCAGCTTTTCCATGCGTTTCTTGCCTATGTGGGCAAGGCGACAATGCCATAAATAAGACGAGTCCAAGTTAGACTTGACTCTCTTATTCCCGATGCTATACATTGAATTATTTTTATTGGATACATGGTTTTCCATGTCAATTTCAAACACACCATTTAATGGAATAGCATTAAAGTAAAAAACAGAATTTAAAGAAACAGAAATTCCATTATCATTAAAAGTATGCTTAAAACCCAAATCCAATAACAAAGAAACTGAAACGACACCTCTAACAATAGAAGGTGCGTAATGACAATTGTTCAAAACTAATATTAAACCAGAAGGTAAAACTAGCTCAAACGTCCCTATGGCTTCTACTGCTGCACGTATTCCATTTCCCACGTACAAGTAGCATTCCCCATAGTTCAGCTTCTTCGCTCCTCTAAGCCCCTGCGATGTATTACAAATGTGAGTACCACATCCTGTATCATATATCCAGACATTTTGCTTACGAGGAAAAGAAAATAATTCAACCATAAAAATACCTGAAGTGCTGGCGCCCTGCCCAGCCTTGGCATTCTTATTTTTGCGACACTCCTCAAGCAACAATGGACAGTCACGCTTCCAGTGTCCAGGAGTGTTACAGTGGTGACAAGCAGCCGCATCCTTTTTGGGATAATCCTTCTTGGGAGGAGGATTCTGCTTCTTTGGCTTTTGCTGATAAATCACAATCTGCTTGCCCTTGTCAGCTTTGCCCTTTCCTTTCTTGTTCACATGTTTCGGTTTACCGGGCTTAGCTACTCTACCACCTCTTATTGCCATGACAGCAGGTGTAGGAGCTTTCTTAGTGAGTGTCTTCTCATGCTCAATAAGCATTGCATGCAATTCAGAAAATGTCTTCCCCTTGCAATGCATGTTAAAGTTGCGCACAAAATCACCATATAATTCCTCATTGAGGGATTTGTTGATGAGGCCAACTTTAACGTCTTCCACAAACCCGCAATTAAGTGCATCTAGTTGGTCAAGATAACCTTTCATTGTAAGCGCATGATCACTTACGGGTGTTTTCGCGTCCTGCTTGCACTTGCCCAAGTTGTCAAGTACATCATACAATTCAGTCATAGGAGATTTCTAAAACATACGTGTCAGTTCATCAATCATGTTTTTTGGGCCATATTTCTCAAACTGTTTTACCAGTTGATAATCCATCCCCGATAGCATGAGACAAGCCGCATCATTGTGCTTGTCATAGGCTTCAGTGTACTGCCTAAGTATTTCATTAGGCGAGTTTGCAGGAGGAGCTTCTGGAAGGTCCTCAGTAAGACATTCAGAACGTTTGGCAATTCTAAGAACAAGCCTTAGATTTCGATACCAAGCGTTAAAATTCTTAGTCCCAGTCAATTTTTCCTTTTCAAGCATCATCTTGAAACAGGAAGTTAAGTTTGACGAATTTACGAGTTGGGCCATTTCTACAGAAAAAAGTTCAAAAGTTAGTACTTTCGATAATAAAACATTTCATGAAAATTAAACACCCATTGGTTAAAAAACCATTTAATTTTCACTGAAAACTAGGATCCTAATTGACGTTGTTTCATTACATCAGCTGAGGCTGCTAGCAATGAAAGTACTCAACAAGGTACGGGATCACCCAATTGCCAATGTCAAATTGCAATTCCTAGAAATCTTGGGACTTACATTATATTGCCAACATCAGTTGCAAAATGTAAGCATGTTTCATCCCCAAATCTTTATGCTTTGACGCCGTTTCATTACATCAGCTGAGGCTGCTAGTAATGAAAGTGCTCAATTAAGTTAACCAATTTAGAAACTTGTAAATTGACGCCGTTCCATCACATCAGTTGAGGCTGCTAGTAATGGAAGTGCTCAATTTACCCCTATTGACTTCATTCTTTGAATCATCACATCAGCTGAGGCTGCTAATAATGATAGAATGTCATCTTAGGTGTTTCCATGTTAATTGGTCGGCATATCACTTAAATTTTAGGGTAATAATTTTGATGTGTAAAATCAAAAACTATGTACAAAGATGTCATGCATTCATCTTTGTATCATATATATATTTTCAAAACAAATCCATTTACTCATTTGTAGCTCAAATCATCAAAGTTTTTAATTGAGGCGTTGAGCAAATTACAACATTGCCTTAAGATGCTTCGTACTTTTTCATGGTGTACTTGGTAAGTCTATTATTGACGCACAGGCGAGCGGAGGGACGACAGCCGCCGAAGTGGTTAAAACCGTGCCCCTTTAAGGTCACAATTTAATGTGAACCAACCTTAAACCCACTTTATAGTTTGTCAATAATAGGTCCGCCGCTTCGACCACTTTTGTACAGTTGCAATCAATCAACTAAAAAAAATATGATTTTCTTGCTAAAACATTAATGTAGTAAATTTATTATTGCTAGTCTCGCCTGGGAGCAAATTACCGTGCGAAGCGAACCACTGTCGGCACATAAGACTTGGCAATAAATAAAATTACTACAAAGGTTTCATAGTTATTAGTCTTGTTTATTTTTATTATGAAAATTACCCTCTTATGTGTTACAATCCATCATAATATATAAACACAAAAGATCAAGTAATTACAAAAAATAAACACATAATAACAAATATATGATCATCCACGATATCATATAGCCACATGCAAACCTTTTTCAATAAATCCTAATATTAATTCTATGTGAAATTTTTAAATGTATGTAACTAACAAAACTCCCATTGGTTTTCGAGCTCATTGTGCCCAATGGTCCACAGACGCCAAATAACTTGACCGCGTAAGTTTTAGTTAGTTAGATACCACATTGCACATAACTTGTTAATTAATATATATTGAGGTCTTCCCCAATTTAAGATTTATTTAAATCATGTAGCAAATAATTCAATCAAACATACAAATCATACCATGACAAAATATGCAAGATTTTGTCATGGATCCCATATTGATCACATAATCATGTAGTCCATATTATCATGTCAATATATAATTATTAGTATGTTTCTTATTAATTAAGTGACATCACATACGGTATTCACTAATTAATCCCTAAAAATTTGCATGCACTCCTAGGGTTTCTACAAGTTTTTAATCAAAAACTAAAACCCTAATTTTTTAATTAATGGGTGTCGACCCATTAGGGTTTATATAAAAAAAATTCAACAAAACCCTAGATAATAAATGCATGTAATCTCTACAAGATCCAATTTTTAGGTTTAAGTAATTAATTACATGTTTTTAAACGAGGCTCTTGATGCCACTGTTGGTTTTTATGAATCATAAACAAACTATAAACATATAACCAAATAGATCACGCAGCGGAATAGATCATAAACATATAATTAATTAACTTAAAAGAAAACATACCTTAGTGATTCCTAGCAAGAACAAGGAATCCCTTCAACAAGAACGAGTTATATAAACCCTAATGGGATTATATATTGGATCGACACAACAAGGAAACCACAAGCTAAAATAAGCTTGTCACTCGATCTTGTACACACGTAATGAATAGCGTTTCAATGGAAAAGCTAGGTTCTTAATCACTAACAACCAAACACTTAATTGCTACACTTGATTCGCCAAGTTCTAGTGAACTTAAAAAATGGGTCGAACAAGCTTGAGCAAGAGGGAGAGAAGAAGAGAAGTTTGGCTATAGTTAGGGATACAAGATTAGGGAAAAATAAACACAAGTGAATTGTATTTATAGGCAAACCCTAAAACACAAATCTTGTTCCCTAAGCTAACCCAAAACCGGCCCCCCCTCTCCCTTGTGGGTTTCGGCCGACCCAACCCAATGGGTTTGGGTTCTAGATCCTTCTTTCTCCCTTTTGCATAATTAGTCCTTTAACGGTCGTTAGTTAAAACCCCGTTAAGTCCTAACCGTCGTTAAGTGTTATTTAGTGAAATGAATAAATAAATAAATACATGAAATATATATATATTTATTCATCATTGAAACTCTCACGTTATTGTGTGCAATCCCGAGTCTCGGGTTCGAAACTGGACATAAACATATTAATATTAATCCATAAAACCTAACAATGAAACTAGAGGGTTGATCCCCACTATTGTTGATAATGAATTGGGTCAAGATGTAGTAATCGTCTTAGCAAATGCGTTGTATTTTAAAGGAATATGGTCTACTCCATTTCAAAAACATTTGACAAAGAGTGAGGACTTTCATCTCATCAATGGGGAGACTGTTTCGGTCCCATTCATGACTAGTTATAATGAAGAGTTCTATTATGGTTCCTTTGAAGAGTTCAAGATCCTTAAAGTTCCATATGAAAGTCAATGTCAATCGAACAAGTTCTCCATGTACATCTTACTCCCAGACAGGATAAACGGGCTGCTGGATCTGCTAGAAGTGTTTCATTCAAACCCTGCTTTATTTAATGGGTATTTTGACCTTGATTTTCGCAAATTGGATGAGGTATGGATACCAAAGTTCAAAATGCCATATAATTTTGAAGTTCAAGATGTTATGAAAGAAATGGGACTGATATTGCCTTTTCAACCAATGAATAAAGACTTAAATGGGATCCTTGGCTCTGGAAGTCCATACAGAGATATGCTCAATGTATCGAAAATAATTCAGAAATCTTTTATCGAAGTTGATGAAACAGGCACAGAAGCTGCTAGTGTTACAGACGCGTATGGGCCTTTTTACAGTGCATCCCCACCTCCAACTCTACCAGCAAGTTTTGTGGCAGACCATCCGTTCATGTTCATGATCCGAGAGGACACTTCTCAAGCAGTTTTCTTCATTGGGGTTGTGCTTAATCCAATGTAAACAGTTTTCCTTAGCGGCATATCCCATTCTTTTTTTTCCCATAATGAATGCTTAGATTTTACTTGATTTATATTTGGAGTTTTTTTCTATTTTATGAGTTCATCAAACAGCTACGTTCCATTGAAGCTCCTATCTTGACTTCTTGGAAATACATTCATTATATTAGCAAAGTTTTATATATTAAATAAACAGAAGTTTGTTTTCAAAATCAACTTTTGTGATCATAAATTCATGCTCTCGAGGTTCACTTTCTTTGTCTCAAAGCTAGTTTAAACTGATGCACTTTGGGTAGACAAAATGCTGAAACCTGTTGAATCATATTACAAAGAGGCTCTGAAAACTTTTTCTAAGCGGCCAGTTTATTAGAAACACAACCAACTTCCTAACCAGTTGATTGGGGTGTTTGGGAATGCGTTTGGAGACAGCTTTTCTGCTTATTGCGATTGCAAAACGCAGTAATCCGTTTTTAAGTGTTTGGCAACTGTTGATACCAAAGTCTGAAAGGTGCTTTTCTGCGTTTAGACAACCCATGCACTAACTGATTATTCACTATCAAATTACCAAATCACCACTAAAGTTTATGTCACCTTGTTCATCAGAATTCTCAGTTGCAACTTCTCTACAAATCTGGCAATTAGCTGATTCTAATCCTTGTCGTCCCTTTTCGCCAACCCAACTGATTAATGCAAACCGTTCAAAATTGAATGGGTGGAATTTTACAAGAAATTTATTTGTAAAAAAATGAGAGACAATGGTAGAGATTGTTCGATGATGGAGGAGATGACCTATAGTTTCTCATTCAGTTCGTATTTGTTCATGGGAAATAATCAGTTTAGGTATTATACTTACGCTCTGTTCCCGAGTTTTGAAATAGAAGAAAAGAAGAGAAGTGACAAAAATGGGCAGAAGAGAAAAGGAGATAAATGAAATTTAATTTTTCAGTTCGTGTTCCCGAGTTAGAAAGAAAAGAAAAGAAGAAGAAGAAGAAAAATTATGATTTTACAAGTATACCCTTTATTTTATATAAAATTATGTTATATGTTTAGGGCATTTAAGTCATTTATATTAATTAAAAATTTCCTTATTTACTTTCTCTCCAAATCATCCCACTTTTGGGAAGAAGATTTTGGAGAGAAAATTAACAAAATTTCCTCTCCCTCTCTTTTCTCTTCTCTCCTGAAAAAACTCGGGAACATGAATTTATTTTGATTTCTTCCCACTTCTTTTCTCTTCTTTCAAAAATAAAACTCGGGAACGCAGCGTTAGAGTTGGGGGAGAAGGATAGTAGATTCACATGCATCTCCCCTTAAAAATCTCACTCTAATTTAAAATATGTTGCTACAAATTCTTCCTATTCTTCTCATTTTAGTTTTGAATCCCTTACCTACATTATACTTGCGGCTAACTATTCCACGTGCCTCACCCAAAGGCCACAATTTTTATTCTAGTAATGTTGCTTGTAGATATTAATAGCTATGCTTGGCATATAGGATAGTTGAGAGATTATGTTTATTTTTTCGAAAAATAAACTGCTTAAAAAATAATCTTTGTTTGTCAGACATAACTTATAAGAGATAAAAAAAAAAAACAAAAAACAAAAAAAAAAAAAAAAAAAAAAAAAAAAAACAAAAAAAAAAATTCCATAATCTCTGAAAATCAAAGGGTACTTCATGTAGCTTATAAAAATAATCTCTTTTTATAATCTTCATCTCCAACACCATCTCCAGTTTCAGCAACAGTTACTTTTGCCAAACATACCCTTTGGCAAAAGTAACTGTTGCTGAAATCTGATTTATCAAATACTCTGAAAACTGATTATTGATTATTGCGTTATTATCCAGCATAATCAAATCCAAAAACTACATTTTAAAATCACCTTTGTAACCGCTGATTATCATGCATTTTCAAAACGCATAATCTATTTTGAATAAGCAATCACAAACACCCCCTAAGCTTTTACAAATACAAAGGTTTCAATAAAATAGGTATAATATATCTGGAAGCCACTCAAATATCAACTTTTTCGTTAAAGAAAATAGTGAAAACGTAAAAAAATACGCTAATTAAAAAACTGAGCCATATCCATAAGAGAATTTATTTCATGAATAACTTAAGTTATATTTCATTTTATTAAATCTACATCACTCATTTCACTTTTATCGAATAACTTAAGTTATATTTCATTTTTACACATGAGTAAGGGGTGTGGTGGCATGCCGTTGTGCATGCCATTTTGCCAAATCAGCGTTACATCATAATTTCACATTTCACATTCACACACCCAAAATACCTTTCCCCAATTTCACACTTTTTGAGCCCCACTATTTTTTTTTTCAAACAAGCTAAATTTTCATTAATAAAAATAAAAAATACAAATTAAAATACGAAAAATAAACAAAATACAAAAATAAATAAATAAATAAAAATATAAAACTTAGAGCCAACCAAGTATCAACAAAATCCGTCCCTTTTTTATTTAGCAGCCCAATAAGAGTATTTAATAAAGCCTTGGTCCAAGTTATACTTTACCCTAAACTTACTCTATATAATAGTAACTAGCCTTAAGTCCGCCCGGATTGGGCGCTAGTATTAAGTTTTATTGTTAAAAATATAGATGTGTTACATGTATTCTATAAAAATAATATATATATAATGCGCAAATGCATAATCTTGACATGCATAAAATTTGTCAAAGGAGATTTGTCCAAAAAAAAAAAAAAAACTGAGTGATTGAGTGTCTTATTTATAAAGAGTAAAACATCTACAGTCAGAAAATTAAATAAAATTAAAGCCTTTGAAGTACAGCAAACTGCAAAATTTCACTATAATTAACAACAATTAATTATATATTAATCTCTGTCACTATTTTTAATCCCCATATTTACGGGAAAATTTAAAATTTTCTTTATTATATTATTTTAACGCGAAAACGTTATCACATAATTTACCAAATAACGGGACGAGCTCACACGCGATTCACAAAATCAAAATACACATAATATTACCAAATGGGCTCATTTAATACACCCAACATCCCCTTTCCGGTTATTGTTCACGCAGCCCACCGCCAAGCCCAACTCTATTATTATAGCACATTTCCAGTCGAGCAGACCCTCTCCAAACACCCCGTCTTTCTTTCAGTTTTTAAACACAACATGTATATATTTTTGTACCTCCCAATTGTTCCCCCACCAAAGAAATAGGATGCAAAGTGTTAGCTCATAATATCATCGTTTGATACGTTTTATTTAGGCAAAGTAAAGTGCCATTAAACCACCTATTCGATATACCAATTTTCACAAAATTATCCGTTTTGACCCAAACTTGTTCCTACTTGATTCTAATATTTTTCTTAACTTATATATATGTTATTGGATGTGTTTCTCACCCAAGAATTCAAGATTTCACGTTGAACCAATTTTTGTACATATTAAACACCCCTAGTCGACATATATATATAAACAAGCAAACTCACACTTTTTCCCCTCACTCTCACAACTCTTAAAAGTCCTCTCTATGTCAGGAAATCTCCCTTAAAATCCACATTTTCTTACATACTCCCTGCCATGTACAGTAAGGGCAAGTTGTGTTTCATTAAAATTCAATATAACACTATACGTGTTATATATAATACGTATAACTTTTTCACTAGTTATCACCTCTCCCACACAACTCACCTACATGTTTTCAAGTCTCTTTCATCAGTTATAAACCACAAAAGGACCAGAAGCAATCACGATACTTTATTTCAAAGTCATTCGAGACATAAGATTATATATATAATATATATATATATATATATATATAATATATATAATATATATTATATATATATATATATATATATATATATATATATATATATATATATTATATATATCGTATATATTGGTTATAACAAGGTTATGGGATTTTTCGTGTGATCTAACCTTCCTTACTCGTCCACTCCCCACCCTAGAGGTGTTGTAAGTCCCCTCGTATCATTTCTAGTTCATTTCAATACGTCTTGACTCACCATGCATCACTTTTATATATAGATCGAACGTATATGTTTCATGATTATTTTTACGTATAA
Organism: Artemisia tridentata subsp. tridentata; assembly: GCA_021014915.2. Lineage (NCBI taxonomy): Eukaryota > Viridiplantae > Streptophyta > Magnoliopsida > Asterales > Asteraceae > Artemisia > Artemisia tridentata. The sequence continues at coordinate 76,586,718 of CP139504.1, forward strand.
CGTTTAATTTTAGAACCCAACTCATGGTTTGCCTCCCTTGTGGAAGGCCTAGGAATCATGAGGAACACTCACTTCGCGTTTATATTATAGCTACATACACGTTTCGACCTCATTTGATTTTAACATCACACGTACAGAAAACATGTGTATTAAAATTTTCTAAGTCTTTTACTACTTGAAAACTGTCCAAAGTCGCGACATATATGGCCTTGTAAAACCAAAATTAACTTAACAACCACCCCGTATTTTTACACGACCTAATAGACCATGCTACTAGCTACAAGTTTCGTATTTATAGTTCATAAATATAAGCTCATCTAGTCCTCCTAATTTGGCCAAAGTAAATCGACAAACACCATTTTTAAAACAGTTAGTCATAAGCCCAATAAGTTCTTTTTAAGCAATCTGAATAAGCTAGCCTCAAAAGCTCTTTTGATATGAAATTAGGACATTAAAAATGAGCCTAAGGATAAGCTAAACTTGTCTCAAAGCTCACGGATCGTTAAACGTTAACGGGCCTTAGTTTAGCTCGTTAAAAGCCCATTAAGTGAAAAATAAGCTCTTTTGGCAAATACGCTGTTGAAATAAGTTTTAATAAGCTTCAATAAGCTCCAGAAAATTTCGTATAATTTTTCCTCATAATTTTTGGACGTTTGGACTAAAAATGCAAACTAGTTACACTTTAAAGGACTGAAACTGCCAACCCTTAGAAACATGGACTTAAACTGCCAAAACAGAAAAATTAGGGTAGAAATTGATATATTATCATATTCCAAGCTCAGAAAGTTATTTTGGACATGTAGTGGACTATAAATGCAATTTATACATAATTAAGGACTAACGGTGCAACGCTAACGCCGTTAGGGTGTAAAGTGTAAAAACAGAAAAATTGCAAGGACCAACAGAACATAATTGATATTTTCATTTCTATATTTCATTTTACGATTCCCCGTCACGTCACGTGCATTTTTGTATATTTCATTTACTTAATATATATAACGTTCGTTATATTTATATATAAAGAGTTTTAACGATTTAACTTCCCGTTTCGTTTCACCACTTTCGAGGAAACGATATTATTGGATTTCAATGACATAAAAACAAGATAATATTATGAATAATATTATTTTTGAACTTTAGGCATTTTAAGCATATCACACTCACGTCACCGATCAAATCGTTATACGATTTCTCGTTTTCACACTCGTTATTCGTAATATAACCCCTACTTTACACGTTTTGATTTACTCTTGGGGGGAGATATATGCTTGTTTTACTTGCAAATTACTTGGTTAACTTAAACACTGAACTCAAATGATAGCATTCTCAAATTGCTTGTTGTAACATGAGACTTATTTTCACTATACACATTCACGTAACATCATGAATGTACACCTCACTTTTATATGTTATTTCCACATTTCAATGGAAATACTTGCTAGAATTAAGAGCACACGTTCACCCATTAAGTTGATATTGCCTAAGTTACCTTATTGCCAGAAAGTCCTTTATCATGAGCCATTAATCACTAGTAGTGAACGTAAATATAGTGAACAGCTTCGAAACCTGTTAGAGGCTGACAACCTATCCCACTAAATATTGGACGGAATGCCTTTTTGGCTAGTCGTATTAGTCGTGATACACTATATTCGAGAAAAATAGGAATTGGCAAATCACCTATTACACGAGGGCCATAAATTCATCATTCCCTTGATGTGATCACCTCCGTTTTACGGTACATTGTTAAGTTTTGCGTGTCATGAGGCTTAGAGCAATATATTTATATATATGTTTTCATATATATCTAGATACAGCTGTATTAGTATTTCACCAGACTATGATTATAGATCTCAGGCATAACATCATTATTACCACTCCCAGCTAGGATTATGATCCTTTATTTGAACTTAACTGATTTCATATGTGGTTTACTTGTGGTTTTTACCCCGTGCAACTCGCTACTTGTTTTATCACTATTAGCACTTATTACAAATATCACATCACTCTTGAAATTATTGAAATCAACTGTTTACCCGTACTTGAATTTATTTCAAATATCACTGTACACCTTTTGAAGTTATTGAAATAAATTGTTTTCTATTAAACTCTATGAACTCACCAACCATTGTGTTGACACTTTAAGCATGTTTATCTCGGGTAATTAACGGAGTAGGCCAAGACACGGAGAGGGCATTTTAACTCTGATAAATTACATGGTGTAAAAATCAAATATGTCATTCTTTTCAAATTATCACACCCTTTCATGGGATTTTATTACACTGATATTTCACTTTTGAACAAAAGTATTATTTGAATGACAAATAACTTTCAAAACGTCTCTTTTGAGCCGTTTTCTATGATTATAACTTCGATCCTCACCGTAATACCCCAATTAGTCTTCCGCTGTTATCTCATAAATTAAGGGGTGTTACAGATTGGTATCAAAGATATAGTTATAGAGAACTAAATGTTTTCAAACATTGAACTATAACTACACTTTCAAAATGAATGATTTTACACCATACCATTTTACGCCCTCCGTGTCTGCATATCATCGTGCTCAGTACATTACATATTAGGATTATTTTACACTAATCTTCACATACTACACACTTATTTCACCCTTATTTTCACACCCTTAATGTTATTAATTACTTATAATTACTATTTTTGGGTTACTAAAGTACCATGCCTACAGACTCACACCTTAACACCTCACCATCGGACATGAAATCCGATGATACCTTACCATATATATCACCTCACCCATAGTTCCTAGCACATTGACCACTAACAGTGTCGAACACCCCACCTGTTACACTAAGTAAACCAGATTCACCCATATCTAAAGATCCGTACGTACTAGCTAAACGAGCATATATTTCATCACCTCACCCGAGGAACCGCCCAGTTCTCCTACTTATACACCACTTACAGATAATCAGTATATGTAGACTCAGCAGTGACTGCCTGCAGCTGATTCGGAAACTCCATTACCTACACCACCACTCCCACCTGCCCCGGTAGCCCGGCGCAGAAAAGTCAGGATTTTAGCACCTTATGAGCCCGAACCTTTTATGACACCATTTCGGAGCCACCTCAATGGACCTATTAAGAAGGTACACCTATGCTTAGTGCCGATTATACCACTATTTCCACCTTACTCCCCTACTTCACACTAGACATGATAGGGATGACACCCTCAACACCTCCCGAGTATCAGCACACATCACCACCCCTACGACCCGACCACCTGTTCAACCAACTCACCCAGACTTAACTGTTTACACCCCACCAACGGGAGTTGACTCCTAGAGAGAATTTACCCTCTCAGGTCTCCCTCATCATTACTATTTCCCACCTACTTTCACTCCTCTAGCCCGAGTCCTCGAGACTGGAGAGAGCTTCAGGACAGCAGTTGCCCACACACCTACTCCTCCCACCATCATGACGCAACTAGAGCGTCATGAGGAACAAATCGATACACTCCTGAACGTCGTTGACAGAACACCACTCACGGCCGACGGCACCCTACATGACCTTTTATCCGACCAGATGGACCTTCAGGATGGACTGACGAGGTTTCAGTCAGAGATATTCAAGACACGCTTTTACATGACAGTTTTACAATAAGAAAGGCAGAGGCATATTAACCTGCTGCATGGAACGTTAATAAAAGACCTTGTATCGTTTGCTTTGTAAAAACAATCGATAAAGTTATTAATAATATGTTGTTTATTGTGATTATATCCAGACCTGCCATGATATTACCTACGAATATTATGATTCCTTATACCTGCCATAACTGGGCTATAACTATAAAATTCCCTAAGACAAATTTTTGGAAGAAAACTTGATGAATGAAGAGAAAGTTGCTGAACTTCAGCTTTTGTAGATGAATCAGTTTGTTCCTTAGCAATTCCATACCAAGAGTTGATCATTTATCTACGATACTACCCAGACACATCGTGATTTTATGATTCTCAAATTGGTTATGATTTCGCATTGTGACCACATTGTAGGACTAGTATGCAAATACCTTGTTACTCGAATTATTCTAACATGGCCATTAAGTGGATTCTAAGTCCGTGTTTCTTGTGATATTGATAGAAGATGGCCAACATGAACAATACAAGTACCCTACCAGCACTGATTTGTCGTTTTAGTACGGTTTATTTTTCCAAGGAAAGATACAACAAATGTATTTTCCCTGGGTCGTGATCCCAACGAAGGTTGAATTCGAGTTTTCGTTACGTAGTCGAATTGTGTGGTGAATGAGTGTAAAAGAGTGATGATTGGTGATTTTATACTACGAATAATGAAATTATAAATGAAAACAACTAATTAAAATAAGGGTACAACTATGCTAAGCATACTATCCTAAAAACGAAAATTGAATTTTAAAACGTTACGCGACGAATTTTAAAAACGTATTTAAAAAGTGATTTTCTAAATTCTAAGCCCTAAAATTTTGAAAATAAATTTCCTATAATAAAACTGATAAAATAAAATTTTTGGAAAAAGAAAAATATTTTTTTGATTTTTTAATTATATTTTATGAATTAAAAACTAATTTAAACTATTTAAATGATTTAAAAATATTAAAACAATTGGGAAAAATCTAGAAAATTCTGAGTAAATTTAAAATCAAATTTCTAATCTAGGAAAAATAAATTCAGAAAGTGATTGAACTATAATAAGCTGAACAGTAAATAAGCAGTTTAAAAAATAAGCTAAAAATAAGCTAATAAGGCCAAAAATTAACAGAAGCACACACTACTAGAAAAAAGGCCTTTAATGACGCCGAAATTATGACACACGCATTTTATTGACAAGCAAAAGTGTGTGTCATAAAAAAACTGTCATAATTTATACAATTTGAAAGACTTATGACACGCAATTATTAGAGTCATAGAAAAATGTACTGGAACACGGGATACACTTTCTTTGCGTGTCATCCTTAAGTGTCGTTCCCTGTGGCTATATAATGATTCATTTTAGGGTTTCACTCACAATTTCACACACACTTAAATACTCTCTCTCTATTGTACGCCGCCATCACCATTAACACCATAACCACCACGAGCATCGTCTTCAGCCGCCACTCTCCAGCTACCAGCCACCGCTGCCCCGTTTCAAATTGTCTTTTCAACTGAATCGACTCGGTTATATTTTCAAAAAATTGGTTTTTTAAGGTTTTCTATTTGTGTTTCATATATATTTTCATGTTTTTTTTATAGATCCATATATTTTTCTAAACTTCTGAAATGTTGTAACAATTTTTTTTGTAGATCTGTTGGTGCCATTGCAGGAATCCGCCACTGCCGCCCTTTCACCGCTGAAAATGTACGATTCAATTTTTTACATGAAATTTATAATTGAATTGATGTTCTGATTTTTAGTAGGGACCGATTGTTTTGTCAATTTGATGGTCAAGGTTTATCTTTTATATCACCCTGTCTCTTTCTGTTACTTTCTTTTGATTCGGACTAGTTTTTATAGTTTTTGCTCGACATATTATTCGAATAAAAGGATACTAAAGTTTTCTTGAATAATAAATAACCGGTGACACTTGTTTATAGTTGCTCACTTTTGCGTACTTTGGATATTATATTTTGAACATTTTATAGTTGTTGCTGATTCTTCCCCTGTGTGCTAGTTGGATTTAAAGTAATCTTAATCATCTGGTTTTGTCTGTTTGTTGGTATTGTAGGATTCTGCCAATTGCAATGGTGGTAAGTGGATCATCCGCTTCAAAAAGGCCGTGTCAGGATGTTTCTGGGAGGATTTGGTAAGGAAAATAAAAGGCTATCTTTATGTGTGTGATGTACTTTCCTACATCTCATATCTTGTCCCTTAAATGTTCTTTATATTGTCACATAGTAGCATGATTTCATTGGATGTGGTAATGTTTGTGCAACTATAGAAGGGTGCATTTGTTACTTTATGATACCTTTATTGGACCTTCGAAAACCGGCATTTCAGCTGTATATTTCTTGCCCATATGCATGATACAACTAATTATAGGGGAAGTCTTAAAACAAACAGCATTCAACGTTAAGTAATATGATTGACTTGCACATAAGTTAGCATATGTCCTGAGGTTAGCCTCTGCTGATAGCATTCACTCATTAAGGCATAGACTTGTATGCTATCTGGCACGTGTTACTTTCTTTTTTCTTTGGCATAATGAAACCAACTTCATTGATTTTGAATTATCAATGAAGCATTTTTTTATTTATACACGAGATCGTATATCTAGGTGCAAACGGCACATCAATTTGATGAGATATCTATGTAATATACAGCTCTGTTACTAGGAATTTATTTATCACTGCGTGTCTGCGATTGGTTATGGCTTTTTTAAAATAAGCAGTTTAGAACAAATTATTTCACTCGCAAAAATAGTCGGATAAGCAGTTAATTTGGTATCAAAACAAAATAAGCCATCAAAGCTTGTATTGTTTCTGTGCCTGAATAATTATAGTAAGTTCTGGATAGTATCAATTTAATCACAATTTTCAGATATTTGATTTTAGGAAAGTTTCATTTTGGTTTTATTGATACCTTTTTCTGTATGTGTAACAAGCATCCAATACCTCATCTGGTGTTATTTGATATGATGAGTTGCATGCCATTAATGAGATTAACTGACTTTGATGATCAACTGCATAATTCAGGCTTCTACTCTGGCAGAGGCACTGTCATCACTAGGTTTAGTACAGCCACTGCCTTAGAGGAACCGATAACTCCGCCTGTCAAGGTTGAATATACTAAGCTTCTCATCAATGGACAATTTGTTGATGTAGCGTCTAGAATGACAGCATATGTAAGCTATCTAGTTATATATTTATTCCTCGGTAGATCTTTCCAATAAATATCAGACAATTTTTTTATTTATAACTTGTGAATTTTTTACAACTTGTGAAATTGATCAAGAGAGTTGGAAACAAAGATACATTGTTTTGACATGTTAGCTCATTTTATATCCTGAATTGGCCAAGGGGAAATACTTTGAGAGAAAATGACTAGTTATTCATCCGATTTTTATAATGTATTTTGCTTATTGTAAACTATTTGATGTTATTACTTAATGTTCAACGAGAATTCCATTGAAGGTCCTGAATTGATGTACAAAGGATGGTTTGCTCCTTTAATGCCCCGTCGAATAACTCGTTTTAGGCCTCGCTTCATGGTGCAAATCTGATTATAATGGAACTTTCATTTGAGACACGTTGCGATGATTGACAAAATTAGCTATTGATATTTAACTAGTTTTACATTTTTTTGGTGTATGTGTGTGTATGCAGAACCTCCGCAAACCGCAAAAGTCATTACATGGAAGCGATCATTGTCTACACATCCATCATTGTCACCTCAACCACACATGCACACAACCAAACGATGATAACAGGAACGATTTCATAGAGGACTTTTGTATGATTGCAGGAAGCCATTCTTCAACTCTTGACAGATTGTATGCTTGGGAAAGGAAACTCTATGATGAAGTGAAGGTATAGTTTACATTTGGCTTGATCATAAGTCTTGTAATACCTCTCACAGTTGATTTCAATTGCAGGAAACAACGACAGCATGTGTTTACGTGGTTCAACTATTGGTTCATCTGCGGGTGTTGCTAAGATTTTAATAGGATATTCTTAACAGCCGATGAAGTATGAATTCTAAAGGAAAGGGAGACAGATTAGATCAGCCTGTAGAAGAAGCATCGTCCCAAAAATTTCTTTGTTTTTTTGGTAGATTTAATGTTACAGTCATGTTAATGGCAAGATATTGACTATTGTTAGTTCTAGTCATATCAGTGTGATTCTGTTTAGAATTGTAGTTGTATGAAACGCATTGTTTTGATATATATGAAATGCGTTTTTTTTTTGCTATTTGTGTATTTTTGTGTGTTATGACATTACTGTACGTTATTTAATGTCTGGATATTAATAATTTTATAAAAAATATATTTTTTTTAAATTTTGAATTTGACACGCAAAACAGGGGTCATATTTCCAGTAAAAGGAGTTGTCGTAAAAGTGGGTCATAAAATGTTTGTCGTAAAAGGGAGTCATAAACGCGTGTCATAAATTCATGACGCTCCAAAGGCGTGTCATATTGCTTTATGACGGGTCGATCAATGACGCCAAAAGGCGCGTCATCTGACCCCTTTTATGACACGCAATGCGCGTCATTAAAGGCCTTTTTTTTAGTAGTGACAGGGACAGATAAATCTTGCTACTAGAAACTAGAAACAACTAAATAAGCTCAGATAAGTTTACAGAATAAGCTCAAAAAGCACTTAATGCAGCAGAAAGTTAAGGCAGAACAGTTTGTGACAAGCAGTATTGCAACTGATTTATAAGCTAGACTAGAACTTATTGAGGGAATCCAAAGGCAGCTACAAAAAGCTGATATTACAATCTTCTTATGTTCCAGAAATTCCTAAATTCTAACCTCAATAGCTACCCTAATTGATGCCCAGATCAGATGCAATTGGGCTGTCTAAAGGTAATGCAGCAGATCAGTAGGGAAAATTGCAGGTTTGCAGAAGCAAAATAAGCTCTCCAATAAGCTGTTTTTTATGATACCAGATATTGAGCTGAAAGACTACCACCTAATCTATATATGATCCAAAAACTAGGGTTTGCTGATAACTTAATAAGCTATGGGGGATCCTAGATCAGCAGCTTGGAATCAGGCTTTGCACCAGAAAATCTGTAACAGCAGCTTTGGGATTTTTGGCGCAAAACTTCCACAACTCTGTACCAAGTTAAACCAGCCTATAAAAATTACTCAGAAAAGTCTAAATGGGAGTCTTACCAAGCTCAGCTTATGCAGGGGCTTATATAGGCAGTAATTCTTTTAAATTTGTTCCAATAAGCCAAATACCTCAAAACAAAGCAAAATCACTCAATTCCTATTGAAAACTGCTTATCTAACCTTAATAAAGTCTAATCAAAACTCACTAAGAAGCAAATGAACAGTACATGAACTATATGACCTAGAACAATTCTTATCCCAAACACCACTTATGAAAATTGTTTTGAAATTTTAACACAATAATCTACCAAATTAACCTATGAAACTTGTCACTAATGATTATCTATCTCTATTATCAACTAAATAAGCAATCTAAATTCCCTCAAGAAGCACTTATTAAGCAGATGAGCAGTGTAAGGGAAACAAGCTAAAAAAAAAAGCAAATATGAGTATTATAAATCAAAATGAGATTGAAAGGAAAACTTACTTAATGCCTTGCTTAAAACAGAACTAAAAAGCTCAAGAGAGCTTATCCACAAGCTGGAATAAGCTGCAACAACTTTTTTGACTTTTTTTTGTAAACTTGAACATTGAGCAGATTTTAAAAGATCTAATATTCTAACTAAGCTATCAGAAGCTTGTATGAGCTTATGAGACAGGAAAGAGCTTATAAATCTAAATAAACAACTGAATGAAATTTTAAAGTGAAAATGAACTAAAATTGAATTAAAAACCGACTTGCATTAATAGAAAAGTTGATTACAAAACTGGAATAAAAAGCTGAACATAAGCTTAAGCTAAATTAAGCTAATCTAAAACTACACTAGAATAACCTACTCCTAATCCTAAAAGACCTAACACCTCAATATGTGACTGAGGGAGGCTATTTATAGCCTTCAGCAGAACCTTCTGGGTCTCTCATGAAGCAATCCAAGCCCTTGAATAATCCCTTGCTCTCCACTCTTTAATTTCAGCCGTTTGATCAAATAGATGAGGTGTTCCTTCCAATAGACTGCCCCCACGTGTCATTCTATGCTGTCAGGTCCTTCTAGAATCTCTTATGATTGGGTAATTATGAGGATACGAGGTAATTTGATGGTACGGTAATTCTAGGGTTCTAGAAACAGTGAATTTTGGGGGAAAAAGGGTTTGGCAGGTTTGGTTTGTTTTTTTATTTTTTGACCGTTAGTTATAATAGTTGACCGGGTTTGGGTTTTGGGTGTGGATCGGGTAAGGGTAGAGGGATAGTGGGCTAGGCTAGGGTTTTAAGGTTAGGAATGGGCTTGGGTGTTTGAAAGTGGATTTGGATATAAGGGTTGTGGGTTTATAGAATCCGGATAGTGTAAAGTATTTTTAGGATTATAGGTTAAGGTAAATTTCAAGGACCAAAGGTGTATATTCTGAAACTCCAGGGACCACTTCTGCCATCTTTCACAAGTATTTATCCAAAGGCTTAATTTGACAATTCCATGGTTCTTGAGGGGCTTGACTTGACATTTGAGCATAATTTGATCTAAATTGCTTCCCCGGCCTCGGCTTCTGACACTCTTTTCCAAATCCCGTGCTCGGTTTGTCTTTTTGTCTCGTTATTTGTCCATTTTTACAATATCCATCCCTGCACAATCATAAACACAAAAACACGAGATATTTGGCATAATTGGTTAGTTTTTGGTCTATTTGGGTCCGGTTTTGGTCAAGAAAAGGTATGTGTTTAAGCACATACCAAATTCCCCCAGACTAAGCTATTGCAATGTCCTCATGCAATGTTATAAAAACACGTTTTTGAAACCGAAAATTTCCAATCTCTTTTTACTAACTTTGAGAAGTAGCAAAATTTTCAAAAGAGATTAAGAAATCTTAAGTTCTAAAAAACTCCCCGATTTTCCATTTTATTCTATTTTTGTATTTTTCTCATTATTCATGTGACGGCTTTGTCGACAATCATTATCTAACGATAACTTTTAGGGTCATCGAGCAGGAAACACAACTCATAAATAAGTGACCATACGGATAAAATTCTTCGTTCCTGATTTTTCACGAGTCCCCAAACTAAGCTTAAAAACGAAATCATTGTCATTTACAAGTTAGATTGCTATCACTACCCATGAAAGTTAATTGCGTAATTACTTCTCGTTCCCAAATTCCTATTTTCCTCTATTTATTTTATTTTTGGTGAGAAATGAATTTCTTCATACTCTCGTTTCGATAAGTTTTAGTCCGATAAAGATATCTAGTTTAGACGCTAAGTAGTTTCCAAACCTTCCCTCGAAAACCGTTGCATACAAAAATGAGATCCACATCAAGATCTCTGATTTAACACGATTTTGAGGATATCCCTTTTATATACGACCGAAACAACTCATCTACGAGTCCAGAGACAGAAGCTTTTATTAGGATACCCCCGGAGTCGAAGTTTGGCATTATAACACTTTATCTACATATTCAAGCACATTAACGTATTTAATCCTTGGCCCTTTATAACAATCACAACATCGGTTGCGAGCCGGCAAGATGTGATAGTCTATTATGACCTTGGAATTTTTCCTCTGCCTTTATTAGAAGTCTACAACATCGGCTGCGAACCGGCAAGATGTAGAAAACTTTTTATGGCTTTGGATTATTATTATACATTATCATATTCATTAATTATTTGTGTTGCCAAACCCCAAGTCCTACGGCTTTTATAACAATTCCAACATCGGTTGCGAGCCGGCAAGATGGAATAGTCTATTACACCGTAACACTGACAGTACCTTGATGTGTACCCAACTTTCATAAGCAAGAATTCTCTAAGGAAGAAATAAAAACTAATTATCGCCAAAACTAAAATACCTTTAATTATTCTTAGATTACTATTATTGGTGAAACAAGCTTATGGGAACAAAAAGCCACAAGTAACTTCGATGAGCTCTAAAGAGATCCAACTACTTCACGTTTAGCAATCTAACTTATAAACAACTCTATCATTTCTCGTTCTTCGCAAATTTAAAATCTTAAAATAATAAGATCCGCGAATGCTTAGCCAAATAATCAAGCCATGCATATATAAAGTCAATTATGGGAACTTGCAAATTCTTAAAAAAAAATTCGCGTTTTCTAGCTCCTTGTATAAAAGACTAGCACGAGCTTATAGATTATAAATGGTTAAGGGGACAAGCTAGGGCTCAACACGCCCGGTCAAGTCAGAATTTTATTCCTACTCTCTCCAGCGGAAAGTCAACAAAAATGTCAAAACTTATTATATTTTTGCACAAAAATTTTTAAATTTTCTCATTTTTTTGAATTTTTTCAATTTTGGAGGAAAAACGGGGTTGCATGAGTAAACGGCAAATAATGCAAGGCAAAATCAAATCGAAAGATGACCCCCCCCCCCCCCCAGACTAAAACGAGACATTGTCCTCAATGTCTTAAAGGTAAGGGCTCTCCTACATAAATCTAAGGTCGTTTATTAATTATGCCAAAAGATAGATGTAAAACGATAAGATTTTGGATATCGGATAAGCAACGAATGATGAAACTCGAGTGGAGAGAAGCAACCACGAGCACGAGAGTCTTCATCAATCGGGCAAACCTGGACACATCACAGAAAAAACACGAAACACAAGAAATGGAAGAGGTAGCCGTCCTCACGTCACTTATTAGAAATAAGATAGAAGATAGAAGGATATGCATGGGGTGCCTCCCACGAAGCGCTTGTTTTTGGTAACCGAGTCACTTGAGCTTGACTCGACCCCGAATTTAATTGTCCTTGGGGGAGCATGTGGAAAAGATAATCTCCATCGGACTTTCATTCAAGATGTTTGAATAAACATTGAAGCATACGAAAGTTCCACTCCGATGAGATACCCACGGCCTAAAAGAAGGAGAGATGCCGGGGTCAAATATGGTGTCTTCACTCCCGAAGGAGTGAAACAGAGGAGAAGTCACCGTATAGGTGAAAAAGGAAGAAAGATCATAATTAGAATGGGATCCTTTCTTCATCATCAAAGCTCTTGAAAACCTCGGGAGGGAGGGTCAGGGTGATATCATCATCAAGCAAACTCTTAGGATAGAGTTTACCTCCCCCCGGGTCAGGATCTTCTTCAATAACAAAATAATCATACTCCGGAGGAGGTATGATATGAGTGAGTTCTTCTGAGAACTCCTCATGAAGAGATTCGAGAATACGAGGAGGATCTGTGAGTCCCGGTTCTGACTCATCAAGATTAGAAAGAATATCCTCCTCGCCCTCAACGTCCTCTAACCCCTCATCAAAAAGAGGATTAACAACACTGAAAGTGTTCTCTTCAATATATTCAAAGAGTGGGTTAGAGAAAATTCCGGAGGTAACCTTGGAAACGTCAAGGGAATCTCCATAAGATTGAAAATCACAAACACCGTCAAATATTTCCTTGGACTCACTTGGGATTGGGACGTGGTTCTCAGCACTGGACTTTACGAATTCGTCTGATTCCTTTTCAGGAATAGTGCCAAGATGCTCGTCCCCCATTTTTAGAGAGTCCGCGGTTTCAACGGTAGAAAAGACGGGTGCAATTGCAGGGAAAACGTTTAACGGAACAAGTCTCTCCTCGTCAGCACAGTACTGTAAGGCCTTCCGAAAATTAGCCTCTTTTTCCTCGGCATGTAATTCTTCCATATACTTCTCATGACGATAAGCCAAAAGTTGATTAACCGCTTGCTCTTGATTTCGAACCGCTTCGACAACGTTTCCCAAAGATTTTACAATTTCGCGCACTCTATCTTGATAATTGACGGGAGTTTGTGGGGGTTGGTCAAAACCATGAGAATTGTAACACAAATTTGGCTCATAATGAAAATTTTCAAACGATCCCCCACAATTTTCAAAATTTGGTGTATTTTGGAATGATGTATTATTGAAATACGGTTCTTGCTCATAAAAGTTTTGAGGAGGGTGATTGAAATTGTTTTGAGGATAATCGGAAATGTTCGGATTAAAATCATAAGTGTATGAATTTTCAGCTTCCGAAGCACAAAACGAACAAAATCCATTGATCAAATTACTACCACACCTCTCGCAAGTACACCGTTGACAACAAAAATCACCTAACGGATCTCCACACCCATCGCAATAACGTTGATTGAACAAAGATAAATCGGGCTGTGGTGGGCAGTCGGAAAAATTTGAGGAGTTGGTGAACGAATTCGGATTTGGATCATAACATGAATTATTTGAACCACAAAATAAACAACGTCCGTCCCGAATATCATTACCACACCGTTCGCACGTACACCACCGACACGGTGAACCGAAGAGCGGCTCTCCACAACCGACGCACGGGATAAATGATTCCATCAGAATTAAAAATATAGAGGATTAAGAAGATAAGAATTAAACATTTAAGAGGATTTAAGAAGAATATTTTTGGGTTTTTAAGTTTAAAAACATAGAAAATAACAAAAGAAAAATGGAAAATAATTTTGAAGAGAAAATCTTTTTGGATTTTTAATTAAGGAAAAATTAGAATTATTATCTTTTTGGTGATCGTTTGATCAACCGTACTCGTTTCTTTCAAAACTACGCGCAGCGTGGCGGGAGAGAAGAATGGATCTCTCTTCGGTCTGCAATTTAATGTCAAGACTTCCTTAAACCCCGTGTATAGGTTGTAGCAAAGAAATAATCCAAGTAACGTTTAATTTCACGATCTCTTTTGTTGTTTATTCGGAATGGTTTACAACGCCCTCTCGAGAGCGAGGATTTATTATTAATGGTGAAAACACTTTAGAAAAGTGTTTTATTTATTTACTTTTTGTATTTTTCTTTTTATAAAAAACAAATAACTTCCGAGGGAAGGATCTCCAAAACACGATCCAACGAACGAAATTCAAACTCTTCTCAAGCCTTCCCCGGCAGCGGCGCCATTTTTTGATTTGTCGTTTTAGTACGGTTTATTTTTCCAAGGAAAGATACAACAAATGTATTTTCCCCGGGTCGTGATCCCAACGAAGGTTGAATTCGAGTTTTCGTTACGTAGTCGAATTGTGTGGTGAATGAGTGTAAAAGAGTGATGATTGGTGATTTTATACTACGAATAATGAAATTATAAATGAAAATAACTAATTAAAATAAGGGTACAACTATGCTAAGCATACTATCCTAAAAACGAAAATTGAATTTTAAAACGTTACGCGACAAATTTTAAAAACGTATTTAAAAAGTGATTTTCTAAATTCTAAGCCCTAAAATTTTGAAAATAAATTTCCTATAATAAAACTGATAAAAGAAAATTTTTGGAAAAAGAAAAATATTTTTTTGATTTTTTAATTATATTTTTATGAATTAAAAACTAATTTAAACTATTTAAATGATTTAAAAATATTAAAACAATTGGGAAAAATCTAGAAAATTCTGAGTAAATTTAAAATCAAATTTCTAATCTAGAAAAAATAAATTCAGAAAGTGATTGAACTATAATAAGCTGAACAGTAAATAAGCAGTTTGAAAAATAAGCTAATAAGGCCAAAAATTAACAGAAGCACAGGGACAGATAAATCTTGCTACTAGAAACTAGAAACAACTAAATAAGATCAGATAAGTTTAGAGAAGAAGCTCAAAAAGCACTTAATGCAGCAGAAAGTTAAGGCAGAACAGTTTGTGACAAGCAGTATTGCAACTGATTTATAAGCTAGACTAGAACTTATTGAGGGAATCCAAAGGCAGCTACAAAAAGCTGATATTACAATCTTCTTATGTTCTAGAAATGCCTAAATTCTAACCTCAATAGCTACCCTAATTGATGCCCAGATCAGATGCAATTGGGCTGTCTAAAGGTAATGCAGCAGATCAGTAGGGAAAATTGTAGGTTTGCAGAAGCAAAATAAGCTCTCCAATAAGCTGTTTTTTATGATACCAGATATTGAGCTGAAAGACTACCACCTAATCTATATATGATCCAAAAACTAGGGTTTGCTGATAACTTAATAAGCTATGGGGGATCCTAGATCAGCAGCTTGGAATCAGGCTTTGCACCAGAAATCTGTAACAGCAGCTTTGGGATTTTTGGCGCAAAACTTCCACAACTCTGTACCAAGTTAAACCAGCCTATAAAAATTACTCAGAAAAGTCTAAATGGGAGTCCTACCAAGCTCAGCTTATGCAGGGGCTTATATAGGCAGTAATTCTTCTAAATTTGTTCCAATAAGCCAAATACCTCAAAACAAAGCAAAATCACTCAATTCCTATTGAAAACTGCTTATCTAACCTTAATAAAGTCTAATCAAAACTCACTAAGAAGCAAATGAACAGTACATGAACTATATGACCTAGAACAATACTTATCCCAAACACCACTTATGAAAATTGTTTTGAAATTTTAACACAATAATCTACCAAATTAACCTATGAAACTTGTCACTAATGATTATCTATCTCTATTATCAACTAAATAAGCAATCTAAATTCCCTCAAGAAGCACTTATTAAGCAGATGAGTAGTGTAAGGGAAACAAGCTAAAAAAAAAAAGCAAATATGAGTATTATAAATCAAAATGAGATTGAAAGGAAAACTTACTTAATGCCTTGCTTAAAACAGAACTAAAAAGCTCAAGAGAGCTTATCCACAAGCTGGAATAAGCTGCAACAACTTTTTTGACTTTTTTTTGTAAACTTGAACATTGAGCAGATTTTAAAAGATCTAATATTCTAACTAAGCTATCAGAAGCTTGTATGAGCTTATGAGACAGGAAAGAGCTTATAAATCTAAATAAACAACTGAATGAAATTTTAAAGTGAAAATGAACTAAAATTGAATTAAAAACCGACTTGCATTAATAGAAAAGTTGATTACAAAACTGCAATAAAAAGCTGAACATAAGCTTAAGCTAAATTAAGCTAATCTAAAACTACACTAGAATAACCTACTCCTAATCCTAAAAGACCTAACACCTCAATATGTGACTGAGGGAGGCTATTTATAGCCTTCAGCAGAACCTTCTGGGTCTCTCATGAAGCAATCCAAGCCCTTGAATAATCCCTTGCTCTCCACTCTTTAATTTCAGCCGTTTGATCAAATAGATGAGGTGTTCCTTCCAATAGACTGCCCCCACGTGTCATTCTATGCTGTCAGGTCCTTCTAGAATCTCTTATGATTGGGTAATTATGAGGATACGAGGTAATTTGATGGTACGGTAATTCTAGGGTTCTAGAAACAGTGAATTTTGGGGGAAAAAGGGTTTGGCGGGTTTGGTTTGTTTATTTATTTTTTTGACCGTTAGTTATAATAGTTGACCGGGTTTGGGTTTTGGGTGTGGATCGGGTAAGGGTAGAGGGATAGTGGACTGGGCTAGGGTTTTAAGGTTAGGAATGGGCTTGGGTGTTTGAAAGTGGATTTGGATATAAGGGTTGTGGGTTTATAGAATCCGGATAGTGTAAAGTATTTTTAGGATTATAGGTTAAGGTAAATTTCAAGGACCAAAGGTGTATATTCTGAAACTCCAGGGCCCACTTCTGCCATCTTTCACAAGTATTTATCCAAAGGCTTAATTTGACAATTCCATGGTTCTTGAGGGGCTTGACTTGACATTTGAGCATAATTTGATCTAAATTGCTTCCCCGGCCTCGGCTTCTGACACTCTTTTCCAAATCCCGTGCTCGGTTTGTCTTTTTGTCTCGTTATTTGTCCATTTTTGCAATATCCATCCCTGCACAATCATAAACACAAAAACACGAGATATTTGGCATAATTGGTTAGTTTTTGGTCGTTTTGGGTCCGGTTTTGGTCAAGAAAAGGTATGTGTTTAAGCACATACGACCAGCACCAACCACAACTATGACTTCTGAAGCTATCCAGAAGTTAGTAACCAACATCGTTGCAATAGTACTCGAAGTAACTACAGTAGCTCGTCCGAGTAGCAACAATATGGCAACAGGAGAAAAGAAGACGGTTGCGTCTTGTAAGCATACCCATGAAAGTTTCACGGGTTGTAGACCAACTCACCTTAGAGGTCCAGAAGAAATGACTGAACCTACCATCACCATTACCCAAGGATTTATAGACCAAAAAGTTAAACGGGACACTACAAGAATCAGTGCCCAACCCAGAATACCACTTAGGACAAAAAGACCAGTGGAAGAGAATGGAAGCTCTTTAGAACCTTAACAACGTCAAAGGATGACATCAATGTTTAAACAGAAGAGAAATTCCTTTTGTAGATAAATAAACCGTAGTTTAAAATTTTCTAAGTTGTATTTCCTTTTGTACTTTACCTTAGGTACGATGGATGTAACCTAAGTGTAACAACTACCTTTCAACCGTATGAAATCTCTATCTTGTAATATTTCCGTAATAATCATAACCTACGTCTACTTTCAATTTCTATTCCATTTACCCTATTCATAGTCGTTACGTAACAATACACTGACATCACCTTAGAAATTTGGTTAACATCATTTCTGACCGAACAATAGATTATTACCATTTTGTAGGAAATCTCACATGAACCCTAAGATTCATTTCAAGGATATTCTATTATCACCCTAGAAATACCTAACTCATCACAATAGTGCGAAACAAAACTTTCTATATTTCCTTTTGAAAAATAATCATGTTGTTACTTTACAAAAACAACACGTTGAACACCATCTAAAACTTTTTGAAAAACATAATGCAACTGTGACTGAGCCAAACATCACATCATTTGGTCCTCAATTATAAATAGCCTGATCACCTATGTCTAATTTAGGAAGAATCATGTCATAAATGGAACAGTTATCTTTTCAGATTTCCTAATAACAATCTTCATTCAAAAGCAAAATCTTGAGACAAAATAAACTGTTCATAAACATCACTTTTGACAAACCCCAATAGATGTCTACACCTATTACCCATCACCTTTATGATAGGAAACCGACAAAAGTACAAACATGAAAACCCTAAGAATTCACAAAGACTTATGGAAAACACAAATAGCATAAGTTTTATTAGAAACCACAAAATTTAATACATAGTGATATAATTAGCATCGGAAGTGCTAATGTTACAATGATTAAAAGGAAAGGCATAGAATCACCAATAGGTTGACCCGCCATAGCAACAAAGACCACCACCAACCCAGCAATAGCGAGAGCCACCACAGGATGTATCACCTTGATTAATCTGTAAGATAAATACAAACAAACCATTAAAAACAATAGCAAGACTAATTCTTAAACATAAAGACAAACGAGTTTTATTTCACTTTTATTAAGGATTATATAGAAACACAACAAGGACTCATTTCAACAACCCTAGCGCGAGACTATTACCCCCATAGCTTGTCCACGCCGATAGCAAGAATCACAATAAGCATAAGAACCGCTAGAACGCAAACCAAGAATACGTAATCTTCATCAGGAACGTACGCCAAGTAAGTAACCGCGAGAACGACATACACAATCGCTAGTATAGTAATGAGGTGAGGCATTTTGGAGATATTTAATGAGGGAAATATAGTTGATGGAAGAATGGAAATTAAAATGGAGTATATATAGGCTAAAAACTAGCATTGGAACCAAGACTAGGCGTTGCATTGTACTATTCATGACCGTTAAGATTCACTATTCATGACCGTTAGGACACTATTCATAGCCGTTGATTTTTCCACTATTTCTGACCATTATTTTCACTACTCACAGCCGTTGGATTCATTAGTTGACCAAACATTCAAATTTATTTCATCTAGTACGAATAAATCTAACAAAATTTGTCTTCTCAATTTCCGAATGGAAATTTCTCAACAACCCTTTTTCCATAACCCCTTACCCTAACAATCACTTTAAACTTGAATTCCGGGACGGATTTCAGAATGACAAGTGTGTACTATAGCAAAAATGCAAATTTTCACTACAATTAACAACAATTAATTATATATTAATCTCTGTCACTATTTTTAATCCTCATTTTTACGGGAAAATTTCAAATTTTCTTTATTATATTATTTTAACGCGAAAACGTTATCACATAATTTACCAAATAACGGGACGAGCTCACACGCGATTCACAAAATCAAAATACACATAATATTACCAAATGGGCTCATTTAATACCAACCCAACATCCCCTTTCTGGTTACTGTTCACGCAGACCACCACCAAGCCCAACTCTATTATTATAGCACATTTCCAGTCGAGCAGACCCTCTCCAAACGCCCCGTCTTTCTTTCAGTTTTTAAACACAACATGTATATATTTTTGTACCTCCCAATTGTTCCCCCACCAAAGAAATAGGATGCAAAGTGTTAGCTCCTAATATCATCGTTTGATACGTTTTATTTAGGCAAAGTAAAGTGCCATTAAACCACCTATTCGATATACCAATTTTGACAAAATTATCCGTTTTGACCCAAACTTGTTCCTACTTGATTCTAATATTTTTCTTAACTTATATATATGTTATTGGATGTGTTTCTCACCCAAGAATTCAAGATTTCACTTGAACCAATTTTTGTACATATTAAACACCCCTAGTCGACATATATATATAAACAAGCAAACTCACACTTTTCCCCCTCACTCTCACAACTCTTAAAGTCCTCTCTAGTTCATTTCAATACGTCTTGACTCACCATGCATCACTTTTATATACAGATCGAACGTATATGTTTCATGATTATTTTTACGTATAACGTTCAATTCTAGAACCCAACTCATGGTTTGCCTCCCTTGTGGAAGGCCTAGGAATCATGAGGAACACTCACTTTGCGTTTATATTATAGCTACATACACGTTTCGACCTCATTTGATTTTAACATCACACGTACAGAAAACATGTGTATTAAAATTTTCTAAGTCTTTTACTACTTGAAAACTGTCCAAAGTCGCGACATATATGGCCTTGTAAAACCAAAATTAACTTAACAACCACCCCGTATTTTTACACAACCTAATAGACCATGCTACTAGCTACAAGTTTCGTATTTATAGTTCATAAATATAAGCTCATCTAGTCCTCCTAATTTGGACAAAGTAAATCTACAAACACCATTTTTAAAACAGTTAATATAAATACGAATTAGGTCATAAGCCCAATAAGCTCTTTTTAAGCAATCTGAATAAGCTAGCCTCAAAAGCATATATGAAATTAGGACATTAAAAATGAGCCTAAGGATAAGCTCAACTTGTCTCAAAGCTCACGGATCGTTAAACGTTAACGGGCCTTAGTTTAGCTCGTTAAAAGCCCATTAAGTGAAAAATAAGCTCTTTTGGCAAATACGCTGTTGAAATAAGTTTTAATAAGCTTCAATAAGCTCCAGAAAATTTCGTATAATTTTTCCTCATAATTTTTGGACGTTTGGACTAAAAATGCAAACTAGTTACACTTTAAAGGACTGAAACTGCCAACCCTTAAAAACATCGACTAAAACTGCCAAAACAGAAAAATTAGGGTAGAAATTGATATATTATCATATTCCAAGCTCAAAAAGTTATTTTGTACATGTAGTGGACTATAAATGCAATTTATACATAATTAAGGACTAACGGTGCAATGCTAACGCCGTTAGGGTGTAAAGTGTAAAAACAGAAAAATTGCAAAGACCAACAGAACATAATTGATATTTTCATTTCTATATTTCATTTTACGATTCCCCGTCACGTCACGTGCATTTTTGTATATTTCATTTACTTAATATATATAACGTTCGTTATATTTATATATAAAGAGTTTTAACGATTTAACTTCCCGTTTCGTTTCACCACTTTCGAGGAAACGATATTATTGGATTTCAATGACATAAAAACAAGATAATATTATGAATAATATTATTTTTGAACTTTAGGCATTTTAAGCATATCACACTCACGTCACCGATCAAATCGTTATACGATTTCTCGTTTTCACACTCGTTATTCGTAATATAACCCCTACTTTACACGTTTTGATTTACTCTTGGGGGGAGATATATACTTGTTTTACTTGCAAATTACTTGGTTAACTTAAACACTGAACTCAAATGATAGCATTCTCAAATTGCTTGTTGTAACATGATACTTATTTTCACTATACACATTCACGTAACATCATGAATGTACACCTCACTTTTATATGTTATTTCCACATTTCAATGGAAATACTTGCTAGAATTAAGAGCACACGTTCACCCATTAAGTTGATATTGCCTAAGTTACCTTATTGCCAGAAAGTCCCTTTATCATGAGCCATTAATTACTAGTAGTGAACATGAATATAGTGAACAGCTTCGAAACCTGTTAGAGGCTGACAACCTATCCCACTAAATACTGGATGGAATGCCTTTTTGGCTAGTCGTATTAGTCGCGATACACTATATTCGAGAAAAATAGGAATTGGCAAATCACCTATTACACGAGGGCCATAAATCCATCATTCCCTTGATGTGATCACCTCCGTTTTACGGTACATTGTTAAGTTTTGCGTGTCATGAGGCTTAGAGCAATATATTTATATATATGTTTTCATATATATCTAGATACAGCTGTATTAGTATTTCACCAGACTATGATTATAGATCTCAGGCATAACATCATTATTACCACTCCCAACTAGGATTATGATCCTATATTTGAACTTAACTGATTTCATATGTGGTTTACTTGTGGTTTTTACCCCGTGCAACTCGCTACTTGTTTTATCACTATTAGCACTTATTACAGATATCACCTCACTCTTGAAATTATTGAAATCAACTGTTTACCCGTACTTGAATTTATTTCAAATATCACTGTACACCTTTTGAAGTTATTGAAATAAATTGTTTTCTATTAAACTCTATGAACTCACCAACCTTTGTGTTGACACTTTAAGCATGTTTATCTCAGGTAATTAACGGAGCATGACAAGACACGAAGAGGGCATTTTAAGTCTGATAAATTACATGGTGTAAAAATCAAATATGTCATTCTTTTCAAATTATCACACCCTTTCATGGGATTTTATTACACTGATATTTCACTTTTGAACAAAAGTATTATTTGAATGACAAATAACTTTCAAAACGTCTCTTTTGAGCCGTTTTCTATGATTATAACTTCGATCCTCACCGTAATACCCCAATTAGTCTTCCGTTGTTATCTCATAAATTAAGGGGTGTTACAACTTCTTTATACACAACGTTTGTTGTGTCATTGCAATAGTTGTCGTCTTTATCACAAAATAACACTTTAGACCTTTCTTGTTTTGACTCTTGATACAGCTACATATAGTTGTCCGTGGTAAAGACCGACCTTGGATAATGTTTGCCCTTGACTTTTGTTAATTGTCATGGTAAAACAAATAGATATCGAGAATTGTCTTCTTTTAAGCTGAAAAGGCATCTTCTTATCAGACGGGCTAATGTTCATGCTAGGAATAGCGACAACTGTCCCTAATTGACCACCAGCTATGATCTTTGCCTCAATATTATTGATCCCCATCCTAACAATTTGTAACCTTCTACCATTGCATAGACCACCTCTTTAGTCTATGTTGCGCAAACACATTATCAAAGCACCGCTATTCCGTCACTAAAGCTCTTCAGCGATGGAAAGGTGACGGATATATTCCGTCACAAAAAAGGGCCTCGCAAAATTTTAGCGACAAGTTTAGCGACAAAAGTTTTAGAACTTCAGCGACGGATTGTCGGTCTCCAGCCCCTCGCTAGAGCCTTTATAAAGCCACTTAAACTAAATTTGATTCGACCATCAAGTGACGGCTTAGCGACAAACTTTCTTGTCGCTAACAATAACGACGAAAAAGTCACTAATCCATTTCTAATAATCGACCAACCATTTTGTTGTTATTCCGTCGCTACTAGAGACGGAGACGGATATATTTGTCGTTAATCCGCCACTAAAAGTATTGTCTCAAAACCGTCACTAACAATTTGTTGCTTAAATCAACATCATTTCATAGCATGTTTGATCAAATCCATCTCTAATTTGTCACGATTTAAATATCTTTTAAGGATAAAAATATGTCGCTAATCAGTCAATAAACAAACAATTTATTTTCCATTTATTCAATATGTTACACAAACGGATACGACACTCATAATAGTCACGAAATCCATATCCAAATCAAATAACAAACATATCCAAATCAAATAACAAGAAAATTCGAAAGAAAACTAACATCTAATCTTCTTCGATGACATAAAAGGAAATCTAAACCAAAGATTCTCTCTTACATAAAAGTTAAGAGGACCTATAAAGCTCTTGAAAGTGTAATGGTTGATGTTTAAGATGTACAGCCACTTGCATTACCTTGCTTTGTTTTTGTTTGGCGGGTAACACGACTCTTGATACCATACTCAACAAGCATATCTTGAATTTCTGCACGCATTTCTTCCTTGAGCTCTTCACGCATTTCTTCTCTTAGCTCTTCGTGAATTTCTTCTTTGAGCTCATTCTTCATTTCTTCCTTGAGCTCGACTTTCATTTCTTCCTTCAATTCTTCCTTTAACTCTCCACGAACGCTATCAAGATAGTTCTTGAACATAACAAATTCAAATATTAGTTTTTTTTTGAAATTGCTAAATGCAACTTGAGTGGTTCTTTTATGTAAAGTGAATTATAATTCCAGCATCCTTACAGAACTAACCTCAAAAGATCTGAAACATTACAATTTTCAGAATATAAACACTTAAGGTTAGCATATATACTGATGCACCTAAAACCAGGACATAGTCAATACATACAGATCAACACCTTAAAAGTCAAAAGAATCATTAAACCAAAAGGACTACACTTGTGATACAAAATATTTACACAATAATGGCATTCGATTCGAAATGGGCACAACGGCACATGTTCAGTATCGGTGGCTGCATCCGAATGTCACTAAAAATAAAAAATAGATGCTTCAATGTAGCAAAACGAAACAAATTGAAATATTTTTGTTCTAAAGCATTCATGCACATGGGTATTCTACAGGTCTCTTAGTCAAATTTATCCAAAGAATTTAGAGTGTAGCTTTTATAAAAGATTAGAAGGTATAAAAACAAATATTTGGTTATAAGAGTTGTAATTTTAATAGTTTCCCACTTGAATGAACCTGTACTTAATCAAATTTCGCACTGTAATTCTATAAATCAACAACAGCTCGGCGGTCAAACTCGGCAAAGATCTTGAGCATTTTTTGGCACTTCATTACAGTAGCAATAGCAACAGCGGCAGTAGAAATACACACTTATGCCATTCTACATAAAAAAAAAAAAAAAAAAAAAAAAAAAAAAAAAAAAAACTATGTCAAAAGAAAAAGACCAGTATCAGTATGAATTTTTTTACCGAAATATGTCTCAGTTGATTTGGAAATAAGCAAGAGTACCCACCTGCATTTTTTTTATCATTCTGCAGCAAAGATTGTGTGAAGCTGAAAATCATCCTTATATACGTATCAGTTCCCTAATTGTTCCAAACAAATGATGTCGCCAACATCCCTACAAACACAATTTATCATTCAAGGCATCTTATAAATTTATATATGTGAGATTAAATGCTAAAGTGATAGTGGGAAGATGAACACTTACAAATGGCGATGTTTTTGTGCGGAGCCCAATTCTGATGGTATACGGCAAACGAATATGTTTCTTACCATTTCTTCAATTTGTCTTTTATTGGTGTTCAAATCGCAAGAACAAATGAAGCCTATAACAAAAAAAAAAAAAAAAAAAAAAAAAAAAAAAAAAAAAAGGGTTAGTATTAGGATAGTGATGCAGAACATAGTTTTAGAGTAAAATGGTATTATACGGGAAAAATGTTCTTTACGATGACGTGAACTTGATCTATTGGGAGATGAAGGGACTAACTTATCCACATGCTGTTCACCAATGCCATTGGTCACAGTCCCAGACACTACTGAGACATGCATGTCTCCTTTGGTTTTTATGCAATGTACATTCGTTTCCCCACAGCAAAACCCATTAGAGGATTCACTGTTTCCTTCTAGAAACCCTGCTCCCTAACAACACACACTTGCTGCAATATCAGTCAAACTGGTTTCTTTACCCATACAAAGCGGGCCCTGGCAACCTGACTTCTCAGTGAACAGAAAATTCGTTACATGCTTGAATAGATGAGTGTCCTGAACTTGTTTCAATATCTCCCCCTACATGAAACACCACAAAACTGTAACATGAAATCTATCACACAGAAGAGTATAAGTGTAAGAATGAGCGGGTGGGGCAGGTTTCACAGGTCAGATTATGTATTTTGGTAAATGTTGGAAAGGGTCGGCTTGGGTTGATCTCCAACCCTTATTGTCTGTGTTTATGAGCAGATTATAAATATTTGGTGCGTCAAACATAGCTAGTTACACCATACTCTTTCAATGATAATCAGTAATGATTTATGAGGTTTTATGATAGAGAAGAAAAAAAAAACACTTCGGGTGACTTCAATTTGTTCAACCCATTTGAATAATTTCCTTTTTACTTTACCCATGTGTCCCGTTAGAAACAAAATATAGCCTGCGTCACGTCCGCCTATTTGTAAGTTAAGAGGTGAAAAGTGCCAACTCTATAGGAGAGTGACGACGACTTTTACTTAGCTAATGACAATAAGATACCTTGATGGAAAGCCTTTCTTGCTCCTCTGGACTTAAACTTTGATCACCTTCCTCTGTTCTCCTAACTTCCGCAACCCACTTAACGAATTCATGAATCTTTGATGCAAGAGAATTAATAACATGAATATGTTTTTGATTTCTTTTCTCTTCTGCGGTTCTGCCTATCTAAAGAACAAACATAAATGAATTTTACTGCCATAATCACTGTAAAAAAAATAAATGCCAAACCAAAAAGACATAAAATATCCACTTGCAGACGAACCAGAACCCATTTGCAGCCATAATCCAAACAGACCCTTTATCCTACTCACAATATTAGACCAAAAGCTTGTACCCCATAACCTTGCAGATGAGACCAACAAAGAACAAAACTTGCAGACCATACTAGAACTCAACTTACAAACTAGATCAAACCATACTTTCAGACGAGACCAGACCAAAAACATGTCGACCATAAACTATGTGTTCTAAAATACATAGTTCTATGTTTCATTTGTTTAAGTTTAACATAAATGAACGAACACTATAGGCGGACCCAAGGCATAGTTATGCACATAATTAACTTAGATACTAAAACCTTTAAGCATGTGCAGTAACAATCATGGACTCATATAAACGATATCACTAATTTGCAAAGATAATATTTGCTACTACATAACACTTAATATAAACGATATCATATAAACGATATCACTAATTAACATGCTTTTTTCTTTAATGGGAGAATGTATTAAATAGGGTCAAATAGTAACCTTAATTAGGGTCGTAGGTTGCTGTTTTAATTTTCTTTAATGGGAGAATGTATTAACATAACAGTTGAGCTTTTGTTGATCCAAATTAGTATGTAACTGTTACCTCCAATTTTTGTTTCGCCGGTTATTTGTTTGACTAAATCAAAGAAGTTAACCGTTGCCTCCTACATCCATTGGTTGGCGGGAAGTAACTGTTGCCTCCTACATCGTTTAACTGTTGCCGCCTACATCGTTTGTGGGTGGGTAGTGGGTTATTTGTGTCCCCTGGTTTGATATGAGCTGTCTTGTGAGTTATATATTATCCTCTTTTTATATTTGTTAATGGTTTAGTTGTTTAAATTTTTTTTTACAGTAATTTAATATGGTAAAGAGATAAAATATCAATTTTAAAAGATAAAAGCTAATAAGGCCCATGGGAATTGATAAAGCATTTTCTTTCGGTAGCAAATAATAGTGGTGAAAACGAGTCGAGCCGCTCGTAAAAAGATCGAGATCAGATCAGCAACCTAAACGAGTTCGAGCCCGAGTCTAGGCTCGTTTAATAATCGAGCTCGAGCCCGAGCTTTATATTTAAAGATCGATAAGGCTCACGAAACTAAACGAGCCCTAAAAATATATACGTATATACATATTATATACATATAACCATTTATAAACGAGCTTAAAAAATAAACGAGCTCGAGCCTAGTGTGATTAACGAGCCTTTGAGCTTTATTTCCTTCAACGCGTTATAATAGTTAGTCGAGCTCGAGC
This sequence comes from Artemisia tridentata subsp. tridentata, assembly GCA_021014915.2. Lineage (NCBI taxonomy): Eukaryota > Viridiplantae > Streptophyta > Magnoliopsida > Asterales > Asteraceae > Artemisia > Artemisia tridentata. Next base: position 76,614,501 of record CP139504.1, read on the forward strand.
TTTTGAAAATTTTCACGAGCCGAGCTCGAGCTTTGGCAGGCTCGGGCTCGACTTGCCTCCCCCTATCTTTTAGTTTAAATAACTGTGTTGCCGCAATGAAATATACACAAGTTTATCGCAAAGCGCATCCACTATAGATGAACCTATTAAAGGTTTATATAATTGTCACCTCTTATAATGTCATTAATTCTTAAAACTTTTCATATTATGAATCTATTGCTACTACGGATAAAGCTTTTGAAGTTTATAAATTGTTCCAACATTTAAATGTCATTTATTATTTAGTTAAAAAAATCAAATAATAATAATAATAATAATAATAATAATAATAATAATAAACATTTCTTTAACCTCTCCTCCAAGATCCTATACCTTTTTATGCCACCTATACTTGAAATGGTTCCTCACTATGGTATAAAAATTCTTAGACCTTTTTATAAGTGTTTAGACCTATTCTTAAACATCCATAGTGATGCTCTAATCAATAGCTAAGTAAAAAAAAATTAGCGACATATTTGAGACGGCTAAAAAAAATCCATCGTTATGTCGTCAGAACACTGTCGCTAATAGTTCCAACCTAAGTTCGTCGCTAACTTCGTCTCTATATGATTGCATTTAGCAATAGAATTGTGACTGACGCGTAATTCGTCTCTATTTTTGTTACTGATTTGTCACTAATTTGCCGCTAATTTATCAAAGCCAATTTTGTAGCTAATCTATCCCTGATCCGTCACTGTGAACCATTTTTTTGAGACAGACTAATTCGGTCGCTAATTTTCGTCGTTGTTGCTCCGTATTCTAGTAGTGTCGGAGCACCGATCTTGAGATCTAACTTATGATATGGATTGCCGGCCATTCTTATTGTGTTTAAAAATTTTGTGGTATACATCGACTCATCGTAGTTAAAGTCTACGTCTATATCCGACACAGAATCTGAACTATCGTAAACCTTCTCCCTACCAGGTAGTTTGGACATCATGCCTTCGTTAACTTTGTCTACCTCTTCGTGAGTGGGTGCAAGAATAGCTCTGTTCTGGAAACATGTTGGATCCCACAAGTTTTGCTCCCAATTATCATAAATTTCTTTGACAACAGCATCAACATGATCGTCCGAATCAGGTATTAACATTTCTTCAGGGAACTCAACCTCTGCATGACCGTCGTTTTTACAGCCTATTTTCCCTAGTGGGTGGGTGTGTCCATCATTTTTACCACCTATGTTATGTTGAGGATGCAGTTGATTAAGTTATTAAAAATTGGGTCTATGTTGGACAAAATAAAGAACATCTTTTTACTCTTAATATGAAATATACTAAATAAACTTCCAACTGACATTAGTATAAGAAAATTCATCGGAAAGTTAACTAATACGAAGTAACTCCCTGGGAAGGCAATCAATAACGACAATATTTTTAAATTCAATGCTCAAATTTCTAGTAAAAATACATAATAAGGTACATTTCCAATATTAATAAACAAAGCATAGTAAGATGTCCACTAATAACCAATGAAGAAGCAAAGAATAGACTAAAAATGATGTGTGTCAGTCATGTTGAATTAGTCAATTATATGACCTTTTTAATATTATAATCTAAACTTATTGGCCAAGTCTACAGTTATCTAAATACATAAACTAATGTATTGGCTACATTTAATTTAAGAAATTTTGGTGTACTTTCCATCAAAGCAAATCGATGTATGGTCACACGTAATTATCCGTCTTTAACAAACTTATGGTTTTCCTAAGCAGCAGTAAAGACCAGACATTCTGCATACCAATGTACAACAATTAGTTAAAAGATAGTTTTTAAATGTTATTATTTACTAACTTAACATACCCATTGTATAGAATCATTTCGAAACTGCGATTGGAAGTCTCTAAACACTTCTTTTGTACTCGATAATAATGCCTTTAAGTTCTGCAAAATCAAGGATACTCGGCAATTAGACAATGGTTTTTCATGATTTAGTTAATTTCAATGTTAAAAAAAGATTAAAAAGAAAGCGTACGGATAGGTTCTTTTCTTTTGCTCCAGACACTTGCCATCGGTTGCAACTACTCATTGTACTTGCTCACTAACTTCTTTAGATATGTCTGAAGTAACAGTGTACTGTTTGTATTCCTTTTGTTATTCCTCTTGCTATTCCTTTTGTTATCTTTAACCGATTGGGCCACGTCAATTTGGCATGGGAATTCACACGATCACCTATAAGTAAATACAAATCACATGATCATCTTATTTACGTATTTAGATCACTTAAATGAAATGAGAATTGTATAGTAATATTGTGGTATCATGTAAAACATAGAGCAGATTGCCTCGCGCGACATATTGAGAAACCAAAAGTTTCTCTTCTTTTTCTGGAATGATATGCCAATGGCGTCAATATGTATATTGATGTTTTTATAATTAAACGATATTTAAAAATGCATACATTAGCAAACATTTATAACAGTCAGATTTTGATAACTTTCATTTTAATGTAAGTGGTTGGTTTCTTTAGTTTTATTAACATTGCATCAATTAATACCAAAAATATCTCATTACCGTAACCGATGCAACCGTTTGCAAAACAAAAAGCATTGTCTTTAATATGTCATTGCATGTATTGGAGCAACTTTTTAGAGTACTATAACAAATAGTGTGTTTCTTGTCATCCATATGTGGATCACAAACTATGTTGACAATTACTATTTTTCTAATTTTCTTCATTACGATATAAGATAGGTAGCTAATTATAAAATTTGCGTTCAAAATTTGTCACGGCATAACAAAAACTTCAAACTACAGAACTATAAAGTTAACATGTATGCATTGTATATTTCAGCAAAATGACTTCCATAAACATAGAAGACGCTTACTTACCTTCTTATTGAAATATTTGTACAAAATCGGTTGTTTTAAACGAAAAGTGTATTAAAAGTAACAAATTATAACGTCGAAAAAGGTAAATTGATAATTTACCTGAATCATGTCAGGATGGTCTCGCGGGTTATTTCCTGGCCATGGAGTTTCATCTTGCATACTCCATCCGTCTACCGGTGTTTTTTGAGCTTTTGCTACCAATGCATTGTCTTTCGACAAAGTAAAATTCCTGCCAAGAAGTAAGAAAACAAATAGAAATGAGCACACGTTTTCTATATTACAATCATTTATTGTTTACAGTGCAGTGAGAATGAAAAACTGGTACCTGGTGTGCCTCTTGCCATCTCTAAGAGTAAGATAATCACGTACCTAGTCCATTATAGGGCATAGATAGTGTATTTTTGCCATTATTGCCTTTGCATACATCTACATAGCAGTCCCAATAAAAGTCTAAAACCAAGATATGTTTCAAAGAGTATCCCTAAAGAAAAGACATGGTTTTGATTAGTTTATATATATATATATATATATATATATATATATATATATATATATATATATATATATATATATATATATATATATATATATATTATATATATATATATACTAGTTGTCGAAGCCCGCCCGATGGGCGGGCATGCTTTGTAAGCCCGTTGGGCATGATTGATAAGCCCTCCCGAGCATATAAGCCCGCCCTGAAGGGAAAGCATGACTTACAATTATCGTTGGCATATTTTACTATAGCAAAAGAAGGGTGGTAAAAAATGGTTAAAAATTGTACATTTTGAAAGAAAGTGTTGCACATAAAAACTTTTAGATTTCTGTAAATAAATTATTAGATATTAGTGATTGAAGGCAAAATGAGCGCCAACATAATGGGATTTCATCCGTATTCCGATCAAATAATCAAAGAAAGAAGGTTTCAGTTTCATATTCTATCAAGCAATCAAAGAAAGAAGGTTTCAGTTTCATATAGCAATCATCTCTTTCCAGCCTTAGTCAAATAGCCACCGAAATCAAAACATAACTTTTTAATTAAGTTCATACATACAACTCTGATTTTATTAACATTTTTAATTGACAATATTGAGTCGATCGAGCAACAATTAGATGAACTGTTACATTGCAATCTTTCAAGGAGTTTGACCTCCGAATTCCTTATGGTTGTCCTTGAAAGAAACATTAGCAGATCCTCTTCGCTTGGCCTTCTGTTGGGAGTCATGTATATCACCTATTCAAGAACACCACATTTGTTAATCACAATGCTTCCACATATGAGATACAAAAAAATCCAATATAACTCTGATTCTTTGAAGCGTGTTAGAATGTATGGATGATACTTAAAAATCATTCTATATGACATAAGTATTAAATAAACTGTTTTATTGCAATAAGATAGTTGATATTTGACAACTTCACCATCAATAAGCTCGAGTTGATCATAAAATTTTACAGGATTATCTAACGAAACGCTGATGGGCCGAAGCATCGTGAGTGAACCATGGCAGCATTTGGTATGTATAATTTCATTGCATCAACTAAATACTTAAAATCTGAGGGTCCAATACATTTACCTTCAAATAACAAACAAAAATCCATGTTAACAATTCTAACATTAATCTTATACATTTAAAACAATAATTCATGCTATCATCATAGTGGTACTTACACATATCCCTTCGTCGTCCTAACTGAACCAGGTAGGACTACCCAGTTAGTAAAGTTGTTTCCATTAGTTCCACATGACACGCCTGATCACTTGTTGCATGATAAAGATAGCCCCGCCCAAAAATAATCATCCCCATAATCGGTTGAATTGTAGCATATCCGAACTTCAGGGATGTTCTCACTGTAAGATCCTCTATGCTGGTCCACAAATGTAAACAACTCTTTAACATGCTTAAGGAGCAAGCTGATGCAGTCTCGGCTGCAACTTATGTTCCGAGATTAGTATCGTGCAATAAAAAGTCTTTTCTCTATCATAACTTTAGGTCTATCCCAACATTTATGGTCAGGTTCTGGATCTCCCGCCTAAAGAGAAAATTAAATTCCTGTAAGTTACAGTAGTGTTATGGAGTTCACAATATACTAAAAATGAATCATAATTGCGCTCACATAACTTCTTGAGTAAGAAGTGTAGTTAATAATATCCCTTCTTTAATTTGGCTCACAACTTTATATACACTAAGATATCAAAATATGTACTGACCTATCAATCTAAAACGAAATCGGTTTGAGGTGAAACATTGACAACCTGAAGTAGCATTATACCTGTTCATTGCATCGGGGATAGTTTTATGTCAACACACTTGATTACATATAGTATATTTTAAGGTTTACCAACACATGCGTGCATAAACTGTAAATTTGAGATAATTTGTCTGCATATCAAAATAAAATCTGTCATTATAATATACACTTATACGCTATTAAATTATTGGGTATAAACATGTTAAAACTTGAATAACATACCAAAGCTGCTCGTAACAGCTAGTAGCAATAAACATAGTATGTGCCATTAATATATTGCGGTAAGAAGTTTAATACATAAGCAAAATTGTTAGTTCGGCACAAAGATCTGCAAATTTGTCACTGCATCGACAACACATCCACAACCTACAACTATTAAAAGTTTGGCTTTTTCCTTCTTATATGTTGCTTCATACAACTTGGGCATTTCTTCGACATCTCTCACTAAGGATTCCCTCTAACGGGATTTTCTGTTAAAAAAGACTACCCATGTTTTGTCCTTCCACACATATATACTAATCACTGATGCAGATGGCATATGAAGGTCAATAGAAATTTTTTCAGAAGGCATAGAATTTTAAAAAAATTTTTTTTAGAAATTATTTTCGAAATTTTTTCGAAAAGGTGTCAAGTTTACTACATTTTGGTGATATTATCCTAAAAAAAGATACAAGTGGTCATTGTAGTTAATATTCAAGATGGGGCCCACAAGAATAAGGAATGAATTAGAAAAGGAGTCTCTCCCACCAACTATGAGTCTATGGGTATCCATTGATAGTTTCATTCCCCAACTTGCTAACCAAACATTTGCAATGGTTATCATTGTCATTCATTGATTCCAGTAGTCGCATACCAAACACACCCTTTAAGGTAGTTTTAACTTTTAACTATTTTTAAGGTGGTTAATAAATTTGGCCACCTGATGTTTTAACTATTGAAACGCCACAGAGATCCGGTGCTTCCAAATGCACAAGAAAGTTTTTTGTAAAGACTTTAACCACTACGTAGAAGATTGGAGATAGGAACTTTAAGGATAGGAAAAAAAGAAGATAGATTAGTATCCAAATTCCACTGTCAAAAATTCTAACACTGGCTAATAGAGCATTCAATGAAAAGATGAAGTTTGTTCTTGATGACATTATGTTTTTGTTAGGAGAGTTATATAAGTTTTAACATTTTAGATATAGAATTGGCTGATATCCAAAGTGTAAGTTCAAGTCAAAATGTAGAGTATGTGAATTGAATAGGTGTAAAGTATGTTGGTACTCGGTAGATTATAGTGTGTGCCTGTCTTTACCTTTAGAAAGTAAGTAACAAATAAGTGTCATTACAATTTTTGCAACAAAGCTTAGCAAGTTCAAATGTAAGAAGTAGTTTTGCCCAAATTTATTCGTTGCTACAATCTTTGCCATGATTCTAAAAGGCGCGTCATAGCGGCGCAAAGGCGCGATACATGACCTCCACGCTACGCAATAGACCAAGGCGTCGGCTTAAGGCGTGGCGTGAGATGAGGCATGAAAAAGTGCGATAAGGCACGTTAATGCGTGAGCCATGACGCCTTTTTGAATTCAACTACGATGATTTTCTTTTTTCTTTTTTTTTTTTTAAGAAATGAAGAAATTTACATCTAAGGATAGTTTGATGACTTAATGTTCGTTTGGTTCGTAAGTGAGATTGGAATTCGATTCGGATTTGGGAAAGGTTTGAAAGATGTGGGAAAAAAAAAAAAAAAAAAGGGCCCGCAGGTTTCACTTGAAACCACCCAACTAAGGTGGGAATCAAATCTATCAATATTTGATAGATTGATTCCATTCCCCCGGGCCCACTATGCAAACAAACACACATTTTTTACATTATTTCATTCCATTCCTTTATAAACCCTCAAACCAAACGCACCCTTAATTCTTTATGTATAACACTTTTTGTAAACTCGATATATATGAAATATGATATATAATATATAAATTTATAAATATTTTCATATTTTTGTCGTTTTAAGTCACGCTTTAAAAACACTAAGGCTTCACCATAGCTCTTAAGACGTGAGGCTTGACCATGCCGCTACGCCACACTTCACGCTATCTAAAACCTTCATCGTTGCTAAAGTGTGAAATTCTTTATAGAACAAATCGCCCATTTTTTAGCAAGTACAAGTGTCAAAAAAAAAATATTAACAGTTTACCGCAAAACTTCAGGCAAGAAGCTTTTGGCGGGAACATTATTGGAGGGAAAAATTATTGGAGGGAAATTTTCCCTCTCTTCACAAGAGAGAGCATTAGAACAATTAGTACAATACTAGTATATTTTTTTTATCGGATTTTAAAAAGTTTAGTTCAAAAGAGAATAAAAAAAAAAAAATTGAATATAGTTTTCAATTTGGCACTTCTCTTTAAGAAAAATTGTTTACTCATGTCTCTCAAAATAATTGTGGTCAGATAAGAAACATACTTTAAAAACAACACATAATTATTATTATTACAACTTACTTTTATAAATTACTGTAACATTTTATGTTAAACAATTATTTAATGTTTTGCATAAATTTTTTAATAGGTACATTTTAATAAACTTGATTTAAGATACCTTTCATTTTAGTTAGTGATCAATTAAATCGAAATATTCAAAAATAGCTACGTAAATAATTAAACCGGGACAAAAAAAAAGTTACTTTACCATCTTAAAATTGTTATCAATAAACGTTATGCTATTAGTATTAAGTATAAGTAAAACAATATTCAGGAAAATAAATATTTTGCGACTAATTGATTGGTTTTTTATTTTCTCAAAGTTATAATATTTGTGAAATACAAGTTGTATTTGTGAAATAAATATTGATCAGTCTCATTCAGGCATAAACAAATGAACTTTGTCTAAAATGTGGTTCTCAGAAAATGATTACATCGGTTAAAAATAGATGACTTGATATAGCTGTATGTTGAACCAATATTTTTGTGAAATCTGCTAAAATTTATAATTAAATATTATATACTTGTTTCAAGGTCTTTTGCATGAAGACATTTTTTACATAATTGAAAATAATTGAATTTTTGTGTTCTTATATGTTGTAATCTTGTGCATATACGGAGTTCTAATATAAAAGTTAATATTTTTTCATAACAATAGTATAAAGTTCGTTTCATTAACAAATTTGAAGTCTATGTCACATTTATTTATTTGCATATCTTTATAATCCATGCTTCAACTTGATATTTTATGACTTATGTGTTTACGAATTGTTTTTTGAAAAAGTTTGAAGTATATGTAGCATTTGTTAAATTTATAAATTTGCCCAAAATTATGGAAGTTGAGAATTTTACACTTAAAAACATAAAGTTGAACTTATGATTAGCCATTTTTAAAATTTTTAGGCTTAATTGTAAATTTTATTATAAATCATAATATAACATTTTTTAAACTTAAGTATAAAAGTTTAAAAAAAAAAAAAAATAATAATAAAAAAAAAAAAAAAAAAATCCAAAGCCATTCGTACTTTTGTCTTTTTTCTTTTACAAAAATAAAACTAATTAATTTTGACAAAAAACTGGTGAAGTTTTGAGTTTTATTAAACAATCACAACGTTGATTTTTGCCACATGGAGAAATCGAGATCTCCTATTGATACAATTTGGTTTCTCACACAAATTATTTTTGCAAATAAAATTATTTTATCTTAATGTATTAAAGATATAAAAAAACAAGATTCAAAAATATACAATATCTTATTTCTTCTAAAATACAAAAGTAACTTTTAAAGTAATTTTTTTTTCTTTCTTTTCTAATCACAAAAGTTAGGTACAGTAATCTAATATATATAAAGATTCACTTTTTGTAGCTTTATTGGAGAAGAGTAAATGTGCACAAAAATTTGTATCGTGCAACATGCTTAAGCTCAAAAATATATATCGAAATAAAATGTTAGCACTTAAAAATTCAGTATACTAATTTAATGTGCAAGTGTTCATGTGCAAAACAAAAAGTACGGTACAAACATGCTAAAGCTTCACATAATCTCTCAATTTAATGTCAACTACAAAGAATATAAACAATCCTTGAGTTACACAACTCATAAATCCGTTTATTGCTTAAATTTAATTGTGGAAGTATTAAAGCTAGAAAAACATGAAGATGAATATGAAAGGGGCGTAAATTAATGGTAAACGTTTACAAAAATTAATTTTAATCTTTAAATGTGACTTTTCACTAGGTTTTTGAAGATTATAAATAACCAAACAAATCCACATCTATCCTAACCCCTTCCACCACCGTCACAATTCGAATTTCATAGCCACAAGACTCGAATTAAAACAAGAACAAGAGCATAAGATCTCAGATTGTTCAACTTTTCACAAATCTTTTAAAGATTTTTTTAGTTTGAACATCAATCATCACAGATCTTTTAGAAGCCACACTTCTTTTTAATATCCGAAATCAAAAGAAAGAAACAATAACAACCGTTATCATCTCTTCCTATAATTTGTACGAGACAAAAGGCGACAACAAGATACGAAAGAAAGAGTAACCTACCCGCGACCTTGATTATTCAAGATCTTGAAGCCAAAACCAATGGATTGCAAGAAACGAACATAAGTTATTACGGTAAAAGACATTTTCAAAGGGTTCGCTTTTTTTTTTTTTTTTTTTTTTTTTGCTCTAATGTAATATGTGTCGAAAGTTTAGATCAAACGAAACAAAACTTGCAACCTACCCGAGACCCGTGATAGGATCTTAAAGCCAACACTCTCTTTGTTCTTCATTTGTTCTTCGGGTTGCAATTAAAGAAACACGAATGGTGTAAGATTCATTGCATCTGGGTTTTGGTTTGTGGGTATTATGATATGGAGATGATGTATGCAAGAGATGACTACTGCATTTTCAGTTGGAAAGGATGAAGAAGATTAGTAGTCGGTTTTGTTTGATGAGATGAGAAAGAGTTGGAGCCTGCAAGATGGTGGGAGAGAAATTAGGAGGAGGGGGAGGGGCGGTTAGTTTAATGTGTGTGTCTAGGGTTGAATGAAATGAATGATGTTAAGGTAATGTATCTTATTTGAGCTTAAAATATGACTGTATTGTTGTGTGATAAATGGGTAATGTTATTTCATTTTTTTGAAGTTACCATTTATTTCATGTTTGACCATTGTAATAAAGTAAAACATTATTATTACTCAATAACATTTATTACTACGTATTAATCAATAACTTGAATTTATTAGAAATTGATTTGCACATTTTAGTGAATTTGCGAGTGTTATTATGCGAGAAATTAAAAGTTTCGCCAATTTATAATTTATCAGTTTAATTAACTAAATATATAAAAGCTTAAGTACCTTAATTTATTGTTAAGGGAGGTTGTGCACAACAAAAGTACGAAAACATGCCAATGACTCAAAAGGCTATCAATGGTAATGTTAAAAAATTGAAGGTTGAATTTGAAGTGCTTTGGAATAAGACCAAGTGATATTAACGGATGATCAAAAACATTGCCATTTACATTGCATTTAGTTATGCAACACATCAATTCAGGAGCCTTAAATAAATAAGCATCTTTAAACTTTCCACATTGTGCAGTTTTAGTAATTGTTTCATATTGGTTAACTTAAACATCTTTTTTAGCATATGTTTAAGACAAAATTCGTTATCACCTCGACTTAATGTATGAATAACATTTGGTGACTATTTTGTGTGATGTCATGTGTTGTGCTTATCAGGTGACCATCGGCTGCAACTAAGTTATTTTGTTTAAGATCATGAAGATAGTTCTCAAATAGTTGAAAAGACTTCAAGGTTTTTTTTTTTTTTTGGTATTTTCTTCCTTCCGTTTTTTTTCAAAGTAATTGCACCTTGCGGTGGTATTTAGTTGGGTGCAAACAAAGAAGCTTCACTTTTCGGAATTTTATAAATTTGGGCATCAATGTAGATATGTTAGTAAAAGTTTGCAATACATTCAGCAAGGCTCTTTTGTTTTCTTTTCTTTTCTTTTTGTAAGGCATAGATAATCTCATTGTTGCTTTGTTTCATTCTGTTGTATTATATGTGTTACATCTTGAAATACAAATGGTCAGTAAAATGTCTTCGTTGTAGTGTTTCATCACATGTTCAATTATTATTACACATTTGAATATCTTTTTAGTCACTTACTGATTTGTCATGGCTGTCTATAGCTATTAACTAACAGCTGGTTTAAGACAGTTATGAACTCAAGTTATATATCGGTATGGTAAATTTGCTTACATTTTCAATTGATATTTGCGTTATTAATAAGTATGTTATTGTTTAATTTCAAAGTCATTGATATCTAGAAGTAGTTTCATCTTTAGTTAATTTTGAAATGATCATCATTGTAATGGTGTATTGTTATTTATGTGTTTAATTTTATTTTACATATATTCTTAACGTATAGTGCTAATTTACCAATAATTCTTTAAAAAAAGGACTTGTGAACATGGAGGAGTATCTTTCAAATGTTAAATGGATTAAAGTAGCATTAACCAATAAAGCATCTTTATGTTCACAAATTAATTACTTGAATATTATTTTGCTGCCTTGAAATGATGTTTGAGTAAAGATATATGTTGGCATACAGGTGCGGTGAATTCAGAATTCCTACTCGAGTAGTAATTTGAATGTTCATATAGTTAAGTTCCTGAATTGATGCTTTCAATTGTCAAAGATCAAACAATTAAACGTTACATTAACTGATAACTTGGAGATGGAAAGTAATTTGACCAGTTATAGAAAAAACATAGCCCAAATTAACCACTCATTTGAAGTTGACAAAATTATCATTTCTACTTAACTACATCATTCTCACAACTTCTGTCTTCTTTTTTCATATACGATGTGTTGAATTTGAAAAATGAAGTACAAGTTTCCAATCCAGATGATGGGTGCTTAAAAATTAAGCGTGTTTATACCACAACTTTATATGCTAAACCGGTAATTTAAGTGGTATTGAATACAGCCTCAGGCGCCAATATTACAGTTGAACGAGAAACATGATAATTAACCCACGTTAATTTATTTTCAGCAGAAGCCTTAATGCTCTTGGATTTTCCAACTCAAAATCAAGATGGTATCTTGAGTTGCTTGCTTGCAATTTATGTTGTGAATATTTATTTGCTATATTATGAGGGATCGTGTAGTTATTGTGAAAATTGTGTGAATGGGATCGTGTAGTTATTGTAAGCAAATGCGAAGGGATTGTGTAGTTTTTGAGTTAATATGTTTGCATGATGAAAATTTGTACTTGAAAAATTGAAGGCAAAAATATACGTTTAGGCATGCAAAGAGGTTGAACATAATTACAACTTCCAAGTCATTAAAACGGATAATTTCTTCGACACAATAGTTTGTGATGGATTTGAATGTTAATATTTTGTTTGCGTTTTTTTTTTGACTCTTGACTAAAAATGATATATGAATTGTTGGAAGATTAATATCATATGAGCTTTAATTTTGTAAATCTATGCTGTGATAACTTATATTTTTTAACTTTTATCATCATGATCATGCTAAAATAGAAAATTTAAAACTCTATGAAACAAAAAAGTATGAACGAATGTTCTTCATATTATAAACGTCCGAGTATAACATATAGGCCATGTCTTAAACACATATATTAATACAAGTTCATTGTTAGGCAATAATTTTATTACTTAATCATAGTTGTCAAGAAAATTAAAAAAGTCAACAAAAATATTAAAGTTTTGTAATGTAACAAGTTGGTAAGGTTAACAAACGAGGTTATGTGCTTGACATATTTATACATAAGTTTCAATGTCATTAAGCCAACTATTAACAAAAACATTGATTGTTATTTTAACAAGTCGTGTGAATACACTTCCAGATCAATAAATGATGTGGATACCAATTTATGATCGGATAAAAAATCGAAATTTGATTCAAGATTTAGTAATGTATGTATGTTTGAAGAAAATACTAAGATTAAGAGAAGTTTTCCCAGCCTCTCTTTTCTGTATATATGTCCTGAGTTATTATCAGAACAGTTTTTATGGGTTTCCAAACAGGTTATAAACGGTCAATAAAAGCGCATGAAAAAACTGTAAAACAGTATTATAAACATATACCAACTGAGCAAGCCATTCTGCAACTTAGCAGCATGATCATAATCCATACTAGCAGCAGGTTACTCGCTGTCATCAGCACAGTTTCACCAGACCACAAGCAGGATTCCTATAAGTAGCAGTACCATCGCACACTACAGTACCTTCACATTACCTATGCAGTACTTAGCTAGCAGTATCACTACATCAACTAGCAGTACCTTATACATACCAGCAGTACTTCAAACCTAGTTATCAGTAGTCTGTTAATAGGTCAACTAACTGTGACCCTTAAATGCAATATTCAAAGCTCAAGTTATTACACTAAAATACCAACAAATGTGCAATTATTGTTACCTAAACATGACAATCGAATAGGTACGAATGTGTGCCTTTTATTTGGCAAGTTATGTGACTTAATTGTGAACAAGTTTTTTATTTTTGTTTACACCACGTGACAAGAGAAATTAGTGGGCAAAAAGGAAATTATGGTTAATTGGTTTTTGGTGAAATTTGTTATGCAGAATGACTTAGTATTTCCTTGACATGCGTTGTTATTCTACTAGGTATGGGCCAAAGATTAAAAGAACTTCTATTTGCAACAAGAGAAATTATTGGGCAAAAAAAATTATGGTTAATTGGTTTTTGTCGAAATTTGTTATGCAGAATGACTTTGGTATTTCCTTCATATGCATTGTGTTAGAGTTGTGGAAAAATATTAAAACGTATATGACTAGAATTGAACCCGAGACGAGGGATTGCACACGTTACGTATGAATGATCAAGTAAATAATTAATATATATAAATGTTATGTATTTTAATTATTTGGACACGAAATGATAACTAAGGGACGTTAAATAATTAACGGAATTGACTAACGACCGTTAGGGAATAAAGGGAGGACCGTAAGTGAAATTTGGAGCTAAAGAAAAAATGGAAACCCATTCCATGGGTTTGGCCGATCGGCCTAAAGGGTTTTACAACCCAAAATCGCATAGCTTTTGCTTCAAGATAGGTTTTGCCTATAAAAGTTATGATAACATTACTAGGCATCTAAATATCAATTCCACTAAAATAAATACAATACAACTTCTCTAATAGGCATCTAAATACCGTCATATGCTTATACAAGCAGCTGCATCAACGTTACGAAAAACCACTTAATTAATCAACCAAAAGACCGTGCATCTCACGGGTTGTATCAAGCCTCGTATTTATTAAGAGTCAAAGAAGTGGAAAGTTTTTTTTTAGCAAAGGAAAGTTATAAATTGTTAACCATGTGCGTAAGGAAGCTTGAGTGTTTCGATTACATACGGGATATTTATTTATATTTTGTGTTTTACAATTTTTCTCAAGCATGGTAGCTTTTATACTTGCTACAAAAAAAGGTTCCATACATTAAAACCTTACCCATACCCATATAAAAAGATGGGAGAATTCGAAACTATAACTCGAAAATTTTGGTTATCGTAAAACTAAATAGAAATCTTAAAACCATTGCCTAGCAATTGAAATAACTGAACTAATTAAAACGAAAGTGATCACTCTCTATTTTACAAAATCAGTTAACTAGCATTTGAGTTTGGTTTCGTAACAAGTCAACAAATTATTATAACATTGCGCAATGAACATCAAGATACAATTCGTGCAACGTACGGGTTTTCCACGCCTCGTATTTAATAGGAAAAGGCTATATATGCAAAGCCCTAATAATTACTGTGGTCAATTGGAAGTAAAACAGAGAAAAGGGGCTTTCAAGATCCTCATCTTTTTTCAACATCTTTCAGCATCAAGGTTAATTTTATGTCTAATATATTCATGTACTTTGTTTTTCTTGTTAATGCCAAACTCAAAATGTGAAATGGGTATGATCTAGCTTATTATTTGTGAACATATTTTATACATTTGATGTGAATGCTTTTATTTAGTAGGAGATATGTGCTTACAGGATTTTGCTTGTCATACATTAATGTTTTTCCGTTTATCCCAACAATTTAAAAAACCCATTTTTTTTTTTTTTTTTTTTTTTAAATATTAATATCTTTCAAACCGTTAATCGTTAAGCGGAAAAAATATATATATATATATACCGTTACGATGAGCATTTAATTATCTTTCTATAGATATGCACTTCGATATACTTTCGACAAAATTATTTTTTTCCTGTTTTTTCACGTTTTTTCATTTTTTTTGGTTACTGAAATTTGCATGAAAAAATCATACGTGATTTAACACTAATATCACATATGATATTATATATCATATGTGATTTAACACTAATATCACATGTGATATTACATATCATATGTGATTTAACACTAATATCACATGTGATTTTCCATGCAAATTTCAATAATGAAAAACAAACGAAGAAAAGACGAAAAAACGAGAAAAAAAAGGTGAAAAAAACGAAATTTTTTTTTTTGTCGAAAGTATATCAAAGTGCCCGTCTATAGAAAGATAATTAAATGCTCGTCACGATAGTGTAATTATTTTCGCTTAACGATTAGCGGTTTAAGAGATATTTAAATTAGAAAAAATAGGTGAAATATTAAAATGTTTTTAATCTCAATCATTGATTTCATTTTAAATAGATGGTAGGGATGAGTCCCTTGGTATGTAAGATAAGTTTGTAATGTAAAATAACTCACCTCATTAAGCTAAGAAGAAGTTAGAGTTTTTATTTTTACTAATGGTTCAGACTCGATTTAGGTGTAACACCCCAACCCGTCAAGGGTCAAAATGTTACATTATGATGACAACAGAACAAACACAAGCGAAAGACTTTTATTAATAATAAGGTTACAAATGTATTCTAAGGTAATAATGAAATACTAACATCTAAACATAATGAGTTCCCAAAACAAAAGTACAAATCCAACTAAATCCAACTGAAAATAAATCCAATAGTCTAATCCAGAAGCAAAAGGAATCTATCATCAGGGTAGTTCACTAAGAGCCCCTATGCACTCTTCACTCAAACCCAGCTTCCAACCTAAAATCTGCCGCATGAAAAGAAATGCGGCTGGGCTTAAAAAGCCTAGTGAACAGATATAACCAACGAATAATGGCCATGTATAAGTATAGGCACAATCTTCATATATCATATCATAACAGAACAGAACAGAACAGAATAGAAAGGGAACGTCGTTGATCCATCACACCTCCACGAAAAGTGTCATGCCATTGGTGCCTCAATGACATGGTCATGGTACCTCCATGACTAGTAAACAAATAACTCGGGCAACAGAACAAAACATAACAAAACATATCATATCAAGTCGTCATATCATAGCTAATCGGAGCATATCAAACTGAACGGAATCATATCATAACAAATGGATAGCAAATGAATATCATATCAACGAATAGTAAAACGAATATCAAACCAAAGGATCATATCAAGAGAATCATAGCAAAGGCTCATATCAACGGAATCATAACAAAGCAAATGAATCAAAGTCAAGGATCAGAAAGTCATGAGAAATCCCTACTGAGAATGGATAGAATATCTGTACCTCAAACCGCAAATGAAACCATATCAGAAACACACAGGGATCGAAAGTTACTCCTTCTTCAGCGAATCTACACGAATTAATGATCGTCTTATTATTTAAGAGCCATTTCTTAAGTTATTACTGATTCAGTTCTTATTGTTGTTCAGATTGACATATTAGGTTTCCTGCCATTTATAGCAACTTTCTATATTTAGTAACCATCCAAATTTAGTAGCTTTCCATATTTAGTAACTTTTCAGATTGAGTAACTTTCCCGATTTAGCAAGTTTCCATAAATAGTAAGTTTCCATAATTAGTAACTTAGGGTTACAATTCATAATTACTCAAATTAGGGTCTCCAACTGATAATAAGTTAACTTAAAGGTTCAATATGACAATTATCATAGTCCAGGGTTAAATATGTAAATTTAGTAAAGTCTAGGGTTTAACATGACAATTACCAAAGATTAGGGTTTAAATTGTAACTTAATTCTATAAATGACCCGTTTAGAGCTTAGCCGATTTAATTAACTACTTAGACACGTTTCGGATTAGTTACGTTTTAAACCAAACACACTCATCTACTCTTACACCTTCGAACACATATACACATTCACACCACTAAAAAAACACACGAGACACTCCCTTGAACTTCATAAGCAAACGAGACACAACCAAAATCCCACTCGCACCAAGACACTAAAAACACACTCTCGAATACACACATGCATACCCTTGTCGACACTTCCCATACTCACATGCAAACACAAAACTTCAATAACCACTTAACGTGTCAACATAAAATAATGAAACTAAAACAACCTAATGCTTAACTCTTTCCAGATTTGATCACACAACACACATATTATACTCTTGTTTAATTTCACCCCACGACACACCATTTTAACAGCTCAACTAATGAGACCCACACATGTATGAAAACTAGTCCTACATGATCACACTCACACATTTGTTTCACTTATTATACCCAGGTCTATATCTCATTATGCATGCATGATTTCCAGCCTTTATTCACATGAACAAAACACATACGCCCCATCATCACACGACCAGAACATACCCACACTATACATATAATCCTCCATAATCCACGATTTTATGTGGCTTGTTTCTCGTGACCCATTTCTTTGACGAAGCATATCTTTAACACACGTATGAATTTATCAATGTGACATAACTTAGAGCTGGTAACGAATATGAGATCATCATAAACATTCTATTGATCTTGATAATTTCCGTATCATTATCATATGTGAATTCGAATGAACCAAAATCATAATTTATAAGACACTAACAGATATTGGATTAGGTTTCATATACCCCTTAGGTCGAATAACAAAAAGAACGATTTATAGGGTACCTCAACGATGGATTTAAAGGGACGAACCATGGAACACCAGCACCAAAACTGAAACCCTTTCGAGCCAAAAACAAGAGTACCGAAAGAATACACCAACGATCACCCCTTAGCTGGTCTTCCAGTCGATCACCACTCTTTCATTCAACTACGTACTTGATCTTCTAGGAAAAAATATGAGCAGCCAATTTGTGAAAACCTTTTTTTGTTTTAGGCTTTAATGTGTTTCAGAAAAGTAGTATTCGGTTATAAGGGAGGAAGCAATTAAGGAAATAAAATGGGAATGTATGCCGATTCTATGGGGATAAGGGTGACTCATTCTCTCTAAACTTCATTTCAAACTTTCGGTATTATCCTTTGTGAAATTTTCGAATTTTGTACATAGTTTATAAAGCTAGGAAATTGGCCCATTGTGATATGTTAATGTGTGATATCCCAAAATATAAAATCGGTTTGCTAAGGGAATCTGATTTGTATATAACTTTAGGTTAGGAATTTCATACTTGTGATTTCAAATTAATAACAAATAGTTCAAAATTCTAGGTTATAATCGAAATCAAACGTTAAATGACTATTCGGATTTTAGGTTGTTATAATTCTTCCCCTCTAAAAAGAAAATTTCGTCCGCAAAATTGAAGTCGCAGAATTTAGACGGAGACGTACCAAATCGCGAAAAGAAACTGACCATAAATTGCCTCACGCTCGGAGAGGTTCTTCCAAAGGATTTTAACAAACGAATTTTTTTTTTCACATGAGTCGATCCAGACAAACTAGGATAGCTCCTGGCTCTCCATCAGAACACAAATCATAACAAATCTGATACAACGAATACGAAACAAATACGTAGCAGATGGCGGTTGTAATCTCACAAAGAGGTACATGAAACACATATCCACACAAGGCAAATACGGAGGTGGTGCTCGACGATAAAACTTCATCAACTCTATCTAAATTCTGAACGAACTAAGGAACTTGCTAAAAATCAGAGAGGCACATATCGAATTATCAACGAATCAAGAGTTTCATAAAGAGGTGGGTAACCTGTTCGTACTGACGATCAACTAAGCGCATATCAGAGTATCGAAACGTATCATAAGGCATAATGGGATGGGTAGGATAATCCTACGGTTAAGAACAAAACTAAGGACCAACGCATCGCGAACTAAATGTCCCTTATATGCTAAAACGTCTAACGCTTCTGTACGGGGACACCATACGGAACACACAAATTCCTAGTCTAAAATTTCAAAGTTTCTCTTCCACAATGATAACTAATCCATTAGTCACTGTAATCAACTCCAGACCTTCAATAAACAGCTCCCCGACCTAATTTAACCAAAAGGTGTTCTACATCTCCGTTCATACAGAATTCTGAAAGGAAATCCTTGTCACTTGCAAGCCATCTATCTTAGTGAGCAAACCCAACCAGACCCAGCACTTGTCAAATTTCCTGCTCAACACATCTTCCAAAGTTTGAATAGCTGTTCTTGTTTGTCCATCCGTCTGCAGGTGAGAAGTCGTACAAAAATCCTGAGTCCAATCCCCATAGTCTTCTGTATCTCTTATGGAAGTGTGAAGCAAAACGCGATTCTCTGACACGATCACTGCAGGTGCTCCATGTAGCTTGAATAATCTTCTGCCGAAAGAAATCTCTACCAATCTTCCAAGTGAGCCGACCTAGTCAAATGATCCACTACAACTCAATTCATGTTGTCCTATCTAAATGTGTGCGGAAATCCCGTTACAAGGTTCCTGAAAGTTTAATCCCACTTCCACATACGAACATCCAAAACTAAGGAAAAACCACTTGTACTCTGATGCTGAATCTTAAACTGTTGACACACTAAACACTTCGCCACCAAGGTAGTCACAATCGTCTTCATACCATTCCATCAAAATTTTACTTCAAGTCTCTATGCATAATAGTACAACTAAGATGGATAGAGCAAAATAGAACTGTGTGCTTCAATCAAAACCGCTTCCTTCAAGTCTTCTAACATAGATCATATTCCATCGTCTTTCTCCTGAGCTTCTTCATGTCTGTCACAAATCACTCCCAAGTCATGCGTCGGATAGTTCACTTCCTACGGTTCGTTTGCACCCCTAGCTGTATTGATGCATAACCAACAATTTTCCTGTGTTGCATAAGGACATAGCTAAGTCTCCTTCTTAAGTAGAAACAAATATCTTTTCCAGATTTTCCAAATTTCTCCTCTCATTCTTCATCTCAACCAAAATTTACTCTTCGAGAATATCACATGGGGCTTCTTCTGACGTAAAAATTTCAACACAAATTACGAAGATAATCCCCGTGTTTCTCGTTCGTCTCTGAATACACCAAGATGTCATAATATGATAATTTGTCCAAGTACTTATGAAAGATACTATTTATCAAGTCCATTGAAACAATCGGAGCAGTAGCCAATACAATTGGCATCACAACACTCATAGAGATCATAACGAATACGAAAAGCAATTATAGGAACATCTTGCTCCTTTAAACGTAACTGAAAATAATCGGATTCAAAATCAATCACTGAGAAAAAACTTCACACCCTGAAGTTGATTAATCAAATATTCGATTTGAGGTAACGGATAACGGTTCTAACCACAATACTATTCAATTTCCAAATTTCAATACACAACTTGATGCTATCATCATCCTTCTTCACGAATAAAACTATAGTATCCTACGGAGACACACTCGGACGGATAAAACCACTTCCTAGAAGTTGGTCCTTTAATACTCTCCATTCAACTGATGTCATTAAATACAGAGTTTCAGAATTAGGCAAAACGTCGTTCTTATACGGATAGAGTTCAAAATCAACCAACACACTGTTCTTAGGTACTTCTCAAGACATCCTATGATTCCAATAAGTTCAAGTTATATGATGTAACTATTATCACGTTGGCCAGGCGTCATAATACTTGCATCATATACACATGCCTTTATTGCAAACATATTCTACCTCGAGTCATCACTAAACAAATTCTCACAACCATATCAAAACAACTTCACATTCAGATGGTAATCTTGGTAGCTCATTAAGGAATACATCGTGAACAGTTCAAACAACCGAATAACTCTCGAGGTGAGTTTCATCAAACGAAGTATCTTCACAACCGTGAGGGATTAACGTGCAAGTTTTCAAAACAAAGGTGATCATAATTGCTTACCAGGTTGGAAACCATGGTACAAAATTTTTAGTTTCTCAATTCGCCAAAGATGACAAATCTAATATGACCGTTGTTAGCATCTCGATGCTCAGTCAACAAATCCATATCCAGAATAATATCGAGTCAAACATTCCCAAAGGAAACAGATTAGCTGAACGAAACTTATCTTCAAATATCTTCGAAACACACTGGACAATTCTGATACTTATGGCGAATAACCACCAGATTTCACACAGCGATAGAAATAGGTATAGGAAAACCTAATAGCGTAGAGGGGACCTTAATATGCTTAGCAAAGCAAGAGAAATCACAGAATGTGTCGAACATATCGGATTCATACATATACGAATTCTCTGAAAGGACGAAAAAGGCATCTAAACGAATAAAAAATGAATCAAAGATCGAAGTTTGAAGGAATGAAATCACATCAGAAGGTGGGACATGTAAGGCATTGCTACAAAATTCCCAAAACATTCTAAACTTATTTGATCACTAAGCTTATGTTGTGTATCCTGATAAATCCTCTAAATCTCAGAAACGAATTATCTTATAAGGGCTTAATTGAAAGCAGAGGCACAAATCAGAGTGGTGCAGAAGAAAGATAGCTAACTAATGCCTTATCATATAATCTACCCAATCCTCACCGGTCATAACTAAAGTTCCTACGGGGAGAAACCTAAAGCAAATCCTTCAAAGGTTATTCCATAAGCTCCTATAGTGTAAACTTAAGGGTCCAAATCTTCACAGGCCATAACTTATGTGCTACAAGTCGAAGCCTGGGATCTGAAACCATAATTGTAACACCCCAACCCGTCAATGGTCAAAATGCCACATTATGGTGTCAACAGAACAAACGCAAGCAGAAAATTTTTATTAATAATAAGGTTACAAAGGTATTCTAATGTAATAATGAAATACTAACATCTAAACATAATGAGTTCCCAAAACAAAAGAACAAATCCAACTAAATCTAACTGAAGATAAATCCAATAGTCTAATCCAGAAGCAAAAGGCATCTATCATCAAGGTAGTCCACTAAGAGCCCCTATGTACCATTCACTCAAACCCAGCTTCCAACCTAAAACCTGCCGCATGAAAAGAAATGCGGCTGAGTTTAAAAAGCCCAGTGAACAGATATAACCAACGAATAATCAACATATATAAGAATAGGGAAAAAGAAACATAAGTTCCTGCTGAACGAATATCATCTGCCAACCGAATAAGAGATCAAGGATCAACTGAACAAAATGTCATATATCATAAGAAGCAAATCATAGCGAAACATAAGGAGATCATAATGAAGTCAAAGGAATCAACAGAGAATAATAATCATATAACAAAACAGAACAGAACAGAAATGCCCACGAGCTCAGAAAGCATGCCACATGCTTAGTCACATAATCCTGTCATAGCATAAGTGTACAAGGAGGGGAGACCTCTCAAGTACCAGAAATGTGATGGGGTGCATGGCATGCACAAACTAGTCACCAATCATATCCAAACATATACCTAGGATGCATCCATACGCTCCTTGCAAAATAAAATACATATGCCAGTACTAGACTGTACATACATATACATAATGGCCATGTGCACAATCTTCATATATCAGAACAGAACAGAACAGAAAGGGAACGCCGTTGATCCATCACACCTCCACAGAAAGTGCCATTGGTGCCTCAATGGCATGGTCATGGTACCTCCTTGACTAGTAAACAAATAGCTCGAGCAACAGAACAAAACAGAACAAAACATATCATATCAAGTCATCATATCATAGCTAATCAGAGCATATCAAACTGAACGGAATCATATCATAGCAAATGGATAGCAAACGAATATCAAACCAAAGGATCATATCAAGAGAATCATAGCAAAGGCTCATATCAACGGAATCATAACAAAGCAAATGAATCAAAGTCAAGGATCAGAAAGTCCTGACAAATTCCTATTGAGAAGGGATAGAATATCTGTACCTCAAACCGCAAATGAAACCATATTTCGCAGGATCTTACACAGAAACACACAGGGATCGGAAGTTACTCCTTCTTAAGCGAATCTACACGAATTAATGATCGTCCTATTATTTAAGAACCAATTCATAAGTTATTACGGATTCAGTTCTTATTGTTGTTCAGATTGACATATTAGGTTTCCTGCCATTTATAGCAACTTTTTATATTTAGTAACCTTCCAAATTTAGTAGCTTTTCATATTTAGTAAGTTTCCAGATTGAGTAACTTTCCCGATTTAGCAAGTTTGCATAAATAGTAAGATTACATAATTAGTAACTTAGGTTTACAATTCATAATTACTCAAATTAGGGTCTCCAACTGATAATAAGTTAACTTAAAGGTTCAATATGACAATTATAATAGTCCAGGGTTAAATATGTAAATTTAGTAAAGTCTAGGGTTTAACATGACAATTACCAAAGATTAGGGTTTAAATTGTAACTTAATTCTATAAATGACCCGTTTAGAGCTTAGCCGATTTAATTAACTACTTAGACACGTTTCAGATTAGTTACGTTTGAAACCAAACACACTCATCTACTCTTACACCTTCGAACACATATACACATTCACACCACTAAACAAACTCACGAGACACTCCCTTGAACCTCACAAGCAAACGAGACACAACCAAAATCCCACTCGCACCAAGACACTACAAACACACTCTCGAACACACACGTGCATACCCCTGTCGACACTTCCCATACTCACATGCAAACACAAAACTTCAATTACCACTTAACGTGTCAACATAAAATAATGAAACTAAAACAACCTAATGCTTAACTCTTTCCAGATTTGATCACACAACACACATATTATACTCTTGTTTAATTTCACCCCACGACACACCATTTTAACAGCTCAACTAATGAGACCCACACATGCATGAAAACTAGTCCTACATGATCACACAACATTTGTTTCACTTATTATACCCAAGTCTATATCTCATTATGCATGCATGATTTCCATCCTTTATTCACGTGAACAAAACACATACGCCCCATCATCATACGAATAACACAAGAACGATTTAGAGGTTACCTCAACGACGGATTTAAAGGGACGAACCAAGGAACACCAGCACCAAAACTGAAACCCTTTCGAGCTCATAACAAGAGTACTGAAAGAATGCACCAACGATCACCCCTTAGCTGGTCTTCCAGTCGATCACCACTCTTTCATTCAACTACGTACTTGATCTTCTAGGAAAAATATGAGCAGCCGATTTGTCTAAACCTTTTTTTGTTTTAGGGTTTAATGTGTTTTAGAAAAGTAGTATTAGTTTATAAGGGAGGAAGCAATTGAGGAAATAAAATGGGAATGTATGCCGATTCTATGGGGGATAAGGGTGACTCATTCTCTCCAAACTTCATTTCAAATTTTCGGTATTATCCTTTGTGAAATTTTCGATTCATGTACATAGTTTATAAAGCTAGGAAAATGGCCCATCATGATATGTTATTGTGTGATATCCCAAAATATAAAATCGGTTTGCTAAGGGAATCTGATTTGTATATAACTTTAGGTTAGTAATGCCATACTTGTGATTTCAAATTAATAACACATAGTTCAAAATTTTAGGTTATAATCGAAATCAAACGTTAAATGCCTATTCGGATTTTAGGTTGTTATATTAGGTGTCTAGAAAGTATCAAGCAACAAGACCTTGTTTTGATATTTGAAAAATGTATTTTTGACTTCTTTATAAAAAGGGATTGTGCCTTATTTTATAAGCTAATAAGCATTATCCCTTGAATTGGGGTTTTTGAAAGTACATAAGGTTAACCAAACACCCCCTTAGAAGTGGGTATTTTAAATTAAAAAAATGTATGTTTCACTTCTTTAAGAGCACATTTTTTTAATTTTGAGCTAAAAAAAGTGTGCTTAGCACTTTTTAAATATTCTTCCAATTCTTTGAATGCATTTTTCAAAGGGAATCTGAGTGGATTAATGTATCATAATTCGTAACAACCAAAACTATACCCAATCCCTATGACTATAATCAAAGCTATCATATTAAGTACACACTTCATTTTTTATAGGTTATAGCTTCTTGTTGTTGCTGTTTTTGTGAATATGTGTTGCTAGTAGTGAGGCTGAAAAAAAACTTTTTTCTTTTGCATACATAGTAGATGTAAGATGATAATAAACCCATTACATCTATTTGCTGCTTGTTGCAACAAACTACCAAAGTTTTATATTGTAGTATAAGTAATGAGGTATACAACATTTCAATCTGTGACATCTCATCGATGAAAGTTATGAGTCTTACTATGCAGTTTATGATTTTCAGCCTCCGAATCTGTATATATATTTCATAAGTGTATCATATTGTTAAAAAATAGTCACCAACTAAAGATTGGTTTTTGTTATTAAGTATTTATACTTGATTTGAACTGATCTTAGATGATTTGTACAGTCAGGATCTTCGTATAAATAATACTGAGTATGTGCTCATATACATACCATTGCAGTTCTTTATCCAATGTCTGAAGGACACTTGAAGCCTAGCGTCTCTGGTGACAATCCCATTTGTAAACAGGTTGTCACAAAAACTTTACTCGATGATGCACGCAATGGTTTCAAGAATGGAAATTTTGTTTGTTCACCTTTGTC
Source organism: Artemisia tridentata subsp. tridentata (assembly GCA_021014915.2). Lineage (NCBI taxonomy): Eukaryota > Viridiplantae > Streptophyta > Magnoliopsida > Asterales > Asteraceae > Artemisia > Artemisia tridentata. Next base: position 76,640,376 of record CP139504.1, read on the forward strand.
TCTAGAGATTGTTTTGGGAATGCTTGCTGCTGGTACCGAAGGCCAAACTTTGAAACAGCTTTTAGAATTTCTTGGACATGAAAGCATAATCCAACTTCTTTCTGAGTCACCAACACATATTTTATCCAATCCAGGTCTTGATTTCAGTTTAGCGAATGGTGTTTGGGTAAATAAAAGGTTGGAACCTGTTCGAACTAGTTACCAATATGTTCTTGCAAGTGTTTACAAGACTGAAGCCAAATATCTAGTGTTTAGCTTTCTTTCTTTGTATTTATATACTCAAAAAACGTGGTCTTATTAATCAATAATTGTTTTTAGGCGAAGCTTGATGAAGCGGTTGAAGAAATAAATTATTGGGTTCACAAGGAAACTAAGGGTTTGATCCCCACAATTGTTGAAAGGAGTGATTTGAGTCAAGATGATTTAATGGTCTTTGTGAATGCCTGTATTTTAAAGGAGCATGGTCTTACCCTTTTCATGTTGAATGGACACGTAACAAACACTTTTATCTCATCAATGGGGAGAAGGTTTCAGTCCCCTTCATGACAAATTATAGAAGTTTCTATTATGGTTCATTCAAGGGCTACAAGATGATCAAATTTTCATATAAATGTAAAAACCCGGCAAAAAAAAATCTCAATGTATATCTTTCTCCCACATGAAAAAGATGGATTGAAGAATCTACTGGAACTTTTTCATTCTGATGATGCTTTATTTCATGGAGATTTTGACCTAAGAGAGGAGGAGTTTAATGAGCTATGGATACCCAAGTTCAAGATATCTTGTACTTTTGAACCTGAAGATGTTATGAAACAAATGGGATTGACATTACCTTTTGAGAACACAAATAAAGAGCTAAACGGGATAGTAAACATGAGAGGTCTCTATGACAATATGCTTTTCGTGTCGAAAATACTTCAGGAATCTGTTATTGAAGTTGATGAAAGAGGAACGGAAGCTGCTGCCGTTACTAGGATGCATCTGCGTGGGGGTGGGGGTCCACCGGCTCCACCACCGCAAAGGTTTGTGGCAGATCATCCGTTCATGTTCATGATAAGAGAAGACACTTCCAAAGCTGTTCTGTTCGTCGGAGTTGTCCTCAACCCTCATGTTAAGTAGCTAGTTCTTTTCCTTTATTAATTAATGTCTTCTAGTTGTATTTGGATATTTATGCTTTCCTTTTGAACGCTATGGATGTTTTATCTGGAGAACCATGTTAACTTTCTCTTGAATTTGTGACTTGCATGTTTATTCTTCTGAGTCTTGATAATTTTTGGTCAATATGCATGGCTTCATGAGAAGAAACCAAAATCTTAGGTATTTCTTGATTTATATAATCTATGCTGTCGAACTACAGTTACAATTGGTATATACTTCACCAGCTGCAGAGATTCATGTGTTTCTTATATTGTTAAACCATTTGACTAGTTCTTCTATCAGTGGTGGAGATCGATTCTAGAAGCCTGATCATTGGGTTCTCGTATGGTATCAAATTCTTAAACGTTGACAATTTCTCCCTCAAATTGAAAGCAATTATACATTTCCCTTTACTCAGAAATAGAGGTGGCAAAACGGGCCGGCCGGGCGGGCACGGACCAAACGGGCGCATGTTATACGGGCACGGACCAAACGGGCGCATGTTATACGAATCGCTTTAGAAATGACCCAAAATGACGAAATAAATTTCTCAAACTTGACACCTCATTTATATTTAAAAAAAATTAATAAATTATATTTATAAGTTTTTTTTTAAAAACAATTATAATATTCTCCAATTGAGAGAGAATATGTGCCTATTTGTGCCCATCTAACTTTTAAATGAGCAACATATGCCCATTTCAAAAAAAATAGGGGCCTAAATATGCCCAAATCTTTTACAAATTTTGCCCAAATAGCCCATTTTTTTTAATTTTGGGCACAAATTGCCACCTCTACTCAGAAACGAGCAATATATATATATATATATATATATATACATATATATATATATATATATACATATACATATATATATATATATATATATATATATATATATATATATATATATATATATATATGTATTATATATATATATATATATATATATATATATATATATATATATATATATATATATATATATTTTTTTTTTTTTTTTGCCCCTCTTATTTTATTATTTTTATTTTTTGAACTAATTGTCCCTCTTCTTTGGTGTCAAGTTAATCGCGATGAATAGTCAACGACATCAGTGAAAGGCTAGAAGAACAGGACCCATTATGGGACAGACAATGCATTACAGACGTATGATCATTACACTTAGTTAGGTGTATAAAATATGGGGAATATTTCACCTAATAGTAACCAAATTTGAGATCTGTTTTAATTTGACCACTCAAACTTTATATCAACAATAAAAAACATAAAAGTATCATGACTATTTCATTCTTGTGTAAAGGGGTGTTTACCAAATTAAGTGGTTTCATATAAACCTTTTAATTAGCATTTTATTTAGGAGATAGAAGCTTTAATGCTACCACCAATTAAGAGACATTAAGAGTTGGGCCCACATTTCTTCCCCACTAAGAAGAAAAGAAACACTCCCTTAACTTTCTAAAATTAGTGTGCTTAAAGTATTCATATATGCATTAACATGTTGTACATTAATTTTGAACACCCACCCTTTTAGTTTAACTACTTCCAAACCAACTTTATTTACAACTCGTTAATGCACGACTAAACATAAACAATAATCACAAAATAATAACAAAGTTTGAGAATTGCTCCCTCCGTCCATAATAAGTGTCCACTTTTCAAATGCACAAAGTTTTAGGAAATTCCACTAACTACACTCTCCACCAATCAAATATCACTATTACCCACTAAAGTCTCTTCTCATTGGTTGAAAATATTCCCTGGACACTTAATTTGGGACATCCCAAGATTTCATTATGGACACTTAATATGGGACGGAGGTAATAACAAAGTTTGAGAATTGTTACGTTTAGGTCATTCTAATATAAATTTACACAAGAATTGAACAATTTTGAAACTTTAATGGTTTTATGTAGAGGTGCACATACAAACCGGTTAACCGGACCGGAACCGAAAGCAAACCGGTAAAAACTGGTTTTGACCCAAACCGGTTCAGTTTTTCCACAAACCGCCGGTTTGGAACCGGTTTGAGATTTTGTAAAAAAGACCGGTTAGGGGACCGGTTTTTTGGAACCGGTTAGGAACCGGTTTGGGCGGGAAGGAGCGGATTTTTTGGATTTTTTTGAAATTTCAAAATTTGAATTTGAGTGGGAAGGAGCGCCGGGGGGGGGGGGTTAAATTATTTGTGTTCAAAAATTACCATTTTGCCATTTATTGTTTAGTATAAATAGAGTGGTTGTGTTTTGGTTTATTTACAACTTTCATAGTATCAAAATACACTCTAAAAAATCAAAACCGAAAGTATTTCACAAATGGCAAATTCAAACACCACCACCGGTAACACCGAGGCTGGTTCAACAAGTGCACCGACAATTGTTAAAATTTTACCATGCGACCGTGTACAAGATCCTTGGGCTAACTTCAACTACGTCCTAATGTCGGATGGCAAGAAAAAGACTCAATGTAAGCATTGCTTGAGTATAATGTCGGCGAGTTCCAACTCGACGTTGAGGGCTCATATCAACATGAAGTATTGCAAGACACTCAAAACGGTTCTGGAAGCGGGTCAATCGTCTATGGGTCGGGACGAAGTATTTTTGTATACGATCATGAAGTAGTTCGTCAACAATTTGCTTGTTTGGTGATTCGACGAGGTTTGCCGTTCAATCATTGGGACGACGAATTGACGACGGAAGTGATGCAGACTCATGTCCAACCAATGTACAATCATGTAAGTCGTATGACTCTAAAACGCGATGCTATGAAAATGTGAAAAACGGCCAAACAAGAATTAAAAGATGCTTTTTTTAATTTAAATGCTTGTGTTAATATAACAACGGATGTTTGGTCCGCTCCTCATGGTTCGCCATTTTCGTACCTTTGTGTTACCGCACATTGGGTTGATCCCGAAAGTTGGCAAATGATGAAGCAAGTCATAGCATTTGAATACTTTCCGGTTCCTCACACGGGAATTGCTTTATTCAAAATGTTAAAGTGTTTCACAAATTTCACTTGCAAGGAAAAATTCTTTCAATTACGTTGGATAATGCTAGTAACAATGCAAATGCAATGGGTAAACTAAAAATGGAATACGAGCCACCTTTAAATGGCGATTTCTATCATTCTCGATGTGTTGCACACATCATTAACTTGGTTGTGCAAGCGGGATTAGCCGATCCCATAATGCGTGAAATGAAATATTGTTTTAAACAAATGTTATACGATATTTTTAAAAAGGGTACTAAAAGATATAATAACTACGTTCGGATGTGTGTTGATGCGGGGAAACATTGGTTGTCACCTACTTTAGATTGTGATACAAGATTGAATTCCACTTATCTTATGTTCCTAAATGGTCTAAAACAAAAGGTGACTTTACAATATTTTCATGACATGTTGTCGGAAAAGGGTAGGGTTGTTCCATTTGCAGTCGAACATTGCGAAACTATTGAAAAACTAACCCGATTACTTGAAGTTTTTCTCAACGCCACAAAAAAATTATCGGGAGTTTATTATCCAACATCTCATTTGGTACTCGAGCAACTATACTAGATGTGTTCAAGTTTGGCCTCATTTGAATTAAATGGTGGTATATATACAAATATGGTTTCACCAATGAAAGAAAAACTTATTAAATATTTTGAAACTTTGTCACCGGTAATTACTTGTGCGACCGCATTAAATCCATGTTATAATGTATGCGGGTAGAGTTACTTATCGACTCGATTACAACTGATTTGGGGTTATTCGCGAATAACGCGAACTTTGGTGAAGATGCAAAAGCGGCTTTTAACAATTCTTTTGAAGGTTTATGGGAATATTATTTTGAAAAATATGGTAACCCAACTCCTTCTGTGAGTGCAACTTCTTCATCATCGAGGTCGTTGCATAGAGGGAATCCGATACAAGGCTTGCTACAAAAGTTAAGAGAACATCCCAACAAACGAGCAAAGAGTGATCATTTCACAAACATTGAATATGCAAGATATACCGGAACCGATTTTATCTCACATATTCCGGCTGACCAACATGAAAACTTTGATGTTTTGGCGTTTTGGTAAGCAAAGGAAACAATGTTTCCCGTTCTATCCAGAATGGCTCGAGATATACTAAGTGTACAAGCTACTTCGGTAGCTTCTGAATCCGCTTTTTCAACTAGTGGAAAGGTGTTATCAAACAGAAGAACAAGGCTCACATCTGCTTCTTTGGAAATGTGTATGTGTTTGAAAGATCATTTGGACGCAACCATGCGAGTGCAACACAAATCAAGTCATGAAAACCCTTTAGAATTCGAATAAGAGATCTACGAGGTAGAGGTTCAAGAGGGTGCAATCGAATTGATTTCCGATGAAGAAATAAGACAAGATGAAGCTGCTAACGAAGCTAGGTCATCGGATCCGATGTGGAAAACTAGAAGGGGGGGGGGTTGAATAGTTTTATGTCCTTTTAAAATTTATTGTGAAAACTTTATTTACTTTTGAAACTTAGATTCGAATTTATGTGATCTCAACTCTTGAACAATATGAACAATACGTATATAAGTAAATATAACTAAGTAATGCAAGTAAGGTAATAAAATGAAATGAAAGCTAGAGATGGAAAGATCTAACCGAGAGACAAGAGATTTATAGTGGTTCGGCTACAAGGACACCTTCCTTGCCCTACTCCACTCCCCGAGCACCTAACTCGAGAGTTTTCTTCACTATGTCAACAAGCTCCCTTATGGCGGAGAAAACCTTTACACAACTTTAGCTTACACCGGCTTAACGACACAAAGCTAGATGTCGAGTCCTAATCGTAGCTAGAACCAATCTCACACCTTAAACACGACTTAATCACACCTTCTTCTTCACGACTAGTTCACGACTTCTTCACGACTTCTTCACAACTTTTTCACAACTTCTTCACAACTTCTTCACGACACTTCACGACTAACAACTACCTATGTTCACTACTACTTCTTCACACCTTCACAACTTACACACCTTAACAACACAACTTCTCTACTTACACACTAACCTATCCCAAATAATTATACACACAACTATCTAATAACAATACACAACTTATATACAAATATATGTGATGACACAAACAACTTAGGTATCTAAGTTGCAATACTTCTTCTCTAGTTGTTGAAGGAGTATTCTTCTTTTGCACTTGAATGAAGGAAGCTTGAATCACTTAGAAACCAAAGCTTAAGATTATATGATCAAAGGATTTTGAAGATATGAAATGTGATTTAAAACAAAAAGTTTTAGTGTGCAAAAGGTGAGTAAAAGTCCAGGAGAAGACTGGTATTTATAGGAGAAAAATTGGACAGCTGGAAGTCTACTGGAGCGGGGGCGGTCCCCTTAATAATTAAGGGGGCCGCCTAGTAAAATTAAGGGGGCCGCCCCTTTTGTCCGTTGGCCAATTTTGTCCTTTTGTGGGGAAGGTTTTTCTGGAACCTTTTAACTGATTTTGGTTAAAAATTTGAATTCATATTTTTATAAAAGATTAAACATTTTTATTTAATGCCAAAAATGATTTTCAAAAATATATAAAATGTTTTTGATGTTTTATAAAAAATCTAGTTATTAAGAAAATGTTCCTTTGATCATATAATGCATTAAGCACTTGTTTATTCATACCTTAAGTGATTAAGTTGTAGAAGTGAATATTTACAACTAAATACTTGTTTATTTGATAAGTTTATGTTTAATGAGTTTATATTTTGTGATCATTAAAACATAGAGATATGAATAATGTTTTTAGGCATTATTTATGTCAATAATCTCCCCCTTTTTGATGATTACAAAACTTAAACTTATTAAATCCAAAAATTTATTTTTGGACAAGTATTTAGTGAGTTTACATTCACTTCTCCCCCTTTTTGTAGAATCAAAAAGGTTATGCCGACAAGTTTTAGAAACTAAATTTGTCGGGACGAGAACTCCCCCTTGATGGTTACTCCCCCTCGTTCGAGGGCACCAAGGAGACGAGCTATGGAAATCTTGGCTGCAAAAACAAGTTAGGAGACACAAGATACATATACATAGCAAAAATATTTAGAACAACCAACTAATACATTCAAGATGATCATATAAAATATGAATCATCATTACATTACATAAAATACTTGAAACATAATGATTACAACAAAACTAGAAAAACTAATGTTTCTCATATTGCCAAAGAGAGCGATTGGACTTGCTTGCAACAAAAGGGTGAGGGATTTTATTTGGAAAGCATGTGGATGGGTTTTAGTTATGTGATGGTGAGGGAAATGGAGCGGATCCATTGATGTTATATCGTTGTAGTGGAGGAATGGGATAGGGACAAGTGAGTAGATATTCGATCCAAGAAATATCTTCACTTAGGTGGAGGATTTGTTTTTGAAGGAAGATGCAACAAGGGCAATAGTGTGTGTGATTTGTAACTTGATCCAAGTTAAGAGAGTGGGGTAGGCAATTTGAGTAAGGTGAGGATGGAGGTTGTCCCTTGTTGCGTTGTGTGAGGTGCATAGCAAGGAGATCATTAAGATCATGGATTTGGTTAATCTCTTCATGAAGCTTTTGTCTTTCATGAATGGGGATTTGGTTATTTGGTGGAAATGGATGATATTGGGGTGAAAGGTTTGATGTTTGACCAAGGTGATGAGGGTTTTCAAGTATTCCATTGAAGTTGGTTTGAGGTTTAGGGGAGTAGTTTGGAATGAATGTGGATGTTTGGCCAAAATGGTAGGGTTTGTGAAATGGTTCAATGGAGTGAGGTTGTGATCTTGGAGAGTAGTTGGGGATGAATGGAGGTGTTGGTTGTCTAGTTGTGATGGGCTTATGGTGAGGGTTAGGTTTTCTTTTCCACCCGGGTTTTAAGGTCATCCTTGCTAGCTTAGAGGTTTTTGGTTTTGGGTTGATTGAAGAAGACATGATGGGATGATTGAATGTGGTGAGATATGGGGTTATTTATAGTGGAGGATTTGTGTTGTTTAGGAATAAAAAGGCTTGTTGGGTGTTTAGGACAAAATGTGTTTGTGAATTTGGGGAAGTATAGGATCAAATGGGCTAAAAAGCAGAAAAAGATTCTCTGAACCCGTCCAGCAGATGGCCGGTCCCCTTAATTATGGGCGGTCCCCTTAATAATTAAGGGGGCCGCCTTATGAATTAAGGGGGCCGCCCATCTGGTACCTTTCTGGGTTCCAGAAATGGGTTTTTCTGCAGAGATAGGTGAGGATGGCTATGTTTTGAGCTTTTGGTTTTAGGCAAGTCCCACTCTTTGAGGCAATAGAAAAAACATATTAAGCATGCATGGCATATAAGACAAATAAATAAGCAAGCAATAATTAATATCTAGCAATTAAGGAACCTAATCATCTAAGGCAAGGATAATGAAACAAAGGCACTAGAAACTAATGGGGAATATGTGATGGAACAATTGTGGGGATGTGATTAATAAGCTTGTTCTAGTGTGTGCCTATATGCAACAAATGTGGAGATGTGATTGTTTCGACTCCTAAATGCAAAAATTTCCTAAGAAACAATCCAAGGTCTCCTTGATTTGATTTTGCTCAATATATGAATATCAAAGATGTATATATTAGATTATATACTTTGACAATTCATGTGAGATCTTTATGCATGAAAAGAAAATGTTTTTAGCATTATTCAACAATGTAGGAAAAATAGTTTTCATGTGATTTCCTAGATGTGAGAATGATTTGTAGAAAATAGATTGGGTTTTGTTTAAATATGTTTATGCAAAGAAATATACCAATCTTTTATTTTGTGCAAAACAGATTCCTAGACTTAGATGGGAGGAAACAGAAAAAAAATTTAATAGTCAGATGGCCGGTCCCCTTAATGACAAGCCGGTCCCCTTAATAATTAAGGGGACCGCCTTTATGACATTAAGGGGTCCGCCCATCTGGAAGAAAAATTTTTACTAAAAATGCAGAAAATTCAATCAATTTGTTCCATCATTCCTAGGCCTAAACGTAAGTGGTTAAAGAGTTCACGCTTAAGGGGCTTAGTGAATATGTATGCTAAGTTATCTTCCGATGCAACCTTTTCTATAGATATGTTTCCTTTTTGAACGTTATCGCGGAGGAAGTGGTGGCGTATTTCTATATGTTTAGTCCTAGAGTGTTGAACGGGATTCTTACTTAAATCTATAGCACCTTTATTATCACACATAATTGGGACGTCATCTAACCTAATGCCATAGTCTACGAGAGCTTGTTTCATCCATAGTGCTTGTTGACATGCCTTTCCAGCGCTTACATATTCGGCTTCTGTGGTAGAAATAGCAAGAGTGGTTTGCTTCTTCGAGAACCAAGATGTTAGACAACATCCCATTAACGTGCAAATTCCGCTAGTACTTTTTCTATCTACGTAGTCTCCCGCATGATCCGAATCCGCATAGACGATGGTTTCTATGCCCGATCCCTTAGGATACCATAATCCTAAGTGTATAGTGCCTTTAATGTATCGGAAGATACGCTTAACCGCTTCTAGGTGAGAGGTTTTGGGATCCTCTTGAAAGCGAGCACAAAGGCAGACACTAAACATGATATCCGGTCTACTTGCCGTTAAGTATAGTAAACTACCTATCATTCCTCTATATTTAGTGTTTTCTACGGACTCACCCTCTTCATCTCTTGTGAGTTTTACTTCCGTAGACATTGGTGTCTTCATGGGCTTAGCATCTTCTAATCCAAATTTTTTAAGCATTTCCTTAATGTACTTAGATTGATTAAAAAATATTCCATCTTCTAATTGTTTTATTTGTAATCCTAGGAAGAAATTAAGTTCACCCATCATACTCATCTCAAACTCATCATGCATGATTTTGGCGAATTCATCACACATATCCTGACAAGTCGATCCGAATATAATGTCGTCGACATATATTTGGACAATGATGAGATTTGGGCTTTTCTTTTTCGTGAAAAGAGTGTTATCTACCATTCCCATGGAATAATCATGTTTAATAAGAAATGCCTTTAATCGATCATACCAAGCCTTGGGAGCTTGTTTGAGTCCATATAAGGCTTTCTTGAGTTTATAAACATAATCAGGTTTTGCGAAGTCAATGAATCCTGGAGGTTGTGCCACGTATACCTCCTCATTGATAAAACCGTTAAGGAATGCACTTTTCACGTCCATTTGAAATAACTTAAAATCTAGGGCGCATGCATAGGCAAGTAGTATTCTTATAGATTCTAATCTAGCTACGGGGGCATAAGTTTCGTCATAATCTATTCCTTCTTGTTGATTATATCCTTGGGCAACTAACCTAGCCTTGTTCCTAGTAACTATTCCATTTTCATCTAACTTATTTCTATAAACCCACTTAGTTCCTATGATGGTCATGTTCATGGGATTTGGGACTAGTTCCCAAACGTCATTAGTCTTAAATTGATTTAGTTCTTCTTGCATAGCCATAACCTAACTTTCATCTTTTAATGCCTCATTTATATTTTTAGGTTCTATAGTTGATAGGAAACAAAAGAAGTTATTTTTATCTTGAGCTTGTGATCTAAGAGTTCTTTGATTTAAGTTTCCTATTATATTATCTAACGGGTGTGATTTAGATTCCTTAACATTTACTATTTCGTCTTCACCTAATATTATATCTTCATTATCATCACCTAAGGGTTTAATTTTACTAACCTCAATAGCTTCTTCTTCAACTAGATCATCATCTTCTAAAGGCAATGTCTTAGGTGGTGGTGGAGTTTCATCAAATGTTACATTTAAGGACTCTTCTACTTTCATAGTGTGTTTATTAAGTATTATGTATGCTTTACTATTTTGTGAATACCCTAGAAAGATTCCTTCGTACGACTTAGGATCAAACTTAGTAAGGTAATCTTTTGTATTGAGAACAAAACATTTGCTCCCGAATACCCTAAAGTAATTTAGATTAGGTTTTCTACCTCTCAATAACTCATATGGGGTTTTTCCTAATATTCTCCTAATTGAGACTCTATTTATTATATATGTTGATGTATCTACAGCATGGCACCAAAATTTTTGTGGGATAGATTGTTCATTTAACATTGTTCTACTCATTTCTTGTAAGGTTCGATTCTTTCTTTCTACTACCCCATTTGATTGTGGAGTGCGAGGAGCAGAGAAATTGTGAGATATCCCATTTAAATCACAATATTTTTCGAATTGCACTTCATTATCAAATTCCCGACCATGGTCCGTCCTAATTGCTACTATAGAACATCCTAATTTATTTTGAATCATTTTACTAAATATTTCAAATTTATTAAAGGCTTCGGTTTTATCACTTAAAAAACTAGTCCACGTGTATCGTGAATAGTCATCTACAATTACTAAGGTATAACGATTACCTCCGTAACTCCGCACAGCGGTTGGACCAAAAAGGTCCATGTGTAATAATTCTAGGCATCTAGTAGTGGAGACTGTATTCTTAGCTTTGTGACTAGCATGTGCTTGCTTTCCTATTTTACATGCATCGCAAAAGTGTTGGTCATATCTTAGGTTAGGCAAGTTTCTAACTAATTCTTTGGAGGCTAGGGATTGTATTTGTTGCATATTTGCGTGACCTAATCTTCTATGCCACAATGTAGAGTTTTCATCTAAGGTTGCTAGACATATTTTATCTTCCGGTTTATTTCCTAGCTTCATACCATATACGCCACCTTTCCTAACTCCTCTATCTATGACCTTTCCGTCCTTAACTATTTCGCTATCTTTACTTGTAAAAGTAACCCTACACTTATTATCGCATATTTGTCCTATACTAAGCAAGTTATATGTTAAGTTATCTACATGCTCAACATTTTCAATAGTTAGGGAGTCTTGAGAGATCGTACCTTTGCCAATGATTTTTCCACGAAAATCACTACCGAAAATAACGTTACCTCCGTTGTATGCCTTGTAGGAGGAGAATAGCTTCCGGTTTCCCGTCATGTGCTTCGAGCAACCGCTATCCTTAATCCATTCGTCGGGCTCCAAATTTATTCCTAGACATATTTCATCGGTGGCTTGAGCTACAAGGCACTTTTCGTCTTTTGCTTTGTCCGCTTCATCTTTGTCGCTATCGCTCCATGTTCCACTAACAAATGCGCTTTCGTAATCGTAACCCGGTGGCTTTGGACATTCGCCAATGAGATGGTTTTGACTTCCACATCTAAAGCACTTTCTTTTCCCGTAGTTATCATTTCTATTTCTTTTGTAGCGATCTTCTTTCATCTCGCGGTTGTCTCGTGAATCTTCCTCGTCTCTTGAAGAATTTCTTGAATTCTCTAACGGCCATTGCATATTCTTCGTCTTCACTCTCGTCACTTGAATCATCGTCATCACTAATTTCCTTTTTGGCTTTTAGCGCGAGAGACTTGATTTGATCTTTCTTGCTCTTGACCGTTTCCGAGTCCCTCTTTATAATTTCTTCATGAACCTTCAAGTTGCCAATAAGCTCGTCAAGTGATAACGTTATCAAGTTCTTTGACTCTTCAATCGCCGTGACCTTTGCGCGCCATTTCGGATGTAATGCCCTAAGAAATTTCCTTACACAATTTTTACTAGAAAAAGTCTCATCAAGTGCTTTTAAACTTGTGATATTTGTGTTAAATTTAGCAAATGCATTATCAATAGATTCCTCTTCAGGAATTGTAAATTGTTCATATTGTTGTACAAGAAGATCTATTTTATTATCTTTGACTTGACTATTACCTTGGTGAGTGATTAGTAAAGAATCCCAAATATCTTTTGCGGTTTGACACATAAAAATTCTTTCATATTCTTTGCGTGGTAACGCATTATAAATAACCATTTTAGCTTCATTATTTTTCGCTAGTTTCCTTTTTAAATCATCATTTTGTTTTTCAAAAGGTACAATTTCATCTAATTTAGTTAGGATATTATATTGAATAGGGGAAAATCACCATAGGTAATAACATGCCAAAGATCAAGATCCTTTGATTTTACATAAGTTTCGAATCTATTTTTCCAATAAAGAAAACCATCACTTTCAAATAGTGGTGGTCTTTGCATAGATTGCCCTTCTAAATATTTTAAAGATTCCATAGATCGTTTCAAGTTTTAAAATACAGTTAATTTTAAAAATCTTGTTTGACGTGGCTCTTGATACCAATTGTGGAAAACTAGAAGGGGGGGTTGAATAGTTTTATGTCCTTTTAAAATTTATTGTGAAAACTTTATTTACTTTTGAAACTTAGATTCGAATTTATGTGATCTCAACTCTTGAACAATATGAACAATACGTATATAAGTAAATATAACTAAGTAATGCAAGTAAGGTAATAAAATGAAATGAAAGCTAGAGATGGAAAGATCTAACCGAGAGACAAGAGATTTATAGTGGTTCGGCTACAAGGACACCTTCCTTGCCCTACTCCACTCCCCGAGCACCTAACTCGAGAGTTTTCTTCACTATGTCAACAAGCTCCCTTATGGCGGAGAAAACCTTTACACAACTTTAGCTTACACCGGCTTAACGACACAAAGCTAGATGTCGAGTCCTAATCGTAGCTAGAACCAATCTCACACCTTAAACACGACTTAATCACACCTTCTTCTTCACGACTAGTTCACGACTTCTTCACGACTTCTTCACAACTTCTTCACAACTTCTTCACGACACTTCACGACTAACAACTACCTATGTTCACTACTACTTCTTCACACCTTCACAACTTACACACCTTAACAACACAACTTCTCTACTTACACACTAACCTATCCCAAATAATTATACACACAACTATCTAATAACAATACACAACTTATATACAAATATATGTGATGACACAAACAACTTAGGTATCTAAGTTGCAATACTTCTTCTCTAGTTGTTGAAGGAGTATTCTTCTTTTGCACTTGAATGAAGGAAGCTTGGATCACTTAGAAACCAAAGCTTAAGATTATATGATCAAAGGATTTTGAAGATATGAAATGTGATTTAAAACAGAAAGTTTTAGTGTGCAAAAGGTGAGTAAAAGTCCAGGAGAAGACTGGTATTTATAGGAGAAAAATTGGACAGCTGGAAGTCTACTGGAGCGGGGGCGGTCCCCTTAAATAGGGGGCGGTCCCCTTAATAATTAAAGGGGCCGCCTAGTAAAATTAAGGGGGCCGCCCCTTCTGTCCGTTGACCAATTTTGTCCTTTTATGGGGAAGGTTTTTCTGGAACATTTTAACTGATTTTGGTTACAAATTTGAATTCATATTTTTATAAAAGATTAAACATTTTTATTTAATGCCAAAAATGTTTTTCAAAAATATATAAAATGTTTTTGATGTTTTATAAAAAATCTAGTTATTAAGAAAATGTTCCTTTGATCATATAATGCATTAAGCACTTGTTTATTCATACCTTTAGTGATTAAGTTGTAGAAGTGAATATTTACAACTAAATACTTGTTTATTTGATAAGTTTATGTTTAATGAGTTTATATTTTGTGATCATTAAAACATAGAGATATGAATAATGTTTTTAGGCATTATTTATGTCAACAAAGCTAGGTCATCGGATCCGATGAAGATATTTACGAGTAGCTTTTCGATTTATTATGTTTATGTATTATGTTTTAAGTTTATTTATTATGTTTGATGTATTTCCTTTCGGTTGTATTTTCGATGTATTAAATAAAAGTTGAAGTTTATTCAGTTTACTTTGTATGAACGATGAAAAAAAAAAAAAAAAAAAAAAAAGGAAAAAAGAAAGGTTAACCGGTTAAAAACTGGTCCCAAACCTGTCAAACCGTTTCTTGAAAATTCAAATTTGAAATTGGCGCCTTGGTGGGCAAAAAAAAAGGGTCCAAACCGGTCACGAACCGTACCCAAACCGGTTTCAACCGGTTGGGTTTTTACCTCACCGGACCCGGTTTGTAACCGAACCGGTTAACCGGACGGATCGGTTTTTTTTGCGTTGACTCAAACCGGTTCGGGTTTGACCGGTCGTCAAACCGAACAGGTTAACCGGAAATGTGCACCTCTAGACTTTTATGGTTGATATAAAGTTTAAGTGACCAAATTAGAACATATCTTAAACTTGGTTACTATTTAATGATTTTCACCCAAAAATATGTGATTGTCGTTATTTTTCACCATTCTCATTTTAATTTTGTTTCTCATTTGATTTGATGACAACTCTGCTAATGTAATTTATATGATTATATTGCGACTAAACACTTTTTAAAAAAGATACTCAGGGTGTGTCGATAAACACACAAAATATTACTTTTTGCTTATTGTCCTTTTTGGTAACAATCAGCTTCCCACTCAGTTTTTTGGTGCGTTTCTTTTTGGCTTGTTACAAAAGATATTCCTTAACGTGAAAGGGTGTAAAAAGCCCACTCATTCCCATCCAGGACATAAAACACCACAATAAAGACATAAATACCCCCAATCTCTTCTCACCCATTTCATAAATTCAAACCCATAAATCCACCATCACCTCAACCTCTCGGATTTTGCCTCCTCATCGTCGGTCTGCCGCCGCCTTCACGCCACTGGTCCGACCCTTCCTTCACCACTGGTCCGACAACTTCGCCGGCGTTCAACAATTATTTCCTCCACTCCACTCAACAATTATTTCCAGGTCTCATCTTCCCAACAAAGTTCAGTCCGTCGTCATTACTTCTCGCTCGACGACCTTCTTGCCGTCGCTCCTCTTCGTTGCCGTCGTTCCTTCTTGCCGGCAATGTTCTTATTGTTGCCTTCGCCGCCTCCAATTTGTCGGTGCCGTCGATGCCTCCATGTTGAAATTGGGGGTTTATTGTTTATAAAAATTGGGGGTTTATTGTTAAACATGGTTGAGCAATCTTTTAGAAAGCTGTTTATGATTTAGGTTCTTCACAAAAGTTGCAATGGTTGAATTTGGAAATTGACGTGAAGCATTTCTGGGTTATTACAGTTGGATATTTATTTGGAGAAAGGTTAAAAAGAATTTCCAAGTACTTTGTTATTTTTAATATGGGATTTTGTCCTTTAATTGAACAAGATCTTGAATTTTGATTGTTTGAGTTTTATTTTGTTCCGATCAAAAAAAAGTTTTATTTTTTTGTTGTTTTTGGGTCACAAGTATAACACAAAAACATCGTATACTGATATTAAAGACAAGGGTAATTTGGACAGTTTGGTTATTTATGATTGCCATTCACTATGAAAAAGAAACGGGTATTTGTTCAAATGATTCTTATTCCAAATAACATCCTTAATCTAAACAAGAACTATTTCCAAACAGGAAAAAAAAATAAACAGCCCCTCAAAGTTATCGATAAACACACAAAATATTACACTATAGCGCCAATAAACATTTATCTAAAATACTTTATTAACTTAATTTACAAATTAACAATTATTTTGATACGTTATGTTAGTATGAATATTCATTATTATTATTATACATAACATTCATTGGGGCTCTTATGAACAGTACCCCTTCGGGTACTGTTCATGCTACAGTACTTTTTTTTTTTTTTTTTTTTTAGTTTAAAAATTCGCAAAAAATACCCCTGAAGTCGACAACTCTTTGCAAAATTAGTCCTTTTCCAAAAAATATGTTTCAAAATTAGCAAAAAATACCCCGAAAGTTGACAACTCTTTGCAAAAGTAGTCCTTTTACAAAAAATCTGTTTGAAAATTGGCAAAAAATACCCCTGAAGTTCGCGTCTCTTTGCAAAAGAAGTCCTTTGTCAAAAAATCCATTTCGCATCAAAATACGACAAAACACGTATAGCACAAAAATTATAAGCAACACACCCGCAGCAACGCGCGGGCTGCCCAACTCGCTAAATAACATTTAGTGGGGTTCTTATGAATAGTACCCCTTGCTACAGTACCTTTTTTTTTTTTAGTTTCAAAAATTCACAAAAAATACCCCTGAAGTCGACAACTCTTTGCAAAATTAGTCCTTTTCCAAAAAATATGTTTCAAAATTAGCAAAAAAACCCCGAAAGTTGACAGCTCTTTGCAAAAGTAGTCCTTTTACAAAAAATCTGTTTGAAAATTGGCAAAAAATACCCCTGAAGTTCGCGTCCCTTTGCAAAAGAAGTCCTTTGTCAAAAAATCCATTTCGCATCAAAATACGACAAAACACGTATAGCACAAAAATTATAAGCAACACACCCGCAGCAACGCGCGGGCTGCCCAACTCGATACGTTATGTTAGTTTGTTATATATATACAAGCTTAGGGACTTTACTGTATTTAGTAGTATACGATTAGGGCTTGGGTCGGTTAGATTTTCCCATTAGGGGATGCTATTCACGGATTTTATTATATCTTATTATTTTTCTTTAGTATACAACACATTGAGGTATTTTTCTAGTCGACATCAAAGTTCTGTCTTTAGATCAATTTCTACCGTTGTCGTTCGACGCCTTTCAATGTCAAGGTTTAATTCTAAGGGTAATATATATATTTATGTTTTGTTGAATGTTGTTAAGGTTAAAAAATAAAAATATTCATGTCTGTAGGTTTTTATTATATAATTAGTTAGTGATTTGTGTTTATGTCATCTCTGTTATGTAGCTATATCTACCTGATAGTCTTTCTACTAGTAGTTGTTTATATGTGAATGTTTTTCTCATATATATTTGATGTGAATGCTTTTAGTCAAGTAGGTTATTTGTGTGTAGAGAAAAATGAGAAATGCTTTGAATAGTTATGGGCCATACTGAACTATACGGAGTATGTAGGTAAGGCCATGTGTAGTGGGCGCTAAATTGCCCAATTTTTCCCAAAACCGCGCCTAATTAGCGCCCCTCTCGATTACACATGGGCGCCAATTGCCCAAAAAATGTCCTAGGCGCCAAATTTTTCACGCCCCGCCCCTTGTTGATTCCAATAAAAATTGTACCGTTAAACTTTTTTTTTTTGGGGTTCGGTTTAATCGAAAAACAAGAAACAAAACACATACTTACTTTGGTGCTCGATTAATTGAAAGTAAATCAAGGGACGAATTTCTTGTGTTTATATCATCGGTTGGATAAGAAAAATACAGGTTGAGAAGTTTTTTTTATCCTTGGCTGCGTATGTGTTTGTGTTAGGAGGGGTTGAGTAAAATTAGGTTAGTTAAAGTATTTTGATTGGGCTATTTGTTGGGCTGGGATTTTCCACAAGGTTTTTTTTTTTTTTTTTTTTTTTTTTTTATTTTTTTTTTATTTTTTATTTTTATTTATTGTTGAAAGATGGGATTTTCCACAAAATTTAATTTAATGTTTTTTTTTAATTAATAAAATGATGTTGTATTTTTTTTTAATTAATAAATTGATGTTTTAATTTAGAATGTATTATTTGGTTGAATTTAAAAAAAGAAAAAAAAAATAAAAAAAGTGACACGTGTCAAAATTTGCCCCACCCACCATTACACACCAAACCAATTCAAGCCCTTTGCTGACTCACCTGCCACATGTCAAATTTTGCCCCACTCACTATTTCTTACCATTACACATAGCCTAAGAAAGCATTAAGCAACACCGAAGGAAGTGGTTATTTCTGATAATGTTGCACATTAAAACTTCTATAAATTAATACTTAATAAATTAATAATCTTGATAAAATTAATAATTTGTCCGGTCCCAACTTGCTACAAGTACAAATTTTGACCCTAATCGATAAAATAATAAGATAATAATTTTTTTGAAACCCTAGTTTATATATATTGATTCCAACGAAACCATAAATTAATAATTAATAAAAAAAATTCCATATATATGTGTGATAATTTATTTTTTATCTCTAATTAGTATACATTGCAATTTATTTTTCATCTCAAACTAATATACACTGTAACTTGTACATATTGAAACTTGTTTTTCTAATTTTCTTTTTTCATCTTATACATTGTAATTTATTATTATTTTTTTTATTTCTAATTAGTATACATTGAAACTTGTTTTTTTTTTTAATTTATTTTTCATCTCTAACTAGTATACATTGTAACTAATACATGTCAGACTTGAAAATTTAAAGGCCATACATAAAAGCTCTTTAAATTAATAAATTATTAATTTATCGATATAATAATATCTCGCTAAATTAATAAAATTTCCTGTTTCCAACACTATTAATTTATAGAGGTTTTACTGTATAGTTTTGGTATGGTGGCATAATGAATGTTTTGTGTTACAAGTGTTTGTCTAACTTGTTTATGATCATATTGTTTTCTAAAACAAACAACAAAGCGATCAGTACTTGTTGAATATTCTTCCAAAAATATCATCGATACCAAGTAGACACTTCAGTTTTTATGCTGATGCAGAAGCTTATGTTTAATGTTATCAATAGATATTCCAAAAATGTATTATATTATTAAATAAGTAGTCACCCACCAAAGATTGATTTGGGTGAAAGCTGAAAACACGCAATATACTTATTCAAAAGACACGATGTACGCAACAAACTTTCAAAATTACCATTGTACGCAATTTACTTTCAAATTTGGTGCAATGTACGCAATATGACAGGTAACCAGCAGGTTACCAGGTTTCAAACTTTGAAAATTGACAGGAATGGTCCCTGTGGCATGCGTTGACTTTCACCGGTCATCCCTTGACTTTTTTATCACTTAGAAAAGTTAGAGTAATGGTCCTTATGGTTTGCGTTGACTTTCACCTTTAGTCCTTGTCTTTTCTTTTCACCGTTTTAGTCCGTTTTTCTTACGTTTTTTACGTTTTCGTCCGTTATTTTTACGTTTTGTCCGTTTTTCTTCCGTTTTAGTCCGTTTTTCATACGTTTTTTACGTTTTCGTCCGTTATTCTTACGTTTTTTCCGTTTTCATCCGTTTTTGTCCGTTTTTCTTACGTTTTTTTTCATTTTTGTCCGTTTTCCTTACGTTTTTTCCGTTTTTGTCCGTTTTTCTTCCGTTTTTGTCCGTTTTTCATACGTTTTTTACGTTTTCGTCCGTTATTCTTACGTTTTTTCCGTTTTTGTCCGTTTTTCTTACTTTTTTTTCACTTAGAAAAGTTACAGTAATGGTCCTTATGGTTTGCGTTGACTTTCACCTTTAGTCCTTGTCTTTTCTTTTCACCGTTTTAGTTAGTTTTTCTTACGTTTTTTACGTTTTCGTCCGTTATTTTTACGTTTGGTCCGTTTTTTCTTCCGTTTTAGTCCGTTTTTCATACGTTTTTTACGTTTTCGTCCGTTATTCTTACGTTTCATCCGTTTTTGTCCGTTTTTCTTACGTTTTTTTTTTTCATTTTTGTCCGTTTTCCTTAAGTTTTTTCCGTTTTTGTCCGTTTTTCATACTTTTTTTACGTTTTCGTCCGTTATTCTTACGTTTTTTCCGTTTTTGTCCGTTTTTCTTACTTTTTTTTTCGTTTTTGTCCGTTTTCTTACGTTTTTTTCCGTTTTTGTCCGTTTTCTTACGTTTTTGTCCGTTTTTCTTACATTTTTTTCGTTTTTGTCCGTTTTCTTACGTTTTTGTCCGTTTTTCTTACATTTTTTTGTGTTTTTGTCCGTTTTTCTTACGTTTTTTCCGTTTTTGTCTGTTTTCTTACGTTTTTTTTCGTTTTTGTCCGTTTTCTTACGTTTTTGTCCTTTATTCTTACGTTTTTTACGTTTTCATACGTTTTTGTACGTTTTCATACGTTTTTGTACGTTTTTCTTAGGTTTTTTCCGTTTTTCTTACGTTTTTTCACGTTTTCGTCCGTTATTCTTACGTTTTTTCGGTTTTCATACGTTTTTATCCGGTTTTCATACGTTTTTATCCATTTTCCTTACGTTTTCTTACTTTTTTTCGTTTTCTTTTTTTTGTCCAAGTTTTTTTTTCCGTCCGAATTTTTTGTCTGATTTTTTTTGTCCGAATTTTTTAAAAAAAATTAAAAAAGTTCAAAATTTTTGTCCGAATTTAAAAAAAAAAATAAAAAAAGTTCAGAATTTTTGTCCGATTTTTTTCCTTTTCTCTCCGAATTTAAAAAAAAAAATAAAAAAGTTCTAAATTTTTGTCCAAAATTTTTTTTTGACCAAATTTTTTAAAAAAATAAATAAAATTATAAAATAAAAAAATTCAAAATTCGGACAAAAATTTTGAACTTTTTTTATTTTTTTATTATTTTTTAAAAAAAATGGGACAAAAAAGAAAAAAAATCGGACAAAAACGTAAAAAAACGTAAGAATAACGGACAAAAACGTAAGAAAACGGACAATAACCTAAGAAAAACGTACAAAAACGTATGAAAACGTACAAAAACGTATGAAAACGTAAAAAACGTAAGAATAAAGGACAAAAACGTAAGAAAACGGACAAAAACGAAAAAAACGTAAGAAAACGGACAAAAACGGAAAAAACGTAAGAAAAACGGACAAAAACGAAAAAAAATGTAAGAAAAACGGACAAAAACGAAAAAAAAGTAAGAAAAACGGACAAAAACGGAAAAAAACGTAAGAATAACGGACAAAAACGTAAAAAAACGTATGAAAAACGGACAAAAACGAAAGAAAAACGGACAAAAAAAAGGAAAAAAAAAAAAACGTAAGGAAAACGGACAAAAAATGAAAAAAAAGTAAGAAAAACGGACAAAAAACGAATGAAACGTAAGAATAACGGACGAAAACGTAAAAAACGTATGAAAAACGGACTAAAACGGAAGAAAAACGGACAAAACGTAAAAATAACGGACGAAAACGTAAAAAACGTAAGAAAAACGGACTAAAACGGTGAAAAGAAAAGACAAGGACTAAAGGTGAAAGTCAACGCAAACCATAAGGACCATTACTGTAACTTTTCTAAGTGAAAAAAAAGTAAGAAAAACGGACAAAAACGTAAAAAAAATGTAAGAATAATGGACGAAAACGTAAAAAAAACGGACAAAAAAACGGAAAAGAAAAAACGGACAAAAAACGAAAAAAACGTAAGGAAAACGGACAAAAATGAAAAAAAACGTAAGAAAAACGGACAAAAAACGGATGAAAACGGAAAAAAAAACGTAAGAATAACGGACGAAAACGTAAAAAACGTATGAAAAACGGACTAAAACGGAAGAAAAACGGACAAAACGTAAAAATAACGGACGAAAACGTAAAAAACGTAAGAAAAACGGACTAAAACGGTGAAAAGAAAAGACAAGGACTAAAGGTGAAAGTCAACGCAAACCATAAGGACCATTACTCTAACTTTTCTAAGTGATAAAAAAGTCAAGGGATGACCGGTGAAAGTCAACGCATGCCACAGGGACCATTCCTGTCAATTTTCAAAGTTTGAAACATGGTAACCTGCTGGTTACCGGTCATATTGCGTACATTGCACCAAATTTGAAAGTAAATTGCGTACAATGGTAATTTTGAAAGTTTGTTGCGTACATCGTGTCTTTTAAATAAGTATATTGCGTGTTTTCAGCTTTCACCCACCAAAGATTGATTTAGGTAATTAAGTATTTATACAGGATTTGTGCTGATTTTAAAATAATTGTACAATTAAGATATTCTATATAAATAATACAGAGCATGTGATCATAAAAATTAAGTTTCAGGTTTTAATCCAATGGCTGAAGAAAGAGGCATGAAGCGAACCGTCTATAGTGACAAGCCATGCATTCAATCAGAAAAGAAGCAGAAAAAAGTTACCCCTGCGGCCACAATATCAGCCAACACCACAACTGTAAGTTTTATTTACTTTTTACTTTACATTATTAATTATTGTGAATTTGTGATGAGCTTTAATTTACATAAACAGGTTGTGACCAAAACATTACTAGCTGATGCTCGAAATGGTTTCAAGAAAGGAAATTTTGTTTGTTCACCGTTGTCACTTGATATCGTATTGGGAATGCTGACTGTTGGAGCCGAAGGCGAAACTTTGAAACAATTGTTAGGGTTCCTTAGACATCGAAGCATCGACCAGTTTCTTTCTCAGTCCCCAAGTTCCAAACTTTTAGCACAGAGTTTATCGAAGGGGAACAGTGGTCTTGAATTCAGTTTGGCGAATAGTGTTTGGGTAGAAAAAAACGACGGACCTGTTCTATCATCTTACAAAAAAGTTCTTCAAAATGTTTACAAAACTGAAGCGAAATATGTGGACTTTAAAGACAGGGTAAATCTATATCTGGTGCTTACCTTTCTTTCAGTGAATTGTTATAGTTAATTGATTCAGTCTGATTAGTCAATACTGGTTTACAGGTAAAGCTTAATGAAGCAGTTGAAGAAATTAATTCATGGGTAAAGAAAGAAACGAAGGGTTTGATACCCACAATGATTAAAACGGATGATTTTAAGGGAAATGAGATATTGGTGTTGGCGAATGCTTTATATTTTAAAGGAGCTTGGTGTAAACAATTTATAGCACGAATGACATGTAATTATGACTTTTATCTCATGAACGGGAGGAAGGTTTCAGTCCCCTTCATGACTCTTGATGAAAAACGATTTCTATATGGTTCCTTCAAGGGCTACACCATGATCAAACTTCCATATGAAAGTAACTACGGATCAAACTATTTTTCTATGTATATCTTTCTCCCAAATAGGATAGATGGATTGCGGAATCTTATTAAACTTTTTCATGCTGACGATACTTTATTCTATGGAGATTTTGACCTTGAACCCAAGATACTTCGTAAACTTTGGATACCAAAATTCAAAATTTCCTCTACATTTGAGCCTGCAGATGTTATGAAACAAATGGGATTAACATTGCCTTTTGACGAAATGAATAGAGAGTTTAGGGGGATAGTACCTGATGGCGATCTGATTTATGTGTCGAAAATACTTCAGAAATCTGTTATTGAAGTTGACGAAAGTGGAACAGTTGCTGCTTCTTGTACTATGATGATGGTAGGTCGGGGTGGATGTGCACCGGAAATTAATTTTGTGGCTGACCATCCGTTCATGTTCATGATAAGAGAAGACACTTCTAAAGCTGTTTTGTTCGTCGGAGCTGTCCTCAACCCTGGTGTTAACTAGCTAGCTATTTTTATTAATGAATTAATTTTATTTTTATTTCCTTTGTAACCCATGGATGTTTTTTTTTATTTTTCGAGGATTATGCACTACTTTCTCTTGGATTCTTGATTTACATGTTCATCCTGGAGGTTTTGTGGTTAATTGGTTTGATTTATGTAAATCTTATGCTATTGGAAACAGTTCAAAGTGTTCATACTTCATCCAAATTCATTCATTCATTCATTAGTTTGATGGATGGCTACACATATATTTGATTTATTTTGACAAACCCGTTTATGCATCTATATATTTAGCATTTATTTTATACTTTTTATTAAAAACTCTTTGTTTAAGTAGATCCTTAATACGTCTTATTATTCACATCTATATATATTCCTCGAACATCGAGATGGATGGCTGCACATTTATTTGTTGAACGTGATGAATCATACCCGTTCGGTATAATTTGTATTGCTCAACTGTAAATAGAGTAATACTTGGGAGGTTGTTTGTTTATGCTTATCTTAACTACATATAAGACATTAGTTGATTAGCTTTAGTATTCTGCTTATGTCTTGTATCTGGTTTGGGTTATGTCCAAATCAGTTATGGTTATTCATGATGTAATTTTGGTATATAATATAATTCACCTTTTGCACCAAAAAAACTACATATAAGACCATGTGTAGTGGTGTGTAAGAGAGGGTGGGGCGTTTTGCGCTATGTGGCAGTGTGGGCCATGCTGGGGCT
This sequence comes from Artemisia tridentata subsp. tridentata, assembly GCA_021014915.2. Taxonomy (NCBI): domain Eukaryota; kingdom Viridiplantae; phylum Streptophyta; class Magnoliopsida; order Asterales; family Asteraceae; genus Artemisia; species Artemisia tridentata. Next base: position 76,665,119 of record CP139504.1, read on the forward strand.
TGGTAGAAAAAGTGGTGTAGTGGTAGTAGGGGCGTTTTGCGCCATGTGGCACCCTTTTTATTTATTTATTATTTTTTTAATTACTATTACATAATTTATTAAAAAAAAAAAAAAAAAAAAAAAAAAAAAACTTCATTCATAAATTAAAAAAAAAAAACGTCATACAATTTCATACTAAATATTACATAAAAAACACTACAAACCATACTTTCTTTTGATTTTTTCATTGATTTGTTCGTTAATAGCTAGTTCCTCGTCGGTCATCCCATCGGTACTTCGTCGCAATTGCTCCAAATCTTTCCTTTTGATTAGCGTTGCTTGGTCGTTGTATCTTTTTTCTTTAAGCTCACGACGCTTTTGAGCCTCATCCCCTATCCTCGCAAGTTGAGCCGCAATTTGGCTCAACACGTTGTTGTCGGTGCCGGCGGACGAGGAGGAGGAAACCCTTTTTCCTTTGGCACTTCGCCTACCCGAGGGCCTTGGCCTCTCAATGACAACTTCGTCTTCATCCGCAAACTCGTTTAAGTTGATGAACGTGTGGGCATCGGATGCTTGACTCTCGTGTTCGATGTTGGATGATGATTGACTTTTGGACCGTTTTGACGGTCTCGTTGTATGAACTTCCAAAGGGGTTTGCTCTAGCCATTTTTGATGGGTGTGGAGATACTCCCATACTTGCTTCAATTGGAATGGATGAGACTTGACTTGTTTGTATTCCGTGCAAGAGGCGTGGTACGGCCATTCCAACAAACTCTCACCGCTTGGTACGGCATTTTTTTTTCCAGTTGTAGCAAGTATTGAAAAATTGACACCGACTATTTATTTCGGTCCACTTGGCCGAAACCATGTCTGGCGTACGGTACTCGGGTTCAACTCCCATGGCCGTAAAAAAAGCTTCTCGAAACCGATTCCAAAACACGTGTCCGCGTTGATAATCCGCTAAACAATTAAAAAAAAAATAAGTTAGTAACAAAAATAAAATAAAATACCGAGCATAAAAAAAAAAAAAAAAAAAAAAAAAAAAAAAAAAAAAAATAGGGGGAAAATATTATTGTAAAAGAGGGAGATAATTGAATGAATGTGTATAAAAAATAACGTTTGAAGTGGTTTTTATAGGGGAAAAAAATAAGAGTATTGAATTTAAAAAAAAAAAAAAAAAGTGGGATAGAGCCGTTGCAAACGGCTAGTTTTTTGAAACACACAAAGGGCTCGGGCGTTATCAACTCCACGCCTCTCGATTTTTTTTGAACAACGCCCGGTCGTTTTGGTGTTTGGGGCGTTTTCGGGCGTTGTGGGGCAAAACCAAAGGGCTTCCACGCCCCATTACAGTAGGTCTAAGAAGTTTATGGTCAAAGTGGAAAATGTTGAACGTTGAAAGTCAAGATTAGTTGAAATGGTGAAAAGTGAATTTTTTTATGGCAAGTATACACATTTATTACACGAATTCTTGAAATCAAAGCTCTTACATGGCCGGCATTAATCTATTAAGGGAATATATTGTATCATTAAAATGCAAAGGCTGACTTCTTTATATATATATATATATATATATATATATATATATATATATATATATATATATATATATTATATATATATATATATCAAAGGTCCATAAATATAAATGCATCTAATATACGTATATGCATCTAATTTTTAGCTAGAAAATATATTATGGTGCATATAAAAGATTAAGGATGCATCTAATTCAAATCGATGCATCTCTAAGGTGTAGTTATAGCTATTTCTCATCCTTCTCATTTTAAGGTTTCTTCTCATTTGATCCTAAGTCATAAAGTTATTAGTTTTTGTTATAGAATTTATTACGTAAATTTTGTTATAAAAGTTATAGTACTTCTAGATATGATTTTTCATAACATTTTGACCATTTTTCGTTACGGCCGCCACTTGACGTCGCCGCTGTCTTGCCAGAAAAAGTGGCTTCCGTTGAATTGCTCTCGCCGATAATAGACGGGTTCTTTTTTTTTTTTTTTTTTTTTTATGGTTGTTGGTAAATTTTGTTATTAAAGTTATTGTTATTTTGCTTTGTAAGTTCATGCAAATTTGTTTAGCAAATTCGTTTATCATTAAGATTAAGTAATTTTATTTATTTTATTTTTTTTATTTATTATTTCTTTTTTTTTTTGTTATAAGGTTTATGTAGATTCCGTTATAAAGGTATTATTTTTTTATATAGATTTATTCTTGTATTTTTTTTCTTTTATAAAGATTTTGTTTGATAAAATCATATTTATTTAGGTAAATTTCCGGTACTATATTTGGTAGGTTTGACATAAAGTAAAGTGTTAGCAGACATATGTATTAGGCCCAATTGTAGTGTTAGTATTCTAGCTTAATATTTGTAGTTAGGCCCATTAGTGTGTTATTTATACACAACATTGTAACTAATTGATGATCATCCAATATACGGTTTACATGGTATTAGGCTTAATAGTCGGTCCTGTAAAACCCTAAAAACCACCACACCAGCCGCTCTCCTCCATCTTCTACCTGCCATCGCAACATGACCAACGCAAACACACCACCACCACCCCAACCACTACCCTAACCCAACTATACGCGGTCCATAACATCAACAATCTTGTTCTCGTAAATTACTCATCACCAATTCTGTCTACTAACACTACTTCGAGTGCGCCACAGGTCTTGCTTGCCGAAACAAAACCTACTCGTGGTAACAAGACTCGTAATTCTCGAGACCATGATTGTAACACCCCCAAAATCTGGCTTTGCGGAAGCATTCGGGTCATGGGGTGCTACTGAATTGATAATCACAACACAAGGTAACAAAGAACGGAATACATACTCCGTTTTAATTAAATCATGAAAATATTGTTTACAACATCGTTTTGAATTAATAAAGTGAGGCCCACAAATTTAGTTGTCCCAGACAAAAACAAGTCATAATTAAAAGCCACAATATCCAGACAGTAATCTATGACCCTTGCTCTGCCACCACCTTGTCATATCAGTCAGCTTAAACATCTGAGAAAAATATGCTTAAAAAGTCAGCAAAAAGCTGGTGAGTTCATAGGTTTATCAATAATCAATAAATCAGCAGTTGGACCATGAGTTTAGCATATGAACATTACAACCCATGCAATGTCATATAAAAATATAGTCTATTTCGTTAGCGCTAAGTTCATGCAACCGAAGCTATAACTTGTGTGCATGCTATAGAAGCATGTTAAATATCAGTGGCCCGAAAAGTGTGTATCCCAGACACTTGTAGTTTCGACATGGTATACGTTCGTTTGCCTATCCGGTCAACCCGAACGGGGACGTTACTCCCAATAGATCTATTTATAACACTCGCGCTTCCAGCAGGAATTGACGGTTTATGGGTTGGGCATAGAGGGACATAACAGGGATTATGCTAAACCACGTAATAGCATAGACAGTAGTTTGGTCCATAAAATAGTTTTACATGTTTCTCACCCCAATAGTAAAACAAGTTTAAATAGTGTGGGGCTATAAACTCACCTTGATAAATAGCAGTCAGATCACAAAATAGTTCAGACAGAGTTCAACACCGACACGCGACCTAGATTAGTAAGGTCTATTTTAGTTCACAGTTCAAATTCAAGAATTCCAAATGTTTTAAAGAGTTCATGTTGTTGTTGCTGGTGTGACAGCATTTAAGTTGGAACAATGTTTTTAACATTTGTAGATATTGAGGTTTCTCTCTCAAGTGGGCGAATTTGGCGAATCCATGCGTATCATTCGTATAATCGTATAACTTTAATTCTGATTGCGCTCCTTAACTTCTAAAGATTTTGTGATTGACTAATGATGATTCCTTGATTGTCTCTAGCTGGCACGGATTCTTTATTGGTTTGAGTAGTTTTTTCTTAATTAGGTTGCGATTATTTTATTGCTACAATTTGCTTCATTCCACTTATTCATCTGGGCAAAGTTTATGATTATTTAATTGATTATTTAGTCGATTCATTCAACATTTAATTCGCTTCATTCATTATTACTGGATCGCTTAATCATTATGGGTTGATTTAATGTTCATGGATGATTATAAACCTTAGGTTTAGCTAGGGTTTTACACATTTTGTTGAAGATCAGACGTATTTCTTCTTGTTGGCTTGTGTCCTGCTGGTACATTCATTAGGGTTATTTGGGCTGTTGTGATGGTTAATTTGGGAGAGTCGAACGTTGATTTGCTACGCTCAGGTGCTGCTAAGGGTAACGAGGATATCACGGGTACTGAGTACATTCATGATTTGTTTATAGTTACACTTGGTAATCATGAAGACATTGACGAGTTCACTAAGGGGCTTGAAGAGGGTAAGTATCCGTTGTGGTCCACTTTGGATAGGGAAGTTCGGTTAAGGGTAATGGTTATATTAGAAGATTTGTGGGATGCTATTAAGGCTGAAGTTATTGCTCAACCATCGATCCATTCATCGCCTCATGAGTCTTTTAACCCTGAACCTGTATTTGAAGGTGTTAACATCTCTATTCCCCGTAAAGTGGTTGAAATCTCGATTGGAACATACTTTATATGGCTATTTTATTGGAAAAAGGGATGGCGTTTCCTGTTGTTGAATACTATGCTAGGAGTAACTGGGCGAAACATGGTCTTAAAAGGATCATGATGAATTCCAAAGGATTCTTTTTCTTCAAATTTGATACATTGGTTGGTTTAGAAGCTGTTTTGGAAGAAGGTCCTTGGATGATACGTAAGTCTCCTATAATTCTCAAGAAATGGTCTATGGATACTTGTTTGCGTAAGGAAGAATTGACTAGCATACCGGTATGGGTTAAATTGCATGATGTCCCTCTTCAAGTCTTTGAAGAGGATGGTATTAGTTTGATTGCCTCTTTCATTGGTAAGCTTGTAATGCTTGATTCTTATACTAGCTCTATGTGTAAGGATTCGTGGGGTAGAAGTAGTTTTGCTAGATGTCTTATTGAGGTCAAGTCTGAATCTGATCTTGTGGAGGCTGTGACTATTGGTTTCCCCTCTCTCACTGGGGAGGGTTTTAATAAAGAGACTATACTTGTTGAATATAAATGGAGGCCACCCAGATGTAGTCTATGCAAAATATTTGGTCATACGCATGATCAATGTCCTAAAAAGGTGGTGAGTCCTCCTTCTCAGGCGGTTAGTCCTCCTATTGTCTCTACTTCTCATGTTGCTACTCCTTCTGTGGAGTTGGATACTGATGGGTTCCAAAAGGTGGGTAAGAAAAAGAAGAAGGGTAAATCCAAGTCTTCTAATACGAATCAATCTATTGGTACTTCGGTTAAATAGTTCAAATTTGTTCCTAAGGCAGATACTAGTCAACCTAAGAAGGGAGCTTCTACTATGGGTAATGCATCTACATCGTCATCTCAGTTGAAGTCTACTGGTAATGCTTCTAAGGAAGTAAAGGTTACTACATCTAATCCGTATGCTGCATTGGTGATGGATGATGACGATGGTGAAGAACATGTTGAAAATGTGTTTGATGAATCGGCCAATTTATTTGATTCAGGGGCTAGTTCATCTCACACGTTTCCTGCTGGCTAGCTGATCTTCAGTTCTTTTTATAGATACATCGTTTGTTTCTAAAGTTGTAAGTGCTTATGGCATGTCATAAGCACTAGTTTTAGGTGTTTATCGAGCCTTGTAGCTTGAGGTTAATATGGTACTTCAGCCATATTCCATTTGTACTTAACTTTTTCGGTTTAATATACTTACCAGGGTGCAGGATTACTCCCCTTTACCCAAAAAAACATTTGTAGATATTGGCTCATTGGGAGTGTACAAACGTACAAAAGACCAAGATGAGCAAGCCTTCGGATTGACACAAATCGGAAAGCTACGTATGGAAGACAATTGCTAAAGCATGACAAGCATTGCTGACATATGGAAACGTTGTTGTTAAGTGAGTGTATGTGTTTTACATGAGTAAACGTGTGTACGATGGTGTGTGTGTGTGTGTGTATATATATATATATATATATATATATATATATATATATATATATATGTTCATATATACATATGGTTTTTGTAAAAAATGTTTAAGTTTGAAAATGTTCTCATCATTGTCTACATTATTTCATGATGTGTTAATAATTCATGTTTACAAGAAATCATTGTTTTAACAAAATTGAAATTTGTGTTTGAAAAATAATCGTTTCACAATCTAACGATTTATATAAGTTTTGGTAAAACAATCGCGAGTAATATGTCATGAAAACAATAAATTTGTTTATATTTCTCATTTTAGTGTTTCAAGTGGGTTATATATATATCGTTAAATATGAAAAGATATGTGTTCAAAATGATTTGTAAATCAAGTGTTTGTTATAAAACTCATGTTAGGTTTTTAAATTACCCCGTATGACATATATATATATATATATATATATATATATATATATATATATATATATATATATATATATATATATATATATATATATATATATATGAAGTTATTATATTTTCATGACATGTAATGAAACAATTATTCGTCGAGTTATTTTAATATGAAGTTGAAATGATTTTTAATGACTACTTGAACGGTAATGATCACGTCTCATGTGTTTGAAACGATTTATCGACAATAATATTTATGCGTGTGACGGAGTGGGCCGTGGCCCACGTTTAATAATTAAACAGATTTATTTGTGCATAAAATCTTGGGCCGCAATATACAAAGGCCAGCGGCCTGTTTTATTTTATATACCGAATGGGCTTCGGCCCAATGTGTTCTTTAATATACATAAGGGGTTTTTGGGCTGAGGAATTTGTGTCTAGCCCATCAGGAGTTTAAGGGGGGTTTGGCCCACTTGCTTTGAATGAATTTCTAGTAACACACAAGTTTTAGAACATAACCAAAATTCATATGGCTCTCGAATTTGAGCAGTTTTTGCGAGGAGCAAATGGGTTTAAGACATGAACTTGACTAAAACATGACTTACCAAGATTTGGTCATAGCCTGTACTCTTTGTAGACCTATGATCCGAGCACCCAAAGGGTGTTGCTATGACCAATTGGTCGACTCAAACAAGGAGCAAAAGAGGGTGTTAACCGAGTTTTTAGACGAACATTGTGACTATATCACAAAGTCTCTCGGTTTCAATGCAACCATATACGAATAGAACCTCTTTTTACACCCAAGTTTGAGGTTATTTAGACTAATGACTCAAGAAGACAACTAAAAGAAATATAACCTTGAATAATTTCGATGACTACACGACATGAATGGACCATGAGCATTCGGTTTACCCTTGAGCCGAGTACAACTCAACTCAAATGCCGAGGACTAGAGTAAGCTAAAACGGCAAAAAGGAAAGGATTTGAGTACTTCATTCTACTCGACCCAACTCCTATTTGGAGTGTCACACATTTTCTTTCAAACTAAAACACAAACACCTTGTGTGCACCTTTTTAAGCTAACATTCTACTAGCAAAACTTTCAACGCAACACAATTATTCGAACACCATTTACAGGAACGAGTACGTGGACAACCGCAAGACAACACAAGTGTGAACATGACTCAAACACATTGATTTAACACAATCCTAGCAACAATGGCTTAGGCTCGACTTAGCCTAAGAGTTTCATCTTAAACAACTAACATAGCATTCGGTTCAAGGTCGATTAACAAGATGAACTAGGACAATCAACATAGCCAAATTAATGACAACAACACATGATCCTGACCAAAAATCAGTTTCTAAATTGTGTTCCAAGTTTTATCAGTTTCAAGATTTGGTTCAACCACACCAAGACCAACATAATATTCGACATGATACTGACAAAAAAAAAAATCATATTGACAACAAGAAGATGATATATAATTTGAGAGCTCAATGAACTAAACAACATGAATAAGACGTAAACCTTACAAAGGAGATGATAGTGAATCGATTACAGGCAAGAATGACAAGAGTCCAACCCGATTCCAAGCAAGCCACATGTCACAACCATGATTTTTAGCAGGTTAGTTTGACCTATAGTCTCAACTCATTTAACTTTTGCTTGGTATGTATTACTTGCTTGTTTGTGATATGCGTATTATAGGTGGTATATGAGTGGTATAAGTGTGTGTGTGGACCACTAAATCCCTTGGTGTGAGACTTTGTCATGTTGAGTAGTGTTGGATTTTGGGATAAGTTCATTTTGATCGCCTTTGTGGTGAAGAAATGACTTGTGTATTTTGTTGGAGTTTTGTGGTTTTGCGTAATGATGACGTATAGTCCATACCCGGGTCACGAACCCGATTAGTAAACAATACTAACAATTAAGCCCACCACGTATGGGCCGCAACTGGACTACCAGTTATGTGACTTGGGTCGACAAGGCCCAAGCCCAAAGTTATTTCCGGATAATATATGGAGTATCTTCTAAATAAAGAGGATATATACCAAATATCCGATGTCGGCTAACACGCCGAGGAGTAGGGAACACGAAACCTACTAGGGTTTCGTGCATATATAAAGGGCATTCCAGCCCTCGGTAGAGGTACGATCTTCAGAAAACCCTAACCCCTTACTAAACCCTACATTCGATTACTTACTCTCACGCCGGAGGATAATCGGGGGAGACAATCCCTCGATAAGCCTAACGGTGTTTGTTCTTTTTCTTAGTGCGCAGGTTCCATCAAGCATTAAGATTCGAATTGGTACGATAATAGAAGCCCTGTCAAGGAACGCCCAACTTTTGTATCAACAAGTGGCGCCATCCGTGGGACCCTACACTAAGATTTTTACCGAGAACTAGAATGACGAAACACGGAAGTCATAAGAGTCCGCATGGGAAGAAAACGCAGGACGACCTGCTAGGGAAGAAGCATCAAACTGATGCGGCCTCTAAGCAAGCCTCTGGGACAACCAGCACGCCTCCAAGCTTAGGAGCACACCCAAACTTGATCTTCCCTGCAGTGGAATCGCTTACCAGGGTTACTCCCGCTATTACAACAAGTACTAGCGAGATAGAACTGGAGCGCACTCCTCTTGCCATGCCAGAGGTGAACTTCACTGAACCTCCCAACGCGCCTGTCCGTAACAAGGATCCTGCTTTGGAAACAGACTCCTTCGCGCTAGAAGGAGTCACTCCCGAGTTGGCCCCAAGTGACTTCGTATCTCAAAACTACGAAGCCTTGACTGCACTCATGCGAGAGGAGGCAAAGAAAAGGTCAAGCCAAAGTTTGCACGCCAGACTCAACTTTGACCCTAATCCTGATGCATCCCCACCGCGCTACCGAAAGGAAAGACGCGAGAAGGATAGCCGCAAGCAACCAGTGTTCGCCAGGATTGGAAGGAAGGTTGTGGACGAAGAAACAGCCGACTTTCAGCACCTGGAGGAGCGTGAAGATGGGGAACGGCGCGCCAATGTCCACGCTAGGCTTGGCAGTCGCAGAATCCAAGATAGGCTTGGGCGACGGTGCTCCCCAAGCGAAAGCCCCTCAAGTTCAAATTCTGATGATAGTCGGCGCAAGCGCCGCAGAGGAGCAAGCTCAGATTCTGATGATAGTCGACGCAAGCGTCACAAAAGAGTTCGCTCATCTTCGAGTGATTCCTCGGAAAACGAGGATAAAGAAACCGGACACTGGAAATCAAGAGGGAAGTACCGCGACCAGGATGATGAAGACATGTCTCTTCCCTGGCGTCGCCAAAAGGTTGATGCGTTTACTAGGCGCATCAGTGACTTTTCTGAGAATAAGAAAAGGCGCATGCCTGCTAATGTCAAAACATATGATGGGACAGGTGATCCTGATGATCACCTAAAAATTTTCGAATCAGCAGCTACTATCGAAAATTGGCCACAGCCTTGTGTGGTGCCATATGTTCAACTCCACATTAGTAGGGAATGCGCGCAACTGGTTTAGTAAGCTTCCACGCAGAAGCATTGGTGGGTTTGAAGAGTTGCGCAGAGCGTTTCGCTTAAACTTCACTCAAAGGAAGAAGTGCGCCAAAAACCCTGTAGAACTCGCTAGGGTTAAACAGCGACAAGGGGAATCCACAAGCGCTTTCATGGAACGCTTCAAGGACGAGTGCATGAAAGTCAAGGCGTGTCCAGAGATACTAAAAATATCGGGTTTTATGAATGCAATCAATAACCCAGATTTGATAAAAAAGCTAAACGATAAGGTTCCCCTAACCTTTGACGAACTCATGAAGCGCACGAGGTCTTTCGTCCAAGGAGAAGAAGCCGCTGCGGATAGCAAAAAAGGCTATTCGAACCATAGACCACAAGAAGAGTCAAGGAGACAATCCAATGACCAGGGTGGCAATCGTAACAGCCGCAGCAGAGGCTATCGCAACCAAGGGAGTGGAAGAGACAATGATAGATACACACCCCTCACAAAAACCCCAAGGGAGATATTTGTGATGGAGGGTGCGAACTTCCCGAAACCACCGCCAATCCGCACCCCAGAGGATAAGCGCATAGGGAATGGTTATTGCGAATACCATGGACAGAAGGGCCACACAACTAACGATTGCATCCAACTGCGCCAATTGATTGACAAATTGGTAAAGGAAGGAAAGATGGACCACCTCGTAAAAAACATCAGAGAAGGGAAAGACAAACCAAAACCAGTGGCCAAGAAAGAGACGCCAAGAGAAAAGGCAGACATCATCTACATGATACAGCCATGGCCGCGCTCGACAAGACAGAAGGTCAGTCAACGTTTTTCTAAGGAAAACGAGATTTCTTTCCCCTCCCTGACTGCGAACAACGCAGTGGTGGATCCACTTACCATTGAAATACATACGGGGGGTCACGACATCCGTCGCATGTATATAGATGGAGGTGCATCCGCTAATATTATATATGAACACTGCTTCAAGAAACTGCGACCTGAGATACAGAGTCAGTTGATCCCAGCCACAGCACCGCTCACTGGCTTCACAGGGGAGAAGATATGGCCCACGGGGCAATTGCGTCTATTTGTAGAAGTTGGTGACAAACCACACTCTACAGTTACCTGGATGGACTTCATGATAATCAGATCCCCCTCTCCGTACAATGGTATCATCGGGAGACCTGGAATATCATCTATCCGCGCCGTGCCATCCACAGCGCACGGGATGCTAAAGTTCCCAGTGGAAGGAGGTATTGTTACCCTTTACAATACCACCATACCACCCAAAGAATGCAACACAGTGACAAGTGACGTAAGCGTTGTTCCAGAACAGCGCGCAATTAAAGTCCCAAACCTAACGGTCGCCATTCACCCTGAATACCCGGATCAACAGGTATCTATTGGCGGGTCTCTGTCTGACAAAGGCAGATCAGCTATATGCGCACTCTTGCAAAATAATTTGGATATTTTTGCATGGGAACCAAAGCATATGACAGGAGTGCCACGCTCCATCACGGAACATAAGCTGCAAATCCGACAAGGATATCCTCCAATACGACAGAAAAAGCGCGGACAAGCTCCAGACCGCGCAAAAGCCATCCTGGAAGAAGTACATAAACTAGTAGACGCAGGCATCATGCGTGAAGTCTACTACCATGACTGGCTCTCTAACCCAGTGATGGTAAAGAAGAGTGATGGCAGTTGGAGGATGTGCGTAGACTTCACAGATCTCAATAAAGCATGTCCACAGGACTGCTACCCGCTACCGGAAATAGACTGGAAAATTGAGTCTCTATGTGGATATCCCTTCAAATGCTTCCTGGACGCATACAAGGGATACCACCAAATTCAAATGGCGGAGGAAGACGAAGAAAAGACGGCCTTCCACACAAGTCAAGGGGTCTACTGCTACACAAAGATGCCCTTCGGCCTAAAGAACGCAGGAGCAACATACCAAAGATTGGTGGACACTGCGTTCGAGAAGCAAGTGGGACGCAACTTGGAAGTATACGTCGATGATCTCGTCATCAAAAGCCATACAGAGGAAGAGCTGGTGCGCGACATGGAGGAAACGTTCAAAACACTCAGGAGAATCAACATGAAATTGAACCCTAAGAAGTGTACGTTTGGCGCTACGGAAGGCATGTTTCTCGGGTATTTGATAGAACCCGATGGGATTAAGCCTTGCCCAGAGAAGACTCAAGCAGTCATTGACCTCCCCTCACCGCGCACACTGAAAGAAGTTCAGTCACTAAACGGCAAGCTAGCCGGACTGAACCGATTCTTATCCAAATCAGCAGACAAGTCACTTCCCCTATTCAAGACACTCAAGAAGTGCACCAAAAAGGGAGACTTCAGGTGGACTGCGGAAGCAGAAGAAGCCTTTCAACAGCTCAAACAACACATAGCAGCACTCCCAAAACTTGTCGCACCCAGACCAGGGGAAGAGCTGATCATGTACCTATCTGCGACCCAAGGAGCAGTCAGCGCAGTGCTATTGACAGACAGGAACTCCGTCCAAACACCCATCTATTTTGTTAGTAAGGCGCTGAAGAAAACGGAGATTAACTACACTGCAATGGAGAAATTGGTCCTAGCCTTAGTGTTTGCAGCGAAAAGACTGCGCAGGTACTTCCAGGCGCATCCAATCGCTGTTATCACAGACCAACCCATCAAACAGGTTATATCGAAACCCGACGCATCGGGACGCCTACAAAAATGGAGTGTGTTACTGGGTGAGCACAACATATCATACAGACCGCGCACTGCAATTAAAGGGCAGATATTGGCCGACTTAATCATTGAGAAGCCGGATACAGACACCCCACCTGCGACAAGCAAGGAGGAACTTCAAGAACCATAGATCCTATTTACTGATGGATCCTCATGCGTAGATGGATCAGGAGGTGGCCTTATTCTCACCAACCCAGAAGGAGTTGAATTCACCTACGCACTGCGTTTTGAATTCACAGCCACGAACAACGAGGCAGAATACGAAGCACTCCTAGCTGGGTTACGCATCGCAACTCAAATGGGTGCACGCAACCTAGAAGTAAACGTCGATTCGCGGCTAGTGGCTAACCACGTGTCAGGAGAATATATAGCAAAGGAGGAACACATGATCCAATACCTCAAAAAGACCAAATCTCTGATCCAGAACTTCGATAGATTCATCATCAAGCAGGTTCCCAGGAGTGAAAATAGGAAAGCAGATGCGCTGAGCAAGATTGCATCCACCAGTTTTGCGCATCTATCAAAACAAGTTTTGGTGGAAACCTTGAAAAACAAGTCAATCACAGAGATGGAAATATCCACGGTGATAGAAGAGGAAAATCCTACGTGGATGACACCGATCATTGACTTCATCAGCAAGGGCATACTTCCCCAAGAGCAGAAGGAAGCTCGAAGAATCCGACGCACAGCGCAGCGATTCGAGCTCAGAGACAACGTCTTATATAGACGTTCATTCCTACAACCATGGCTTAGGTGTGTTGGACCTCTCCAGGCAGACTATGTACTTCGAGAGATCCACGCAGGCTCATGCAGCATGCACTCAGGACCACGGTCCATTGTAGCGCGCGCCCTAAGGTCTGGATACTATTGGCCAACTATGCACCGTGACGCACGTGACTTGGTACGGAAGTGCAATGATTGCCAAGTTCACAGACCTATTCCGCGCCGACCACAACATGAACTAACACCTATTACATCGCCATGGCCCTTCTACAAATGGGGTATCGACATCGCTGGACCTTTCCCCATTGCCGCAGGAGGATTGAAATTCCTCATTGTGGCAATAGATTACTTTACCAAGTGGATCGAAGCAAAGGCAGTAGCGACTATAACAGGTAACCAGGTGAAACGATTCGTGTGGGACAACATAGTATGTCATTTTGGATTGCCTGGAGAAATTATCTCGGATAACGGAAAACAATTCCGTGATAACCCGTTCAAAGATTGGTGCGAACAGCTGAACATCACGCAACACTTTGCATCAGTAACTCATCCACAAACCAATGGTCTGGTTGAGCGCGCAAACAGAAGCCTAGGCGAAGGAATCAAAGCGCGCCTGGACAGACACAAAGGTAGATGGGTAGAAGAACTATCACATGTTCTCTGGGCGCACCGAACAACCATCAAGGTTAGCAACGGGGACACCCCCTTCTCTTTGGTCTATGGGACAGAAGCTGTAATACCAGCTGAAATTGGCATGCCAACCATCCGTACTGCGGAAGTTAACATGGCAACCAATGATGATGAGCGGCGCATAGACTTAGATCTATTGGAAGAGCGACGTGAACGCGCAGCAATACGCGAAGAGAAAGCCAAGTCGAGAATGAAAAAATACTATGATACCAAAGTACGCAGCACTTCATTCAGACCAGGCGACTTCGTATACCGCGACAATGACTCAAGCCGCGCAGAAGACACTGGTAAGCTAGGACCAAAGTGGGAAGGACCTTACGAGGTCATAGAAGCACTTGGCAATGGAGCGTACAAGCTACGCGACAAGGACGGACGTGAGCTACAGCGAACATGGAACGTCCGCAACCTTAAACGGTGCTATCTTTGAAGAAGGCTACGGCCCAACATGGACACTCATGCGCTTTAGAAAGTGCCCCCAATAAAGATCCATGTAATTTTATTTTTTAAGTATTATCTAGATAAGTATTTTTTTCAAAACTTGCAAGTATTAATAAAACGTTATGGTTTCTAGCTAACTCCATAACACATTTAACTTTATTGTTTGCATCTTTATCATCGTATTTCAATATTGTTATAATCTTGCCTACATGGCGTGCATGCACACACTAAGACCCACGATGGCAGAAAGGATGAGTTAACCTAATAAACAACTCGTTGAGTAAGAGGGTTGCAAACCCATCAACATTGGATCACGAATCCTTGTTAAACACCTTGCGCTCAAGACGTTGGCGCAAGTTCCTTACGCACCCCACGACGGATGCGCAAAAGGGCACACTGTGCGCGTTTAACAACTCAGGAAGTCAAGACTCTTGACTCCTTAAAGTAAAATACGACAAGTAAAATTACAAAAATACATAGACGACTATGATTTCTTTCTTTACAATAAGTTAGACAAATTCAATACACGACTACGGTCAATATTTAAGGAAATTCATACACGATTATGATTCTTCTCTTTCTAAATACGCTTAGACACTTAAAGATATCTTCACGCAAAGATACATAAGTCATACAAGATCTACGAGGTCAAAAGCATAAGTATTTAGAAGTTACAAAAACACCAAGTACAAAAAGTAACCTTTTATTTATAGAATACGTTTCTACAAAAAGACTTGTACAAAAAAGTTAAATACTATATGTACGCCTTAACTGGCTGGAGCCCCCGCTCAAAGCCGCTTCCTTTGCATCCGCGAGCCTCTTCAACAACTCTGCATCATTAAGGGAAACAGTGGCCACGCAGACAGGCACACCATCGGATCTAGGCTGATGCGCAGCGCCTATGCCGCACAGAATGGCCTTTCCTTTCTCGCCTTTCTTTCG
The DNA here is from genome assembly GCA_021014915.2 of Artemisia tridentata subsp. tridentata. Lineage (NCBI taxonomy): Eukaryota > Viridiplantae > Streptophyta > Magnoliopsida > Asterales > Asteraceae > Artemisia > Artemisia tridentata. Next base: position 76,680,488 of record CP139504.1, read on the forward strand.
TGCGACCCTGGAAACATGCGCATTTAGCGACCTTTGCAAAGAAATCTCTTTCTCAAGACGGAAAGGATTCAGAATGTCACGAGGCTGGGCAAAAATGGGTACCTTCAACTGCGCTACATCAGGCTTCAAGTAGAAGTCCACCTGCTGATCTGCATCATCCTGCAGATGCCTAGGAAGAGTAAGCCCCGCCATGATCACGCTGATTGGCTGGTCCTGATCACGCTCCAAGAGAGCGATATGCGGAAGCTCAAGCTTCTTTAGCTCATCCATGGCAGCAACAAGCTCAGCATGGGCATTCGCCTTATACCCAGGCACCTCAGCAAGCGGCACAGTCAGCAACTTGGCCTCCGCAAGCTTGTCTGCGGCTGAGGTCTCACCGTGCGCAATAGCGCAATTCACAACCTTCCCAAAGGATGCGGTGACCTCAGGATGCTCCAGCGTACACATGGCGGCCAGGCGAAGACCATGACTGATCAACCACCTACGAAATAACACAAGTGTTAATAAGAAAAAGGGTCTCAAATATACACAAGCTATAAAGAGATAAAAGCATCATGTACCTGCGCTCAGCTATGGCCTGAACCATGTGAGGGTATAGCTCCTCATCATACTCGATGCTGAGCTTGCGGAGCTTCTCCTCCTGCGTCTTCAGCGCAAGCTCCACGCGACTGCGAAACTCCTCAATATTGGCAAAGTGCTTGCTCCTATTCTGTTCCAAGTACTTCAGCGCCCATAAGGAGTTACGCCTTTGACGGTCCGCATGAGCACGCTCTCGCTCCAGCTCAGCCATCACCATGACCTTCTCCTCACCCATTTTTCGCACAGACGCCTCTGCGCGCTCCAGTTTAGCCTTGGAGCTCAGCTGCTCAGCTTTAGAGCTTGCTAATTCAGCCTGCACAGACGCTAATTGCGCCTGCAGCCTGGAAACTTCCTCAGACTTGTGCACCCTTGCTTGCGTCACTAGCTCAGACTGGCGCACAGCTATAGAGGCAAGCTCCTCCATCGTAGAGTCAAATGGACTTGACTCCACTTCAACATCCCTCGGTGAACGCGCCCCGTCCAGAGCATGACTCACCTCGGGTGGCGCACTCCCATCTAGGACGCCAGCATCCTCCACAGGCTGTTCACTGCACAAAGCATCAAGAAACAAGGTTAGCGCACGGTCAAGCATACACAAAATCCTAAGGAATTGCTAAAAAATACTTACATGGGGGGAGGAGTCGAGGACACGTCCTTCTCCTTCTCAGTCTCAGTCGTGGACACACCTCCACCAGACTTCTCAACATCCACACTGAGGACACGAAGGAACAAGTTTAGCACAAAATATAACTTGACAAAAGTTTATAATAACTAAGGTACTTACTTCATCTGCACCTCAGAAAAAGACGAGCTTCCCCCAGCCTCAGTCCGCGGCCTCTTGGAAGGCCCTTCACCGTCACTGCCAAGCGCTCTCTTGCGCGTCAGTGGGGAGCTCTCCTCCATCTCACTGTCAGTCTCCTCTAAATGGATCACCGTTTCAGGAAGAGGAGGCTGCGCAGCGTCAGGACCTGGCTGCACAGGAGGAGCCACCTCCTGTATTGGCTCAGCTACGATCACATCAGGGGAGCCTTCGGGATCTGGGACAACCAGATCCACGACGCGCCCTGCCGTCGCCTGCAGAATAGTCTGCTCACCATCCCCCAAAGGACGTACTCCCACCGCCACAGAACGCGGATTCTCCAGACGTACAACTGAAAAAAGATCCATCTCTGCGCATAAAATAAGACAAAAAGAAGCAAGTTACATAAAGTACGAAAGACGAAGAAACACTTACACTAATAACGACAGTAAGGCGATAGAAGGAGCACCCACCCGTGCCATCCGCATTCAAGAATGTGGGAACTTCTGTCTCATGCTCAAAATAGTTGCGACTGATGCCCATGTGCACCAGGAACGCTTCCGGATACGGTTTGATCGGAAGGCGATTCTCATCTATTATCGCCGCATGATCCACGTTATACCACGTCTCAGGGGGGCGCTCATCCTTGGGCAGATTGGCACGGGTGTAGAATTGAAATTTGGAGGGGAAGACAGCATCATCAACCCAAAAGAACTTCTCCCTCCAGTCCTTGAGTTTATCCACCTTCTGCACATAGCACTGTAACTTGCCTACGCGCTTGGAGAAGGTAACCCACCCATTGGACCACGTCGCGTGATAGAACGCGCGGAATAAGTGGAGGGACGGGTGAACCGCTAACAAGCGACAGTTCACCTCAAAATTAGCAATCTTCCCAGCTCCAATACAATGCAACTGGGAGATGTGGAGGTCGTAATAATGGAGTATGTCACTCAATAACATGGAGATGGGGACGCGCTGATTCGCCCACTCGAAAAACCGCGTATATAACCCCACCTTCCCGGCAAGGAAATCCGCGATGGTGTCATTCGGACCTGGTACCTCTGGGCGCAGGCCCAAAGGGATAAAATAATCCGAAGTGAACTGCACTAGTTCCTCCTCGGTTATGTTAGAATGGAAATCATGAAGTTGCGCTACCATTTTGTGATTCAGACTATGTGCGCACGCGCTATTACCTATGAATTATCGTTCTTGAAAGCAGATTTGAAGATGTAAAAATGGTGGAATTGCGATTTTTTAACTGTGGACGTCACAGTGAATGAGAGGCGGTAGTTTATATACTTTTCCCATCCACCACAGATGAGTGACACGTGTCTCCCACTATCTCAAATCGTGTGGCTAGGATAAAGGATGGTACAAGACAAGTGGGCAACCTCTCCATTTCCCAAGGTACCCAAATTGCACTTTTTTGGACTAGATACATGATACGTGTATTTTTTAGGCGGTACATTTTTGAAAGCTTCCCGCGTACGCGTGAGGAATTAATTCGACACGACTTTAGTCTAGCATCCGCAGGTTTTACCCTGCGCATACTAGACTGGGGGGACATGATGACGTATAGTCCATACCCGGGTCACGAACCCGATTAGTAAACAATACTAACAATTAAGCCCACCACGTATGGGCCGCAACTGGACTACCAGTTATGTGACTTGGGTCGACAAGGCCCAAGCCCAAAGTTATTTCCGGATAATATATGGAGTATCTTCTAAATAAAGAGGATATATACCAAATATCCGATGTCGGCTAACACGTCGAGGAGTAGGGAACACGAAACCTACTAGGGTTTCGTGCATATATAAAGGGCATTCCAGCCCTCGGTAGAGGTACGATCTTCAGAAAACCCTAACCCCTTACTAAACCCTACATTCGATTACTTACTCTCACGCCAGAGGATAATCGGGGGAGACAATCCCTCGATAAGCCTAACGGTGTTTGTTCTTTTTCTTAGTGCGCAGGTTCCATCAAGCATTAAGATTCGAATTGGTACGATAATAGAAGCCCTGTCAAGGAACGCCCAACTTTTGTATCAACACGTAACGAGTCTCCGTTCAAGTGTTTGGACGTTTGTAAGTTACGTGGAGTTCGTTATCATGATTTATATTAATAATAAATATAAAAATTCTATTTTTGGAAACTTTGAGTGAAAATGATATTTTTTCGGTTATCGTAAAAATTTAAGTTTATCGCGTAAGACATTAGGTTTTGGTATAGGGTTTTTATAAAATATTAAAAGTACAAGATTTTAAGTGTAATAAATAGATTTAATAAAAATATATATATATATATATATATATATATTTAAAATTTCGGCTGAATAGGGATAAAGAGAAAAAAAAAAGGAAACCAAATCACATTCTAATTACAAATCTTGGAGGAAAAGTTATCTAGAATCCTCCATAGCACACTATAAATACAAAACCAAAATAACCCTAACCTACCCTTTGTAAAAATCGGCCAACACAAGGAAGAAAAGAGAAGAAGATTTTTTTTAGGGTTTTGATAATTCAATTTAAGGTATGTCTAGTAAACCCTAATTGTGTTATTAATTAGGGATAATTACTAAAATAGCCCGATTGCCCAAGTGCTAAGAGTATCTATCCCGATCTCAAAAAATTCCCCCCTTAGCCCAGGGCAACTCGTATAATCACGTATTGTACGGCAGTGTATTTTGGGCAACTTTTATTTGTTGGGCAACCGTATACTTTACAGATGGTTTTTTGGTCATTTCAAAAATTTTACACTGTTCACTGCTTTCATTACTGTTCATACCGTATTCGAAAATAAAATTTTAAAAACAAACAGCATCTCCTCTATACACTTCTTCCCTCCATCTCGTTTCACAGTCACGGTAAAAAAAAATAAACTGGGTTTATGTTCGCGCTTGTTTATCTTGTTACACTATTATTTCAATCTCCAATCTACTACCATTGTTTTCCCTGATTGTCATCTGAAAACAGAGTAACTGTTCATTGAACAGTGTTCCAATAAAATCATTTAACACCGTCGATTGTTTGTTTGATTCAAAAAAATGTGGTATAATATGGTATGTACAGCGTATTACGAATCTTTATTACATTTGTTTTGTATCGTTATTGATTTTTGTTTATCTGGTATAATATAGTGTTGTTTGTTTGTTTATGCATTTATGTGGATTATGATTTGATTTTTGTTTTGGGATGTATTTGATAAGCCACGATTTTGGGTTGTATCTGATACGCCATGCCTGATTCAAATAAGGTCATAAGCAAAACACCCTATTCTTATGGTCCAACACTAAGTGGTTGTAGTTAAGTTGTAATCATCTGAACTGTGTATGATAGTGTTTACGCTGGCTGTATACATGTGTTCAAACTTATTTTGTTATGAATTGTATGTTCTGAGTTAACATATTTTTTCCTTTTAGGACTATGAAGCTAAACTAATCATTAGTAGCAAACTCAACTACTTTTGGTTGATAAATCGGAAATTAGACGCAAAACGACGGAACTTGTTTAGGAGTACATGCTTTGGAAAATGGTTGGATTTGTTATACTTTGAACATGAAACACACCTCATTGACTATATGGTACGGAAACAAAGAAGAGTGGACGAGTCTCATTATGATATGCCCTTTATCTATTACCTAGATGGACATACTCTGCATTTTGGTCGTCCTGAGTTTTGTCTAATGACGGGGTTGCGGTTTGGAAGTGTAAGCTTTGAGTTATACACTTCTGGTGCTCTCAAATTTCGTGATAGGGTGTTTCCTGACAAGCGAGGTTTGATTGTAACCAACTTAGACCTTATTGGTGTCATCGAGGATGAAGAGCAGTTTCGCAAGCTATGTGATGAAGACGCAATACGGATATCTCTTTTGTTAGTCTTAGAGGTGATCTTTATGGGTCGTTTATTGACATCCCAAGTTGATGACACATTGATGAGGTTGGTTGAAAACCTAGAAGCTTGGAATGCATTTCCGTGGGGTGAACATATTTGGACCCATTTATATGACCAACTTCATAATGTAATGGATAAGCACACGGATAACCACCTTTTAGTATTGAAGAAAAACCCAAAATCTGTTCCGACCTATACTTTGTCTGGATTTGTATTTGCTTTCCAGGTTTGTATTTATTTTTATTAATAATATATTTTTCAGCCGAACATTTTGATGGACTGATTGATATGTTTGTGTTTTACAATTTGTTTAGATTTGGATACTCGAGTCTTTTGAAAGATCTGAACGTTGGTGGAGTAAAGACCCTAATGTGATTCCAAGAGCTATTGCATGGTCTATGAAGTCACCATTCAAAAGAAGCGACCATTCCTACCTTTTTTCAGAGGTCACTATTTTTTTCTATTTGTATTTACGTAAAATAAATTGTTGAATCCCTGTTGAGCAATGATCTTTTTTTCTTTTTCTTGAATTGAAACAAAATTAATCACTACGCCGAATATAATGAATAATCTTAAGGAGAGCAATGAACACACATAGGTAGGAGCCTGTTATTTTTGTACTATCCCTTATGCTTCTTTCTAAGTTGCAGAACCAAATCATCTATGGCATCCTGTCTCTCTTCCGGAGTATACATTTCTCTTTCCTCCTCCCGAGTTTGCATTGTCTTTTTCTTTCCAACTTGTAGGATCGACGCCTTGATTGATCTTTGAGCCAATAAAAATCTCTGTATGACAAACTTATATTTATGCGGAAACTAAATATAAGATTGTGAAGAAGACAATGACTAATGAACTATGATCCTAGAATAAGTGTAACTAGAATAACTGTAATACGACTAAAAAATAAGCAACGACCAGCAGCAATAAACACTGCCAGCAGGAACACACCAAAGCTACCAGCAGGATTGCACTTGCGCAGCAGCAAGATTAAGTAACCAGAAGCAACATCTTTAAAGCAAACATTTCCAGCAGCAACCTCTATATAAAAGCAGCAACATAATATAATCATCTCCAATTAAGCTGGTTACCATGTAATTCTCTTGATCTTGACTGCTACTATGACAATGTGTACATCAAATCACTTAAGTTTCATACTATTCTCATCACTTCCAGGTGTGTTATCTCCTGTGAGAGGTGAATCATTGAAAATTAATGGATTTGATGTCTCTTTACCAATAGCCATCACTACTGGAGTAGCCAATGTTTTTGTGTGTAAGACCATGGTACATTGATAACCATATGATTTTTAGTAAATCATCAACTATAAACGGATTTGACTTGTCTTTACCTATAGCCGTTTGGTCAGGACTAGCCAATTCTTGGTTACAGCAGAACCTTGGTGAATTGAGTACCAAATATGGTTTTCAAACTGCCTTTACCACAAGCCATATGCATGTGGGCTAGCCAATTCTTAGGAAATCCAACTTTGTTGTGATCTTCTTTGTATTCAAGGGTTGCCATAGTGTTGAATCAGGGATTGAGATGTGCAAATAAGAAGGAATGAGATGTGCAATTGATTTGAGAGACTGCGGTTATTTTGGGAGAGGAATTTAATATTTAGTTCGTGAATACGGTTTCCAAATTTAGCAGATCTAAATTCTAAATTTCTCGCGTAAACTTTGACTAATTTGAATTTAATTTATTCCCAAAATTAATCCCCCAAATTCTTAAACGTCCGCAGCAATGAAGTCAACCAGAGTACCTTTGACTAAAAAACACTACCAGCAGCAACGTTAAGTCAACCGGCAGCAATGAGATGGTCAATCGGCAACAATGAATGATGTGTGACTAACGTCAAATCCCCAATTAACTCTAAACCAACCCAACATTTAATTCCATTAACCTCCCCTTAAGGCTATATAATCCCTTGAAAAATCAATCACAAAGAGTTGCTTGCAAATGAAGTAGATTTGACAATGGGGTTAACACAACCAAGAGTATCTGACAATAATGACAATCAATAGTTGTATTTAGTATCTAATGAACTTGAAGCTGCACTATCTTCAAAAGTCAACATTAGGCGCACAAAGTTACTTGTGAGATATAATTGTCCCCGTTTACTTGTGAGATGTAAGGTTACATATTTTATTTGTCCCGTTTATTTGTAGGAGTCGAATACACGTTTAGATCTCAAGCCGAATACACCTGAGTACGAGTCTTCATGGTGGATACAGAGCCAAGAATTCTTCCAAAACTACGTTCCCAGGGCTGCAGCCACATCCAATTACACCCTCTTCGATGCTTATCTTAACAGGTTGTCAAAGGCACGCAAACGGGTCAGTGAGTCGTTGAAAGTAAATTCCACTCAACGTAGGGCTGGTAATAGTTCACCAACCAAGAGGCTTAAGGACCGTGTCCTTGCTGAGCTTAATGGCCAAGTATTGAAACTTGAGATTATTATTGAGGTTGCGTTTTATTCAGCTTACTATGTCAATAGTATGCACTCTGTATATACGGGTTTATAATACATGTTATAATATTACAGGTTCTTGCTCGTGAGAGACCTGGCGGACTGCAGGTACATTTCAAAAAAAATATGAGTACCTACTTTGACATCCACCCTGTACTTTTTTACAAAAAATATAATGATTTGACAGGAGAAACTGGATATTGAGTCACATTTTCCTAACACGAGTTCTGAATTTTGCCATTCACTTAACAAATTTTACCTGAAATTGATTGCCTTGCCTGATTCTGACGAAGAACTAGCTCAGGTAGAATACGTTATTCCAAATTATCCGTATACCCGATTTATAGCGTAATATTATTTGTGCGGCATATGTAATCCACAATATCCTGTTGCAGGAGTATCTTATTAAAGAGGAATTGAGATGGGCGTTGGCAGAGGAAGAGAGGTTGCAGTTAGAAGAAGAGAAGATGATGGCAGAAGATAATATGAAAAGACAGGAAGCGGCTAAGAGGTTGCGCTTGGAAGAAGAAAACATGTTGAAGATGGAGGAGGAGAAGAAGAAACGCAGAATATCGTTTCTGAATTCGAAACACTATCAAAGATATTTGGCTCGGTTACCACCGAGCAAGAGGCGAAATTATTTGGAACCTGATTCGAAATCAGAAAATGCGGAAAAGGTTATAGTTAGCATTAAGAAACACGGCCCTGACGTTAATAACCCACGTACCGCTGAATTGCTGACAAGAGTTCAACCTTGGGTTGAGGTATTGCCATGATCTAAAGTTGGTTTACATTTTCTTTTGTTACCTCTTTTACATTATATGTTATAAATTTACCCACGTTTGTAGGATCTATCTCGATGGTTCCATACCGTGGAAAATGTCTGGCTCACCGATGATATTGAAGTATTTCTTGGTCAACCGAGGTACACTCACCAGTGTAAATTTCCATGGTCTGAAGACCACACCGTTGATCGAAATTTCTGGCTACGCTTAGTTTGCTTAGACCCTGGTAGAAAAGGTTGGCTAACTGAGCAGGTGAGCGTACATGCATACTCTAATTCATAAATAAGGTTACCTCTCACCCTTTGTTAAAACACTTATTTGCAGCACATAGACTTGTGGGTTGACTACATGTGGCATGTAAGACCTAATAATGCAAACTGGGCGATGGTTAGCTGTTACTTTTTTCAGCTTCTTCTTCAAAACGGCACACCATCTTTTTACGCAGATGGCCAGAGGTATCCGTGTCCATGGAGCGATGTGGATCAGGTACTACCTTTATGTGTGGGCGGTTAAAGTTACATGATGAGTCAAGTTGTTGTATATGACCATTTTTTACTAAAAGTCTGGTCTTTTGGCCGTTTAAAGATAGTATACGTAATTATTGATATGTCGCCTACTATAAGGATTCATCAGAAACCCTGTATATTGTAGGTTTTTATTCCAATCAACCAAACGGACAAACACTGGTGTCTTGCCCAGTTTCATATACGATCAGGAGTGGTGACATTCTATGATAGCGGCGACACATATGACTATCACACCCGTGACTGGTATATCCGCGTTAGGAAGTGCTTACAGGTCCGTGTTGCTAAAATTTTTATTAATACCTTATTTTTGTGCTTGTGGTTGTGATTCTTGTCCCCCTCTAACATCAGCATCATCCAATGTTTGGGGGTTGATGAGTTGGTATACTTCAGTTGTAGTATTGCATGTGCCAGACTGTTAGCATCATCCAATATGTCAGCGGTAGAATCAAGTTGATTCTCAGCAGCAGAATCAACATGATTCTCAGCAGTAGAATCAGTCTTAGCAACTTTTGCAACATCTTCAACAGCAGAACCATCTTGAGCATGCGTAGCACGTAAAGTTTTAAGTATTTCTACTAGCTGCTCCCTTGTTCACCTTTTCAGGCACAACCTCATTACCTCTCCATATCCAACTCATATGCGTTGCCTCCACTATCCATATACAAGTCAACGTCAGCACTCTCCACATTAAACCATCCTGACCCAAACATTATTCAATTTTTGCTGACCCTCCAAATTCTTTACCCATTAACTTAAATCATTTAACTGTACGTTGTTTCTATATTCAATTAGCGAATATTAATATTTTTGAATACCATATCTAGGTCACATACAAGTATCTCAAAGTAAAAAAAACATATGTCTATTGGGGAAATGTTTCAACCTTGTTGACCAATTTTTAAATACAAGAATCTCAACAGTTTGTTAGGAATTATTAGAATAATGTTTATTTTCATTGCTGCTGTTAGTGTAGTTTCATTCCTGCTGGTCATGGCGTATTTTCTGCCGATCATGGTTCCTGCTGGTAGCATTGTTTAGTTTCTGCTGGCAGTGTTTGTTACTGCTGGTCATGGCGTATTTTTTGTATGTTTGTTATTTTAGGAAGAGAAACATACGACATTGTGTTTTGAATACCATATAAAGGTCACATACAAGTATCTAAAAGTAAAAACAACATATGCCTATTGGGGAAATGTTTCAACCTTGTTGACGAATTTTAAAATACAATTAGCGACTAGTATAATTTTTTTGAATACCATACGTAGGTCACATACAACTACCTCAAAGTAAAATTCCATGTGTCTAGTTGGGCTATGTTTCAACCCAATTGCCCAATTTTTAAAAAAAGTTCCAAAGTAGTACTTGTAGTGGAAGGGAGCCGTATATGAACTTCATTGTCCACAATCATTTCATTTATCTTATCCGCATTATTAATATTTGGTTTAATTTACTTTTATCTAATATCCGTTTATAACATTTGGCTTATTTTCGCTAAATTTGGCAACAAATTGCCCAAGTTGAATTGGGTTGCGTTGTAAATTAGTCTCTTGCCACAATCAGGACATGAAGGCTTCTCTAATCCGCCCTAATAATATTTGGCTTACTTTTCATTTGTCTAATCCGCATTAATAACATTTGGCTTATTCTGCCCAACTTTGATGAAAAGTTGCCCAATTTGAAATTTGGTTACGTTGAAAATTAGTGTACAGTAAGGGGGCAGTTTATGACGCTCTCTGGCCACAATCATGACATTTGTCTTATCCGCCCTAATTATATTTGGCTTAATTTTCATTTGTCTAATCCACATTAATAACATTTGGCTTATTTTGGCAATCTTTGATAAAAGGTGCCCAATTTGAATTATCGTTGCGTTGAAAATTAGTGGACAGGAAGTGACCACTGTATGACACTGTCCAGAGTCATTTAATAGCAGCAGAATTCCGGTTTAACAATATCGGGCTTATATATTAAACAATATATTGACATGACCCAACTATTCACCAATTAACAAACCTAATTTATTACCGTTGACTAAATTCAAATGTAAGGGTCACCCCCACTTTTAAATATTAAACGATCCATATAATAGTTCAATTTCATACCATATTTAGAACCCTACTCACCTTTACACACACACAAGCTTTCACTTCGAATATCTATGGATCAACAAAACCTTTTGAAGGATCTGCTGACCAGTTTGGTTAAAACTAATATTGAGCGTGACTTTAAGCTCATAAACTCACTTCAGCTGGAGGTGGTAGAGCTCACACGCCGTTGCAAGGAAAGGGGTGACCAGATCAAACAGCTCCAAACTGTTGTTGGGTCCAGTCTCGCAACTAAGTGTTTAGATTTGCTACTTCAAATTCAAGATGAGGACCTTGAGAAGAGTAGGACACTGATGATACTCATCAGTGAAACTCAAATCAAAGTTGTCAATACAATCTCATTTCTGGCAAAGATGCGCAATAACTGTTGAACCTCCATCCCTGGCCTGCTATGTGCTTGCTCTTTATTCCTGTCACGCTATAGTCTCTTGTGCTTTGTGTTTTGTGTTTTGTGTTTATCATCCGTGTACCTCCAGTGTTGGGTGTACTAGTTTTTCATCTTGTAATGAAATTAAACAAGTTTATGTAACAATCAGTTTGTTAACTAATCAAATGGTACAACACTGCATATGAAGTAAGGAACACTAAACCTTAAATAGCTTAACAAATAATCTGAACTAACTATCACCAAAAAAATAAACAATTAAACTGTTTATGGACAAACCTTGCTGGTAAATGGATCACATTTAATAGCATTACTTACAAAGTGTACCTTAAGATCTCCCGTCTATGTATACTTACATTTTATCCTATTATACAGGCTCGACTTCCACGGGTTCTAGAACGTGCCAAAGTTTTCGATAAGAATGGAATGCGTCCGAGCGAATATAACATCACGTTTAGGCTTGAGGAGAAAGTTCCAAAGCAAGGGGGTATCTTTGGTGATTGTGGTGTGTGGGTGTGTATATTTCTATATCGTTTGTCACATGGTCTATCGTTGGATGTTGATGACCCCGTTGACGTTGCGTTAGCGTATCGTGAAAAGATGGTTCGGTTTTATTACAAGCATAGATATTACCCTATGTTCAATTAGTTTGTTTATTTTTGTTCATCTTATGTGTCCTTGTTGTATTCTCAACCTTTAGTTATCAATATAATTTACTCCCCAAAAAATTAGTGCTATTCTTCACACTTATTTTGCCACGGTATGGTCAACCGTGGACTTATTTTTTTATGTGGATAATAATTTCGCTACATTTATAAGTGTCACAAATATTTAAAAAATAAACCACATATATAAGTGTGTAAAATTATAATAAAGCTACACTAATATGTGTAGCAAATGTTTCCTCACTTTTTATTATAAACATTATTCGCATTTTTTCCACACTTTTAGTTGTGCACATTCAAAAAATATTTCCACACTTTTAAACATATAAATTTGGATAATATCTCCACACTTATATGTGTAAAAATATTTTGTTACACCCATTTGGCCATTTGGCCTTTAAAACGTGAGAAAGTGTGGACTCAATAATTTTACACCTTCTTAAACGTGGCCATTGGGCCTTTAAAATCTGGATAATTCAACTAGTTTTTTGTAGTGAATTAGCTTGTAAAATTAGTTTACAACATTATATGACCGTAAACTTTGGCAAGTTAACCAACATGGGTACATATAATTTTGTGTTAATACAACGATACAAAAACACTAAAACAAAGTCTTCAATTTACTAATACATACAACCGTTAATACCTCTATAATATATTTTACTTTACATTATTACAAACTAATTCACTCTTTCTCACTTGTTCCTATTCAACCAAATGGATAGCCTTTCAATTGACTAATACATACAACCGTTAATACCTCTATAATATACCAAAAACACACAGACAAACACATATATTCCTTTCAATTGAAAGAAAACATAAACAATGGCAACAAATAATGGCAACTTTCAAAATGATGCTGAAGAGTACGAGTGGGTGTTAAACAACAAATTACTATTTGACGCAGTGTTTGATGCTTTCGGGTATGAACTGATTGCAGAATATGGGTCGTATAGGCAGGTAGATGCGTGGATGAGGGGTCAAATTTTGAACTGGCTGCATGCGCAAGACTTTTACTGGGATGAGGTTTGGGGAGTGAATGATTATGGGGAGGAGGAAGGAGACGAAGAGGAAGATGAAGATGAAGATGAAGAGGAGGAGGAAGGTGAAGAGGATGTGGTGGCTCAACGTGAGTTACTGGTGCAGCAAAATGAAGACGATCAGCAGCAAAATGTGGTGGAGCAGCAAAATGTGGTGGTGCCTCAAAACAAGGGGGAGCAACAAGGTGGGTTTCACGACCCTTATAATCTAGAAAAGAGGATTACCGATCTTGAAATTGTGTTTAAACGACTCAAGGAAAGCAAGAATATGATGGAAAGCAGGGAAGAGAGCTCCGGTTCTAACAAGTTGGGGTGAAATGCATTGAAGCAGTTTAGTATGACGTTGTTTTTATGTTTCTAGTATGTTTAGTACCTTTTACAAAAATATCATTGAATTATTTGATTTACCGAAGTCAACAAACCAAAATTTGTGTAAGGGTAAGTGGTGCAAAAAATATCACCAACTAATAGTGTGGTTTTAACCAAAAATTGCATAAGGGTAAGTGGTGCAAAAAAAGTGTTACAAACAATTAGTTAGGCAACCCTGAGTATGTACTAGCGCCATTTATTATTTTGTACTTTCAGTACAATATATTCTTCTGAACGACTGACAACACCATATATACAACTGTAGCACCATTTGTTGGGCAACCAGGTTATGTGATTACTATGATTGTATTAACATTTCAGTTGCCTCGATTTTTTACGTATTTATTTGTTTATTTAGTTTTTTTTTATTTTATATTTTTTTAATTCCGTTTAAAACAACAAACCAACCAACAATACGTGGTTTAAGTATCGACGTTTTATTGGTTTGTTTTTTTGTTGTACAATTCATGGGAAAAAAAATCAAAATTTAAAGGACAGCTTAAAGAAATGGGCAACGTAAAATGGGCAACTTTACAAATTGGGCAACTAAAAATGGGCAAAGAAGAGTGATCCTGCTGGTAGCGCTTCCATTGCTACAGGTAGTGAAACCCTTGCACCTGCTGGCGACATTTCTCTTCCTGCTGGCAAAATTAGGCAATGTTTTAAAAAGGCATTTTATAGCGCAACCTACATGGCAAAATTAGGCAATGATTTAAAATGGGCAACTTTAAAATTTGGGCTACTTAAAATGGGCATCTAAAGTTGTCTATTTTCTAAAGTTTCCTAAGTTTTTAAAAGTTGCCCAATTTAAGTTGCCCACTTTCTACGTTGCAAGTTGCCCATCTTTTAAGTTGCCATCTTGCAAGTGTGATTGACTAACTTACCCTGAGAAGGCATCATTACACCTGTCACTTGCAGACAATAGTTGATTGCTTCGACACTGCCAAAAGTCTTTCTAGAGTTTTTGCATTTAATAGCATTCAAGTTTCCAGGCAATTTTTAGTGTATGTTCAATTTCACAATCAAATCAAAATTAAAAAAATTAAAGTGGCTTTCCAAAATAAAATGTTAAAGGCAGGTGAGCGGAGTATCCACCTTTGGAAATTTCGGCCGATACTCCCAACAAGTTTAAACACAAATTTGGCAAATTTAGGCAATGTTTTAAAAAGGCATTTTATAGCGCAACCTACAAGGCAAAATTAGGCAATGTTTTAAAATGGGCAACTTTGAAAATTGGGCAACTTAAAATGCACAACAATAGTTATGCCATAATTTTTTACTTGTTTATGTTTGTCATGGTTTGCAACCGACGTACCAAAATAACAATAGAGCAACAATAGTTATGCCATAACTATTTTGGGCAACTTAAATAGACCTTTTGGGTACCAAACAACTGTGGTCATTAAACCCAATTGAACTCCAATGTCGTCTTGCTTTAAGCAGTTTTTGCTAAAACTTTTGGAATAAAACAATTTTTATAAATCTTTATACAGTATTTGGTAATAACTAACAAGGTAATAGCAAACAACAAAATACAAAGTTGGTTGTCATAGAGTATTCAACCCATACATGCATAAACTACAAGACTAAAAGAAAACAACCAACGCTGTGCGGGAAGCTCGGTGGAGTTTCAACACGTTCTTAGCCAACTCCCAATTCATCCTCACATTTTCGGCCTCATCATAACTCAAATCAAACAGCTTGATATAAACCATCTTCATTAAATGTTGTATTATTTTGTCAACCACACTCTTGAAGCTTACATGTTAACGAACGCCTTCCATTGATGACGGTAACAAGGTTCCAAAGGCGAATGACACTAGACTTCGAAGCCACACTGAAAACATGTCAAACGACGATGCTGGATCAATAACTTCATACCTTCTCAAACCGGAGGTAAACCTGTTCACATAAATGTATGAAATAAGTGTTAACGTTTTAACATGTGTAAGTGTACTAGACAATATTTGTGAGTGTCAGTATATAATACAAATGCAATTGTGTTTAATATTTTGTCAATTCGATAACAGTTTGTTAGGAAATATTAGAATAATGTTTATTTTCGTTGCTGCTGTTAGTGTAGTTTGATTCCTGCTGGCAGTGTTGGTTTCTGCCGGTCATGGTTCCTGCTGGTAGCATTGTTTAGTTTCTGCTGGCAGTGTTTGTTACTGCTGGTCATGGCGTATTTTTTGTATGTTTGTTATTTTAGGAAGAGAAACATACGACATTGTGTTTTGCATCCAATTCCAAAGAAAATAGTTAATACAAGATCCATAGAGGATCAAAGTCTTTTAGTCATTGTCTTCTTCAACTCTTGTGTTTAGTTTCCCCATAAGCACAAGTTTATTATACAGAGATTCTCATAGTAGTTGGCTTGTGTTTAAATAAGCTATGTAAAAGTTCTTTTGGCTCAAATATCTATCAAGAGGCACGATCCTACACAGTTTCTATACATATTGTTTTACATTCATATCTAATATAATTAACAAAGATCTATCAAGGCCTCATCTGGGATCAACACCAAATCACAAAGTTTTTTCTTGAATTAAACTATCTTATTCCTCATAGCTTGACACTGATTATAGATTCTTTGTACATAACTCATAGACGGGTGTTTCTTTTATACTAACAAGAACTCCTTAACCTTACCCGTCATACAAGAAAACGTGTGAAGAGATATACATCAATCTCTTCTATAAATAAATATAACAAACTTTCTAAACATACGGGATAACTAACAATAATACCTGCAGTATTAACTACTGTTGGCAGAAACAAGATATAACTATCAGCAGCAATGAGCTTCAGCAGGAACCACAACTATCGGCAGGAACCAGCTTTACACTTTCGGCGACAACAAGAAATATCTTATTTCCTGAATTCCTAACACTTGTCTTGGCGAATTGTATGCTATGTTTAGTCTTTATCTTGATGTTTGTTACAAAACCTGTTTCGTTGAAGTTAATGTAATGTGTAGTCTTTATCTAAAAAAGTGTGTTACTCAAATTCGTGGTTATTATCTAATTGTTTTATTAACTGTTGAATTGCTGTTTTAATTCACCCCTGTTTTTGGGATTGTTTAAAGGGATAAATATATTTCATGTCAGATATTAATGCAGTTGGTGAAATGCACTGATGCAGTAGGTGCTTGTATGTAGCATGAAATGCACGGGAGAATCCTACTGCTCGTGAAATTGAAGCTGCTGCTGCTGCTCCTACCTAATTGAAATTGTTGGGTTACATGTTATTGACCGGTTACAAACAACAACGATTACTAGATAATAGTAAATTGTATTTTGGGTTACAGATTTATAAATCAACTCTACTACCTTCCAAATACCATTAAACATTGTTTATTAACTCCTTGTGCTTCCAGAAGTATTGAAGCATCCGCTCACGGTATGCTACCGCTGTTTGAAGCGGGTCATCTACTTCCAGTGGTTGGTTGCGGCACAATCTATATAAAATAATACATACCCATACACCGCAATCGCCATATACGTCTGCTTGTTTCGGGACTGCAGGACACTGGTATGTTATTTTATATTCCTCGGCTGATATGCCCTTGCTCGCCAATATACCCTGCTGAACCAGATACATGGTAAGTTGTTTTGGCAAAATTCTTTTCAAAGTTCTCCACCACCGTGCACCATTGCCATGTACCAACCCAAGAGTGTCATAAAATGAAACAACACCACTACGTAGGTGAAGCTCAGCGAGACACCAGTGTTTATCAGGTTCATTCACGGGGAAATAAACCTAATATAGACAAAGAAATGTACATATTAATATGCATACACTTAAAATTATATTTAAAAAGGATTGTGGCAAACTAACCTTTTCAACATCTCGCCAAGCCACAGGGTAGCTTGTTCCATCTGAATAATGACTGTACATCTGACCAGCCAAGATATGTCGGGCGAACAGAGAACCTGCCAAGGTCCAATCAGCATTGCTTGGTCTAAGTGACCACATAAGGTCAAACCATATATCCAAGTGCTGTGTACACAAAACAAAAATTATAAAACTTATAGTGGTTACTCAATCAAAAGTATATACAAATGTATTTGACCAGATAGTGATGATGGTTCCTTACATAGTCATACAGGCAACCGCCTTTACAATCTTCAAGACATGCCAATGCTAGCCAAAATTTCATATCAGAAACAATGTTACGACCGCCCCATGGAAACTTATAGCTTTTTGTTTTTTTTTGCTTTAAATAAACACGAAGCGAATCAGGCAGAGACACCTTGTCCTTTTTCAATTTGGGATGTCGAGTCAGATCCTAAAATAAACAAATAAATGATTAACAATAAAAGAATCATAATATTGTTAATTTAAGAATAACAAATCAGACTACCTCAACAAAAGGATCTGGGTTGGCCGAATAGAACTCAGTAATTGACCGAGTTCTTGGGTTTCCAGATACGTCCTGAAAAGACACATACCATATATTAGCATAGGCCAACCAGATAGTGATTTCAGTATCAATGTTTTACGGTGCTTTACATCTAAAATGACTATAGGCTCAATCAACTTCTTTCTGCAAGTAGCTGCTCTGGTCAGTCGTGCGGATTGGACGTTCTCTGAATTCAGAGATTCAAAAAACTTATCGTGCTTTGATTTAAAGGCTTTAGCCACTAGAGCAACTTTATGCGCATTCTTTTTCTTTTGGATTTTCTTCTTTTTACGTTCAGAAAAAACAGAGTGCAAGCAAGGTTTGTCATTGGGACCGACCACATTTGCAAACCCATGGTTGGTGAGTGTTTGTTGAAATGGTGTTGTTTGGTCTTCCTGCATAGCATAGGTTGTAATTAACACCGACCACAACACATAGAAAGGAACAATTATTAACCTTTTTAAATTTAAAGTAAACCAAGTACCTCAACATATGTCTGCAATGGGGTTGTTTGTTCTTTATGCACGAAAATAGCATTTGCATTCTCAACACCCTTACCATTTTCATTATCAAACGCTACTTCTTCTAACGAAACACTAGTCACATCCGCTCCGTCGTTTATATAACTCATGACATCATCATACACCACCGGATGATACTGGTACAATAAAGATGTATAAATAAATAGGCAAACAAGGAAGGTTGTATTTTGCAAAAGTATTTTTTTCAAGATAACATACATCACCGTAGACGAAGGATGTTGTTTGATTAATGTCCTTCTCATGGGATGCCACAACTGGATTCGCAGGTTGATGATGATCAACAGTAGGGAAGTCAGGAGTAACCCCTAATTCACATGCTTTTACAAGAACGTCCATCCCACCCACCTGAGATTCGTTGTAGCCTTGCTGCCCAACATCCATGTCAATTTCCATGTGATGGGCTGCAACACTGGTCGTAACACCAGTATCAGCCTCACAAGCTAATGGCGTGGCCTGTAGTTGACAAAATAATACAACATTTAATGAATTAAATGTAAGATTAAAGGGTAAACATTAACGGGGAAATGAGATACTTATAAACGTATGCCAAAAAAACACAAAGTAAAAGTAAACCTTTAAACAAACAGGATTGTCAACTTCCATTGGATGCGCATGATCGACATCATCATCAGCATGATCATCATCAACATCTCGGCGCGTAACACCATTATCAACATCATCTTCACAACGTGATGACGGGGTCTGTAGTTGACAAAATGAGATAAGGTTACTTAACGAGGAATTGATCTTCGTATAATGTTAGGAGAATAAAACATATAAGGTGAATACAAACCATGTAAATATCAGGGTTGACATCAGACTTGACTGGAAAATCTGGATCATCGGTGTTTTCGTTAATAACTGTCTCTAACTCTGAAAATTTTGTTTTCACCTTCTGAAGCAGCTCGCGAATGTCTTGTTTAGGGACAGACGCTACGTGCTTCGCTATCAACGAAATATCAGTTTGCAAATCAAATATCTTGCCCAAAATAGGATTTGTTCCAAAATTCTTTTCATCTTGGCCTTCGCCTGATTGGACACCTTTGGCGTTTTCAACATTATTTTTATCTAAAGTTTCTAAACTTGGTGCTTCATGTTGATCGTCTGCGCTACCAGCTTGTTGGTGATCCTCTGATCTACGAAGTTGGTTGTCATCGTCTGCGCTATCAGGTTGGCGGTCATCCTCTGCGCTAGCAGGTTGGTGATCATCCTCTGCGCTATCAGGTTGTTGGTCTTCCTCTGCACTTGACAGGTCTGAATCAGACAAACCCTTTATAAAGGGGATGCTGGCAATACACCACGGTTGTCTCAATTCGCGTTTGGTGGCATAAAGTGCCTTAATAGGAACTGACTCCTAAAAAAACAAATAGTAAATAACTTTGTATGTGAACAAATTTAAATAAGGGTCCAACAAATTAGCCTTCAAAGATAGTGCGGTGCTTACCGGTCCAAATAGTGTTATATGGTCTGATCTTCGAAACTTTTGACATTTAGACCAAGCAAGACCTCGTGGAATGACGTTCGTGTCTTTCGCCCACCAGTTGCCGCTTTTAGGAAATGTCTCCAAAATCCATATCTGAAATATGTGGTTGTTTAAAATGTATATAATGTGGAAAAGAAAAATGCTCAAACTGCAGGTTATTACCGTGTTCAAAACTATATATTCAATACATATCTAATACAAAAAACCTAGTAATGGATAGAAAACAGATACAAACATTTTGTACACCGGATACATATATATAACAATAGTATTGAACTTTAGTACAGAGTAGAAAGTATGGCATACCTTGAAAGCCCAAGCAAAACCGTATACATTGTATGCCGCATTATAATATGGGTTTTTTTCCAACTTCTCCAAATGTACTGGTCTGTGTCTCTCAACAACATTCACAGTCCTTTGATAAAATTTATGCCACATGTATTCACCCCAGGGAAAAACGTTCCAAGCATCAAAGTCCTCCACCAAAGACAGTATATGATTAGGGATACAATTCCTTTCTTCAATACCCATAAACACCAACATAGCAACTATCAAAAGACACAACCTAATAGCATCCTCATCCGAAAGAGCTAAGAACCTATTTGGATCTTTAAGTAGTTTCAAACAATCACTGCCATATACAGTTTTTATACCATCTGTCTTTTTTTCTGGAAATACGCGGTCACGAAATGCATTTGCTTTATTTTCATTTTTACAAACTTTCCCAAATCGAAACCCTGTTATTAAACAAAATTCCTTACGCCCGAACTCTAACAAATCATCCCCAATTTTTAACTGCAAATCATCCCCAATTTTGAACTGCAATGGTGGGGAATCGGACGATATGTTAGAAACTTTTACCTGATGTTGTAAAACAAAATGCATCAAAGGGCAGTCATTATCGAAAAACCGAATATCCAACCACGGACCAAAGACTGTGTTTCTAAACAACCTTTCCCGCTTTTTATCCTTCGACAAAATTTCTTTGACTTCTGCAAGCAACTTCACTGTAGATCGAACAACGATTTTACAACGGTACAACTGAATCGGCATATCGAATTACAGGGTGTTAAGGAATTATGATTTGTTACTTGTGTGATGCTTTGTCTATGGAAAAGAAGCTGTTTGTGTATTGATGTGTTTTCTGTAATGAATTGTAATCGAATTATCGAATTACAGGCTAATATATTTAAAAAAAAAACTACCTAATTTAAATGCACGTAAAATGACCAAAATATCCTTTTGTTCATGTATTTGTTGCCCAAAATTCAAAAGTTGCCCAAAATACAATACATCCCTTATACATCGTAGCAACAGTTGTTGAGGTACTCTGGTCGGTGACGTGGCGTCCTGTGGTCCGTCGGATCAGTTGCCCTGGGCTAAGGGGGGAATTTTCTATGAGCGGGCCGGATACTCTTAGCACTTGGGCAATCGGGCTATTTTAGTAATTATCCCAATTAATTATTATTGTGCATGTAACAAGTTATGATGGATCTAGGGTTTATATTTAAATATGTAATTAATGAGATAAAACATGTTAGGATTAATAATCAATGATATTATGATGATTGGTGAGGTAATTAGGGTTTAGAACATGTTAATTAATGGCTTACGAATCTGGCAAAATTATAGGGATGTAAAGATACGATTGTAATTAATAGATGAAGATAAGTTAGGTCACTAATTTTATGTCTAAATTATAGTTCATAGAAAGAGCTTTCTAAAAAGTCCGACCACGATTAATTTTGTGGTCGGGAGGTCAGTCTAACGATTTTTGTAAGTTAAGGTGTCAAAACTGTTGAACCGGAGCAGAATTAGGGTAAAAGTATTGAGGTCAAAGGTGGGTTAAAAAGTGGAATTTGGGTTAGGGCTTATTTGGGAATTGAGTTCTATATTATTTTTGACTTCCACGCGAAAATTAGGTGATAATAAGTTGTACAAGTAGGTCTATGAGGTCAAAACTTTTTGATGTCCGATCAGATCCGAATCTGGATAGTTGTCATGTTTGATTTTTCATTGAGTACTTGTGTGTGTTTTTAGTGCATGATCTTCTGGGACAAGCTTGTATGCTTATGAGGGATCATGGTGAATTTTTTGTGTGAGTTGTAAAGCGTTTATTCGCTGTGATTTTATGTGGGTGAAAGTACCCTACGAATCTGCATTTTCTGAACATTTTAATTAAGGGATTTAGTGAGTGTAAGGTATTGGGTGATGATTAGTATGGAGTCTAGGTAATCCATAGTGGGTTATATGAACCGTAGACATCCATCATATATATGTGTTACATGGACTATAGCTTTTAGCTTGGTCGCGTGTAATGTGGGATTGTTTGTTTGTATAGATTTGTGTGTTGATAACTTGGAAGCTGCGGAGTTGAGGTGAGTTCATAGTCTCATATTTTTACTTTGTTTTAAACTTGGGATGGAGTTGATGCTTGTTAAAATTATTTTTGAGTTACTGTGATTATGTGTTGTTAAAATGCATGGACTTGTAATGGTTATTGTATATATACTGCATGTTATTGTGGTGTTTAATTATGGTGATTATTTGAGTGGAAAAGTCCTAGTGGCTCTACTCATTATAATTATCTTGGATCGGTGGGCACGTTCCGTCCCAATTGTGGTGGTATTTGGATCGGTGGGCACGTTCCGTCCTAATTGTGGTGGTATTTGGATCGGTGGGCACGTTCCGTCCCAATTGATGTGGTGTTTGGATCGGTGGGCACGTTCCGTCCCAATTTATACTTGGATCGGTGGGCACGTTCCGTCCCGTAAGCTGTGATTGCATGTTAGTTGTATGATAACTTTACTTTTACTGTCCTGCAATGCTATACTATGTTTTATAATCACAGTAAACCGATAATCGAGGTGTTTTGTGTGTCTTAAACCTATGAATCTCACCAACATTATGTTGACATTTTAAGCATCATTTTCAGGTGAGCATTCTAAGGCTAAGATAGAAGGGCGCGATTAGAAGAGACCTAGTTTGCATTGAGGATGGCTTATCTTTGAGTTTAGTTTGATTAAGATGGATTTTGTTTGTGATACTTGAATGTCTTTCATTTTTACTTTATGTTTTAATGGAGATACCTTGGAGATTGTTTTGGATATTTATTTTGGGGTATCGTTACGACACTTTGTGTTTGTACTTTGCTCTATTTATTTGCATGTAGTATTTTCTCTATTTAGACACCAAGTGTTGTGATGA
This sequence comes from Artemisia tridentata subsp. tridentata, assembly GCA_021014915.2. Classification (NCBI taxonomy): domain Eukaryota; kingdom Viridiplantae; phylum Streptophyta; class Magnoliopsida; order Asterales; family Asteraceae; genus Artemisia; species Artemisia tridentata. Next base: position 76,703,746 of record CP139504.1, read on the forward strand.
TATCCATGATGTTGCACTCGCGTTTCCGCCATTGGCGAGGTGTGACAGATTGGTATCAGATCCAGGTTATAGAGAAGTAGGTGGTTGAACCTCGACTATAACCTAGGAGTCCCTCATATAGTTGCATTTAGGGCCTATGTGTGAGTATGGTATTTTATATGTCTATTTTTCTTGAGTTTATGAGTAGTTTTGTCAAGTTTCGGACGCCGATTGAACCCCCATACTTAGTGCTATATATGTGTCATTTTTAGCATGGCACCTCTCGCGCGTAGCAAGTTTCGTTGGGCAATTGTTGTCGCTACTGGTTCCAAGAGGATCGGTAGCTTGAGACGGGCTAACATGAGGATTTTAGTTCCTGCGAGCATGTGGCCATGTCTGATCGAGGAAAAGCTGACCATAGTGAACGTAAGTGGCACGGAGGTAAAAGTGTACGAGACGGAAGTAACCAATAAGGATGGTTTCACGACTAGGTATCCTGGAAAGTGTCCCAGATTTGTAGAAGATGGAGGAGTAATTCGGGCTGAGCCTCTGGATTTGTATGGATTTGTGGATGGCATAGAGGAAGAAGGAAGGAATCCCGCGAGCGGCTTTGCGAGTCGTCCGTTACCACAGCCCGAGGGAAACCAAAATGGATGGCTAAATGAGGAAGACGAAGTAGATTCAGATTTGGAGTCCACCGCGAGTAACACGATTTAAGTATAGGAATAGGGCTCGAGTCGCGTGCGACATTATTGTTTAGAGTTATGTTTTGGGATATTTGTTTTTCCTTTGTGGTCTTTTGATGTTAGTATTGGTGGAATGTGGATTTTATTGGATTTTGGGATTTTTCCCGTGTGATTAATAATAAGGCTCGAGCAGTTTTTGAATAATTCATGTGTATATGATATGTGATATGCTCTGAGTTTGTGTATATGTTATTGTGAGATGTTGTTATTGTTAGGTGTGGTGTTGGAAGCGAGTACACATGTGAAAGGATACATCTATAATTATGGGTGGCCAACATAATTATACATGTATCACGACACATGTGGACTTACGACCAATGCTACGTTGACCAATGATGACATGCTTACGTGTAGTAGGATTAGATTTAACTGTGATATTTGTGTTAATTGTCCCATTCGATGGGGGAATACTTGTGTTAGGTATGACTATGTATTCGCGAATGTCGTGAACGGCGCCTAATGTTGAACCTAGTGAGCTTAGGTCTAGTATTGTGATTGAGATAGCTAGCGGTAGGGAAGTAGAGGTTGACAAGGTTATTCGTGGGTGTACTATAGTGTTAGAGGGTATCCCGTTTATGATTGATTTGATACCTTTTGGGCATGGGAGTTTCGATGTGGTGATAGGGATGAGCTGGTTGTCTAAGCATAGGGCCGAGGTCATATGCCACGAAAAGGTAGTTCGTATTCCTTTAGAGAGTGGTGTTATACTTCGGATACAAGGGGAATGCGTAGGGAGTAAGCTGAAGTCCCTTAAGAATGCAAAAGCCAAAGAGCGAAAAATAGAAGAGATTCCTGTGGTATGTGAGTTTTCGAGCGTTTTTCCTGAAGACTTGTCTGGATTGCCTCCAATCTGTCAAGTTGAATTCCGTATTGAGTTGATTCCTGGAGCGGCACCTGTGGCGAAATCCCCATATCGTTTGGCACCCTCTGAGATGCAGGAGTTGGCAGCGCAGTTGCAAGAACTTCAGGATAAAGGGTTTATCCGACCTAGTGATGAAGCGAAAAGTGTACCGCTTTTAAGGGGTCATTTAAGCCCTAAATCGTATTTATTTGATCAAATATTGCCCTAAATCGTTCCTTTTGTCATTTTAGGTACTTTTGAGAAGAAATCTGGAAAAGGAAGCATTTTGGACGTTTTTGGAGCATAAAAGTGAAGAAAACGGCAAAGTCTCAAAATCTTGCTGAAAGTTACCTTTGACGGCGTCAGGATTATCTCCAGACGGCGTCATGGCTTGGCAAAAGTGGTGGATGTGAAATCTACTCATGATAAGCCAGTGAAAATTGCATGGGAATTCTGACGGCGTCACCCTTTAATTTGATCAAGGTCGTCACGTTATAATTCAAAGAGGGACGGCGTCACGTTCATAGTCTGAGGGCATCAAGCCTTGATAGGCCAGAACGAATTTTGGAGAGCTAAAGAGGGACGGCGTCAAGAAGGTCATCCGGGAACCCTAAAAGCGGCGAGGTGACGGCGTCACACTCCATAACGTGACGCCGTCAGATCTGAAAGTCTATAGATAGTTTTCTAATTTTTTGTCATTAGTGTGGAACTTATTGGGGAACTTTGTGTGTGAAAACCCTAGGACGAATTTGGCAGCTCTTTCAAGGCTTTTTGCCTTGAGATCTTCCATGTTACATTGAAGATAAGTTATCAATTAATCATTCAATATGTCTATGTGTTGTTTGATTCTATCTTGTTCTTGTCTTTTGTTTAACATGTTAGGCTAGATTTATCTTGTGTTTGCTTAGATCTAATGAAACCTAGCTATTGATTATTGGTTATTAGTGTGTTATTAGTTGTATTGGATGATTGTTTATCTATGTTAGGCTTAAGAAAACTGGCTAACTTCCTAATCGGTAACTTGCTTGAACGTCTTAAGAAACATGAACCAATGCGTACTAAAGGTTTTTATGGTTGTATTTAATGCACAAGCGAATTCTAGTGATCCCATGTTAGGAGCTTCCTAGCCGGCTCGACATAGGAGTGAAGTAGGAGCTTGTAGAGTTGGGGAAGTACGTACGCCACCCCACGAATGGTATTAAGGAATACACCCGTCATCCACGCGACTAATACACACTAATCAACCGGTAAAAGATAGTTAGGGAGTAAGGAAATCTAAGTAAACACATTTCTCTCCACATAAGTTTTCACCAACATTTTCATTTTTGTTATTTTATGTTATTTTATTTTATTTGCATTCGTAGTAATTTGGGTTAGTTGACTAGCAACTAATTCCGCCCACTCTTTCAAACCCGAGATTTTACTTGCTTTCATAAAAATTATAAAAACACAAAAAGAATCTTCTCTCACCCTTAGACCTATTAGAGTAATTTTTCATACCTAACGAACACTATTCCCTGTGGAGAACGATCAATCCCCCGTACTTACCACTACACTATACTACATCGGTCAGGTACACTGCCTGGTGGGGTTGTAAGCCTCTTGAGATCCCTCGAGAGGTAAAACCTGTTGTAAGGTTGCAAAACCACGCATCAAGTTTTTGGCGCCGCTGCCGGGGAATAGTTATTGTTTAGGTTGAATTTTTATTTTATAGGTCTACTCACTAGATTCCTTTCTAGTGAGATTTTTATTTTATTTTTCTAGGATTTTCTTTAGTCTATCTATTTTCTTCGTTTCTTTGTTCGTAACCATTACCATTTGACATCATGGAAGATGGTAATATCCTTGATCCCAACAACCCACCACAACAACCACCACCTCCTAGAGCCCGTACTTTAGGAGAGTACTCCCGTCCTAGCCACCATGGCTATCGAAACACCATTGAGCTCACTCAAGGAGCCAATGTTACACCCTTGCGATCCGACACCATCCGGTTGGTGCAAAGCGGATGCGCATTCCATGGACTTCGTTCTGAAGATCCTAATCAACATCTCAAGGACTTTCTCAAAATCGTTGATTCTATAGACCTTGATGTTGCCACTCGAGAGACGACCCGACTACGTCTCTTTCAATTCTCTCTGCGGGACCAAGCTAGTCAATGGCTAGAGCGTCAACCCGCAGGATCCATTACCTCTTGGGATGATCTCACCACTCGTTTCCTTGCTCAGTTTTTCCCACCGGGAAAAACTACCAAGTTAAGGAAGGATATCTTGACGTTTGAACAACGTCGAGGAGAAACCCTCTACGGGGCATGGATTCGATTCAAGGACTTACTCCAAAAAGTCCCTCATCATGGCATAAATCTCTGGCTTCAAATCCAAATCTTCTATGACCATGTTGATTACCACACCAAGCGTGCCATCGATCGAGCCGCCGGGGGCAGATTGCGCGACAAAAGCGCCGAGGAATCATGGGAGATCATTGATGAGCTTGCATCCGACGATGATGAATTGTGGCAAGTTTCCCACGACGTACGCTCGGCGGTCAAGACATATTCATCGCCCGATACAGCCAATCAAATCACTGAGGAAAGCGTTAGTGAACTTGAGAAAAGGGTTGCATATCTTATGGAAAAGCAAAAGAGACCCTTAAGTCCACAAAAAGCAACAATTAACTCGGTCTCAAGCGTTAAGAAAATACCATTATCCGAATCACCCCGTAGGGAAAATACTAAACCCTTCCATAAGCACGCTCAACCCAACTCCCCACCTCAGGAACTTAGTCCAACATTCGAAGCTCGAATGAGAGAATACATGTCAAAACACTCCGAACGGTTGGCGAAATTTGAGGAAGCCGTCTACAAACAGAAGGAGGAAATGGAAGAAAAGATGGCGGAGATGATGAACCTTTTGAAAGAATACACCAATGCAAAAGCTCCTAAAAATGTGCTAGTGCGAAAAGATGTTGAAGTTCCCAACACTAAATGTGTTAATGCCGTCTCCGTCGTCCAAGAGGGCGAAAGTGATGGAAGAGAGAATTTGATAACTATGGAAGTTAACAAAATTGACCTCGTCCCACTTAATGACGGAAACACCAATGCCTACACATGCGATTCCGACAAGGGAAAGGAGGCGCCCACTGAGGAGCGCCAATTGGAAGAACCACCAAAGTCACAACAAGTGAGGCATTACTTGAAGCACGAAATAAACAAGGAAACCATAAACGATTGGGTAGGAAACTATCGACGTACTCATCTACCCAACAAGGAGTCAAAGAGGATGGAACCGGATGATGAATCCGACACATTACCCGGGGGGAAATTGTATGAGTGCCTCATAAGACAAAAGTTAGTGGAAAAGCAGGAATTCTGCGGGGTCTTCGAAATACCATGCAGCATTGGAAAACTCAAGTATCTGGATGCGGTAGCTGACCAAGGTTCCGACGTAAATTTTATGCCTTTATCCGTTTATGTCCAGTTAACCGACGAACTGCCATCCATCACCCGTACTAAACTCTCTTTTGCAAAACATTCTTACGAGTACCCGTTAGGAATTGCGGAAGATGTGTTGGTCAACGTTGTCGGATTCCTATATCCGGTCGACTTCATGATTATTGAAAGAAATGACATGAATATGCCAATAATCCTTGGGGCACCCTTTCTCACGACCACTAGGGCACAAATCAATTACGAAAAAAGTACCATCCAAATGAAGAAGGGGAAGAAGACGATAAACTTCCCAACGATCCCACGTCATATACGAGATGTTGCTCTACAAAAGAAGATGGAGGCTAACCCCAATGTAATCCGTGGTAATGTTCGAGAGAAAATCCTTGCATGGGAGGCAAGGATTAAGAATTACAATGAAAATGAGATTAGAGAATGTAAGGGCGGAAATGACGATTATATTGAGGCTGATGAGCAAACCAATAACCCCGTTGAATTTACGAAAGGAGACTCAGTGCTCCTAAGGCATTCAGAAACAAAAGCACCTACTGATGAACCAAGTCCCTGGTGGTACGGACCATTCACAATTAAAAGTCTACACCAAGATGGGGTAGTAAGCTTGACCAGCAAGGGAGGAGGTGATGTGACTGTGAATGTCGAGCGATTGAGACACCACCACCCTGATAACAAGGATTATATCTATCAGGGATACGTCATTATGAATGATGGAATCACGTAATGTATGTGACTTTGAGTCTAGCTACAAGACTCGTTAATAAAGAAAAGCGCTTCTTGGGAGGCAACCCAAGCTTTATTTGCTTTGTGTGTTTGTTTATTTGTTTCTTTGATTTTATTTGTTTCCGTATGCATGTTTAATTTTTATTCTTATTGATTCATGTTCAAAAGTAATTTGTAAAAATGCTTTATCTTGTTTTTAACTTCGTCTTAACTACATATAAAGGTATTTTGCAAAAGTTAAGTGTAAGGGAAATCCAAACCGGTTTATTAGAACACAAATGAACATGAATCGTAATAATAATAAATTAACATACATATTAGTATTTGTTTGAGTCAAATGCTTGTATCGAGTCATAATGATGTTTTGCAGGATTTCCAGGAAGTAAGGTATAGGTTTTTCCAAAATTTTTCCGGAAACGTAACATGAGAATTCTGTCAGATCATATCTGACGGCGTCAGGCTTTACAACCTGACGGCGTCAGGTTTAATTTTCTGAAAATTTTTGAAGGTTTTGTTTTCATAAAAAGTTTTTATTAAATCTATAACTTATAATCTCCAGGAATCTGCAAAGTTATCATTCCACAAGCATTATATCCTTATATATAGATTTTATCCCGCCGATGTTATGCAGGTTCTCGTGTTTGTTTTCTCAGGTTTAACAGGTTATTTTGGACAAGGAAATGTTTTGAATCAAGCTTTTGGCGATGCATTAGTCATGGAGCTTCAACATTATCTTTGGAAGAAGATCTAACCGTGTAACTTCATTATCCACCGAGCGAATCAGGGGAGTATTTGATTTCATTCTTTTACTTTATGCTTTTACATCTTGTTATTTGAACATTGGGGACAATGTTCATCTTAAGTGTAAGGGGGGTAAAAGTACGATTAGAGAATGCTATTACGCTTGATTTTTGTTTGTTTAATAGTAGATGTGTAATAAAACTGAGATAAATACTTGTTAGGGTAATTTTAGTGCCAAATTTAAATTTTTTTACAACATATAGGAGTGAAGCTTTGATCTTAATGAGCGTCTCACGGATAGGAGTTATATGACTAGCACAAAACCGTACCACTAAAAAATTTTCCACCCCCAAATATGTGAGGTTCGCCCCTAGAATTGGTAGGAAAAGCATTTATGCTATGATGTGTGTACCGGTAGCACTTAGATTCTAGAATTTGCGTTAGGACCATTCCAAGGCCACAAGTGAGACTACATTCGTGTAGTTAGATTTACTACATGATAAGAGGCATTAGGATTAACCCATTGTTTTACATCTGTGATTTTGTTATAATTACGTTGGCTACATTGGTCAAGTAATTCTCCCACACCCTTTGCGTTGTACTCATTTTTAGTACACGATACCCCTAGTACACCCCTCAGAGCCTATCTTTTCGTTTCGACCTTTAAGCATTTTACTTAAAGGAAGAATTTGTTTACACCCCACTTAAATGTACACCCAAATCGCCTTAGCCTACCTTGTATGCACTCATTTTTAGTGCATTATTGTTACAACATTTGTTTAAACCCAAGTTAATTATCTAGTTGATTACATGGTTGCTAAGTCGAGTCATATCCTTGTACATATTGTTTTGGGACGATTGGGACTCATGGGTAAAGTACTAGTGTAATGGAATAATGGGGAAGTACATCATTTATTACCGCCATATGTGCTAAATATTTTAAAAGTACTCCAAGTGTTTCGATTATCTTAATTCGAGTCATTAGAATAGTAATTGTAAAGTTATGTAAAAGTTCAAGTGTAAGGGGAATGCAGCGCCCCTACGATGTATTATTTTGGATGGTAGGGCAAGAGTGTATGCAAAAAAAAAAAAAAAAAAAAAAAAAAAAAAAAAATCGAAAAAATCAAGAAAAATACAAAAAAATGTGAAAAAGAAAAGTAGAAAAAAAAAAAAAAACATACGGACTACCATCCCGTTTCATTTTATGTTTTGTTTTATGTTTTTGTTATTTTATTTTTAGCTTAAGATTGAGTCGAGTCTTGGCTTAGCAACATTGTATAGTACATGTAATTGATCAATATCTTTAACTCGCCACCAATAAAATATCCCTTATCCAACAAAACCGTGTTTTCCTTTTCCCTACACCTAACGTTATAACCCATTTAAAAGCCCTCTTTGATAGTTTATCTTAGGTGCTTACGCCTAGTGGAGGAGCTTTTCGATCCTTTCCCAAGCCTATGGTAATCTATTTGCTATGACAGGTAGTGAGAGATATTATCCGTTTTCATTTATGAGATTTATTTTGATGACACTTGAGAGATGTGAGTATCTAAACACTACTTGTGAGGTGCTAGTTTATAATCTCCGTGCTTATTATGATTAAAGTGGAACGATTATTTGTTGTAATTACTTTTATGTTAGCATTAAATGACCCCTAACTTGTATTTTGATTAGAATAAAAGCGCATTTGCTTGAGGACAAGCAAATCTCAAGTGTAAGGGTATTTGATGAAGCGAAAAGTGTACCGCTTTTAAGGGGTCATTTAAGCCCTAAATCGTATTTATTTGATCAAATATTGCCCTAAATCGTTCCTTTTGTCATTTTAGGTACTTTTGAGAAGAAATCTGGAAAAGGAAGCATTTTGGACATTTTTGGAGCATAAAAGTGAAGAAAACGGCAAAGTCTCAAAATCTTGCTGAAAGTTACCTTTGACGGCGTCAGGATTATCTCCAGACGGCGTCATGGCTTGGCAAAAGTGGTGGATGTGAAATTTACTCATGATAAGCCAGTGAAAATTGCATGGGAATTCTGACGGCGTCACCCTTTAATTTGATCAAGGTCGTCACGTTATAATTCAAAGAGGGACGGCGTCACGTTCATAGTCTGAGGGCGTCAAGCCTTGATAGGCCAGAATGGATTTTGGAGAGCTAAAGAGGGACGGCGTCAAGAAGGTCATCCGGGAACCCTAAAAGCGGCGAGGTGATGGCGTCACACTCCATAACGTGACGCCGTCAGATCTGAAAGTCTATATATAGTTTTCTAATTTTTTGTCATTAGTGTGGAACTTATTGGGGAACTTTGTGTGTGAAAACCCTAGGACGAATTTGGCAGCTATTTCAAGGCTTTTTGCCTTGAGATCTTCCATGTTACATTGAAGATAAGTTATCAATTAATCATTCAATATGTCTATGTGTTGTTTGATTCTATCTTGTTCTTGTCTTTTGTTTAACATGTTAGGCTAGATTTATCTTGTGTTTTCTTAGATCTAATGAAACCTAGCTATTGATTATTGGTTATTAGTGTGTTATTATTTGTATTGGATGATTGTTTATCTATGTTAGGCTTAAGAAAACTGGCTAACTTCCTAATCGGTAACTTGCTTGAACGTCTTAAGAAACATGAACCAATGCGTACTAAAGGTTTTTATGGTTGTATTTAATGCACAAGCGAATTCTAGTGATCCCATGTTAGGAGCTTCCTAGCCGGCTCGACATAGGAGTGAAGTAGGAGCTTGTAGAGTTGGGGAAGTACGTACGCCACCCCACGAATGGTATTAAGGAATACACCCGTCATCCACGCGACTAATACACACTAATCAACCGGTAAAAGATAGTTAGGGAGTAAGGAAATCTAAGTAAACACATTTCCCTCCACATAAGTTTTCACCAACCTTTTCATTTTCTGTTATTTTATTTTATTTGCATTCGTAGTAATTTGGGTTAGTTGACTAGCAACTAATTCCGCCCACTCTTTCAAACCCGAGATTTTACTTGCTTTCATAAAAATTATAAAAACACAAAAAGAATCTTCTCTCACCCTTAGACCTATTAGAGTAATTTTTCATACCTAACGAACACTATTCCCTGTGGAGAACGATCAATCCCCCGTACTTACCACTACACTATACTACATCGGTCAGGTACACTTCCTGGTGGGGTTGTAAGCCTCTTGAGATCCCTCGAGAGGTAAAACCTGTTGTAAGGTTGCAAAACCACGCATCACCTAGTCATTCTTCGTGGGGAGCACCTGTGTTATTTGTTAAGAAGAAGGATGGTTCGTTCCGGAGGTGTATTGACTATAGGGAATTGAACAAGTTAACTGTTAAGAATCGGTATCCTCTTCCTCGAATCGATGATCTCTTTGATCAGCTACAAGGTTCTCGATTTTTCTCAAAGATAGATTTACGTTCTGGGTATCATCAGCTGAGAGTGTATGAGGAGGATATTCTGAAGACTGCTTTTAGGACTCGTTATGGACACTTTGAGTTCACGGTTATGCCATTTGGGTTGACAAATGCACCTGCGGTATTCATGGATTTGATGAATCGCGTTTGCAAGCCTTACTTGGATAAATTCGTGATTGTGTTCATAGACGACATTCTGATTTACTCTAGGACGAAAGAGGAACATGGAGAACATCTGAGATTAATTCTTGGATTATTGGAGAAGGAGAAGTTGTACACCAAGTTCTCAAAATGTAAGTTTTGGCTTGAGGAGGTACATTTTCTTGGACATGTGGTGAATAGTGAAGGGATACATGTAGACCCTAGTAAGATAGAAGCGGTCAAGAACTGGAAGGCTCCTACGATGCCGTCCGAAATACGCTCATTCTTAGGATTGGTAGGATATTACCGAAGATTTATAGCGAATTTTTCAAAGATTGCTAAACCCCTTACTTTGTTGACTCAGAAGAACAAGAAGTATGTTTGGGGAGAAGAGCAGGAGGTGGCTTTTCAGTCACTAAAGGATAGTTTGTGTAATGCACCTATTCTGACGTTACCTGATGGGCCAGATGATTTTGTTGTGTATTGTGATGCATCGAATCAAGGATTTGGATGTGTGCTAATGCAAATAGGTAAGGTTATAGCTTACGCATCTCGACAGCTAAAGATTCATGAGAAGAATAATACGACTCATGATTTGGAACTTGGTGCGGTGGTATTTGCTCTCAAGAATTGGAGACACTATTTGTATGGCACAAGGAGTGTTGTATATACGGATCATAAAATTCTTCAGCATATCTTCAATCAGAAGGAGCTGAATATGCAGCAAAGGAGGTGGATTGAACTATTTAGTGATTATGATTGTGAGATTCGCTACCATCCTGGAAAGGCAAATATGGTAGCTGATGCTTTAAGTAGGAAGGAGCGGATTAAGCCTAAGCGTGTGCGAGCGATGTGTATGACTCTACAGTCGGGAATTAAGGGTAAGATATTGGCGGCGCAAGAAGAAGCTCTTAAAGATGAGAATGCGACTGCTGAAATTTTGCGTGGATTAGGTCAACAAATGGAGAAAAAGGGGGATGGTGGACTGTATTTCTTAGATCGAATATGGGTTCCATTGGTAGGAGGTGTAAGAAAGTTGATCATGGATGAGGCTCATAAATCGAGATATTCGATTCATCCAGGATCGGATAAGATGTATTATGATCTTAGAGATGCTTACTGGTGGCCGGGAATGAAGAGGGAAATAGCTGAATATGTTAGCCAATGTTTGACTTGTTTGAAAGTTAAGGCTGAGCATCAGAAACCCTCAGGATTGTTACAACAGCCGCCGATTCTGGAATGGAAATGGGAGAGAATAACAATGGATTTTATTACGAAGTTTCCTAGGACGAGTAGTGGACATGACACGATATGGGTCATAGTGGACAGGCTGACGAAGTCTGCACATTTTCTGGCCATTCGTGAAGATTATAAGATGGAAAAGCTGGCGAGAATTTATATTAATGAGATTGTGGCGAGACATGGTGTGCCTGTGTCGATTATTTCAGATCGCGACAGTAGGTTTACCTCGCGGTTTTGGCAATTATTGCAAAAGGCGTTGAATACACAGTTGGATATGAGCACTGCTTATCATCCACAGACTGATGGGCAAAGTGAGCGAACGATTCAGACTTTGGAGGATTTACTTAGAGCGTGTGCTATTGATTTTGGAGGAAGCTGGGATACTCATTTGCCTTTGGCTGAGTTTTCCTATAACAACAGCTATCATTCCAGTATTAGATGTGCACCATTTGAGATGTTGTATGGGAGGAAGTGTAGATCACCTATTTTATGGGAAGAGGTTGGGACAAGCCAACTAATTGGTCATGAAATAGTGCAAGAGACTACAGATAAGGTGTTTCAGATTATGGAAAGACTTAAGGCAGCAAGAGATCGCCAAAAGAGCTATGCGGATAATCGCCGTAAGCCCTTGGAGTTTAGTGTTGGTGATCTTGTAATGCTGAAAGTGTCTCCTTGGAAAGGTGTTGTGCGTTTCGGTAAGAAAGGCAAATTAGCACCAAGGTATGTAGGACCATTTGAAATTACGGAAAGAATCGGGCCGGTGGCATATCGGTTAAGATTTCCTGAGGAATTAAGTAGTGTGCATGATACGTTTCACGTATCTAATCTAAAGAAGTGTTTGGCGGATGCTAGTTTGCATGTGCCATTAGAAGAGATTAAGATTGATAAGACTCTTCACTTTGTTGAGGAACCTGTTGAGGTTATGGATCGAGAAGTCAAGAGTATGAAACGTAGTAAGATAGCATTGGTAAAGGTACGTTGGAATTCAAAGCGTGGTCCTGAGTTTACTTGGGAACGTGAAGATCAGATGAGGACCAAGTACCCGAAGTTGTTTGCTGAGGAGATTGATGAGACAAGCTAATAAATCTCGGGACGCGATTTTCCTAAGTGGGGGATAATGTCACAACCGTGATTTTTAGCAGGTTAGTTTGACCTATAGTCTCAACTCATTTAACTTTTGCTTGGTGTGTATTACTTGCTTGTTTGTGATATGCGTATTATAGGTGGTATATGAGTGGTATAAGTGTGTGTGTGGACCACTAAATCCCTTGTTGTGAGATTTTGTCATGTTGAGTAGTGTTGGATTTTGGGATAAGTTCATTTTGATCGCCTTTGTGGTGAAGAAATGACTTGTGTATTTTGTTGGAGTTTTGTGGTTTTGCGTAACGAGTCTCCGTTCAAGTGTTTGGACGTTTGTAAGTTACGTGGAGTTCGTTATCATGATTTATATTAATAATAAATATAAAAATTCTATTTTTGGAAACTTTGAGTGAAAATGATATTTTTTCGGTTATTGTAAAAATTTAAGTTTATCGCGTAAGACATTAGGTTTTGATATAGGGTTTTTATAAAATATTAAAAGTACAAGGTTTTAAGTGTAATAAATAGATTTAATAAAATATATATATATATATATATATATATATATATATATATATATATATATATATATATATATATATATATATGTATATATATATATATATATATATATATATTTAAAATTTCGGCCGAATAGGGATAAAGAGAAAAAAAAAGGAAACCAAATCACATTCTAATTACAAATCTTGGAGGAAAAGTTATCTAGAATCCTCCATAGCACACTATAAATACAAAACCAAAACAACCCTAACCTACCCTTTGTAAAAATCGGCCAACACAAGGACGAAAAGAGAAGAAGATTTTTTTTAGGGTTTTGATAATTCAATTTAAGGTATGTCTAGTAAACCCTAATTGTGTAATTAATTATTATTGTGCATGTAACAAGTTATGATGGATCTAGGGTTTATATTTAAATATGTAATTAATGAGATAAAACATGTTAGGATTAATAATCAATGATATTATGATGATTGGTGAGGTAATTAGGGTTTAGAACATGTTAATTAATGGGTTACGAATCTGGCAGAATTATAGGGCTGTAAAGATACGATTGTAATTAATAGATGGAGATGAGTTAGATCACGAATTTTATGTCTAAATTATAGTTCAGAGAAAGAGCTTTCCAAAAAGTCTGACCACGATCAATTTTGAGGTCGGGAGGTCAGTCAAACGATTTTTGTAAGTTAAGGTGTCAAAACTGTTAAACCGGGGCAGAATTAGGGTAAAAGTATTGAGGTCAAATGTGGGTTAAAAAGTGGAATTTGGGTTAGGCCTTCTTTGGGAATTGATTTCTATATTATTTTTGACTTCCACGTGAAAATTAGGCGATAATAAGTTGTACAAGTAGGTCTATGAGGTCAAAACTTTTTGTTGTCCGATCAGATCCGAATCAAGATAGTTGTCATGTTTGATTTATCATTGAATACTTGTGTGTGTTTTTAGTGCATGATATTCTGGGACAAGCTTGTATGCTTATGAGGGATCATGGTGAATTTTTTGTGTGAGTTTTAAAGCGTTATTCGTTGTGATTTTATGTGGTTGAAAGTACCCTACGAATCTGCATTTTCTGAAAGTTTTAATTAAGGGTTTTAGTGAGTGTAAGGTATTGGGTGATGATTAGTATGGAATCTAGGTAATCCATAGTGGGTTATATGAACCTTAGACATCCATCATATATATGTGTTACATGGACTATAGCTTTTAGCTTGGTCGCGTGTAATGTGGGATTGTTTGTTTGTATAGATTTGTGTGTTGATAACTTGGAAGCTGCGGAGTTGAGGTGAGTTCATAGTCCCATATTTTTTCTTTGTTTTAAACTTGGGATGGAGATGATGCTTGTTAAAATTGTTTTTGAGTTACTATGATTATGTGTTGTTAAAATGCATGGACTTGTAATGGTTATTGTATACATACTGCATGTTATTGTGGTGTTTAATTGTGGTGATTATTTGAGTGGGAAAGTCCTAGTGGCTCTACTCATTATAATTATCTTGGATCGATGGGTACGTTCCGTCCCAATTGCGGTGGTATTTGGATCGGTGGGCACGTTCCGTCCCAATTGTGGTGGTATTTGGATCGGTTGGCACGTTCCGTCCCAATTGATGTGGTGTTTGGATCGGTGGGGACGTTCCGTCCCAATTTATACTTGGATCGGTGGGCACGTTCCGTCCCGTAAGCTGTGATTACATGTTAGTTGTATGATAACTTTACTTTTACTGTCCTGCAATGCTATACTATGTTTTATAATCATAGTAAACCGATAATCGAGGTGTTTTGTGTGTCTTAAACCTATGAATCTCACCAACATTATGTTGACGTTTTAAGCATCATTTTCAGGTGAGCATTCTAAGGCTAAGATAGAAGGGCGCGATTAGAAGAGACCTAGTTTGCATTGAGGATGGCTTATCTTTGAGTTTAGTTTGATTAAGATGGATTTTTTTTGTGATACTTGAATGTCTTTCATTTTTACTTTATGTTTTAATGGAGATACCTTGGAGATTGTTTTGGATATTTATTTTGGGGTATCGTTACGACACTTTGTGTTTGTACTTTGCTCTATTTATTTGCATGTAGTATTTTCTCTATTTAGATACCAAGTGTTGTGATGATATTTCTTAAGAACCATCTGCTTGAAACTTTCCCACGACATTGCATATGCCGTGTCGTAACCAGCTGATATCGAGTGATTGTTCCACCAGGTTAGAGCTGCATCCTGAAAAGTAAACGATGTATACTTAACCTTGTCCTCTTCCGAACAACCACTAATTCGGAATATCGTCTCTAAGTTTTCAATCCATCGAACCAGAACAACTGCTCCTTCAGTACCACCAAAACCTCCAGTCATTATCTTCCTGAAGTCTTGATAAGTACGGCCTTGAGCGTTGTTGTTTTTGGGTCTCGAATTCCCACCATCAGTTGTCGAGTTGTTAGCTGCATCCAGTGCTGCTGCCACCCTTTCTTATACCAGCTGATCGAGCATGGCTTGATTTACAGGTGGAGCTGCTGCAGTAGCCCTAGCTGGGCCTGGATTGGTTGGTTGTGCACGAGTGGTTCTGGTTGTTCTTTTTGGAGGCATTTTGCTGTATCAGAAAGATAGAGATCATTGAGATTTTGAGAGTTTATTATCGCACAAGTGTATAATCATAGGTAGAGTATATGAGTAAGATCAATCATAAAGAAGTTGGCACAATGGAATAATTAATCAAGCTTGTCATAGATTTAGATCAATTCGGGTTCACAAAAGTTACAAGCTCGAATACATAGAGAAATAGCACAAGTTTTGAATACAGATAAAGAAAACTACAAATGCCACTAACTGACGGCTACTCAGTTTAGTTGGAATACATTATAACTGCTAAGAGAAACTAAGACTGGTCTCCGGTCCTGTCCAGGTTTCGGAATCTGAAAGCAAATTCTCCAAGCTGTGCCTCAATCTCGACAAGACGGGTCTGGGCCTCGAGGATTAGCATCCTCCCATGCATCATCTGGGCTGCCTCTCGGGCTATGACCTGTGTCTGCTCGAGTCTACCTGACCTGTCACCCAAGTCAAGGATATCTCGACTGTTAGAGTGCGTCCTAGCATAGAGTCTGATGAAGTCATCATCGTACTGCTCAAAACGTGCTGGATATAACTCATCAAACAGATCAGAGTGGAGGCCTAGTATGTTAGTCTGTAGATCTAGCTGGGTCTGAATTTGTGAGATAACATCGGTCTCTGTGGTAGCTGGGGAATCTAGAGGTACAAAAGAATGTGAAGAAAGCACATGATCTGAACTGATCTCATGGGGTAGCTCTGCGTCATCACCTGTTTTATCCTGAGCTCTCCTCGAGCCCTCTCCAGTCTCACCAATACTAGGTACATTCTCCAGTATTATGCTGATTCGGGGCACAACTGCCCTCTGCTCTACACCTGAATCCAAAACAGCATCAATCCTCGTACTCTCAGCAGGAGTACTCTCAACTAGTGCCTGTCCGGCAACCACATGCTCGGTCTGCTCCTACATCCTCTCTGGCACCACGGTCGAGTAAGAGTCATCGGCTCTCCTGAGCCTCTGGTGTGGTGGTGACTGATCAGGGGATGATGCTGGTGAAAGAGATACTGGGGTAGTAGAAGTCCCATATAGACAGCTCGGGTCCTCCTTTGGGGTAAGGATGGTAGGTCTGAGTACCGCATTCGATATCCTGGGACTCTCATGCGGGTAGTACGGCAAACAGGATGAGTGTAGACATATGGAGTGGTAGTATCAGTAGTAGTAGGGATAAGCTGGATGGGAGTCTGATCTGTAGTAGGTGTAGGTAATGCTGAGGTGAGTACAGGCTCAGTGTGATCAGGGTCTGGTGCGTTAAAAGCATGTAACACCTACATATATGGATCGTCGGAGTCTGGCGAGATCGGAGGAATGTGATGTGAAGACATAGTCTGTGACAAAATAGTATATATGTGTAAGTATATCGAATATACTCATAATAAATAGTATAAGTTATGTGTGTATATATATATATATATATATATATATATATATTATATATATATATATATATATATATATATATATATATATATATATATATATATATATATATATATAATTGACCGGATCTAAACACACACGTTGTGTTGGGGATACTTTGAGTATATACTTGATAGCACGCGGAATTTACTACCAAGTACTTAGAAGAATATGAGTTTGTGTTTGGTGATTGATTAAGTAAAACAATAAGAACAAACAATATCAACCAAACTATCACTTCAATATATCAAACGATTACAATATGAACGTGAAGGATATTATGTATTAGAAGTATTCGATATGAATGATATATGTAAACCTTAATCTAAGGATCTCCTTTTATAATGCAAAGAGTCCTGTACACGTTAAACATCTAACCGTATCATTCTATACAAATAAGATATATACCATATCTTTTCTATAATTATCTTCACACGGTTTTACCTTGATCTCTTAAGCAGTCCTAACTGTTCTTTCTTCAGCAGTCCTAACTGCTCTTCCATCAGCAGTCCTAACTGTTCTTGTATACTTCAACCGTACTAACTGCTTAAGTTTAATTCCCAACAATAATACATGTAGCTGAGCAAAAATCTATCAGATAGTAATAAGCAGCTAAGACAAGTAATCATCAAATAAATAGTGAGCAAGGCAGGCAGGCAAGTGGCGGTCATAGAGACTTATTTTTGTAAAAAGCGGTTATAGTTTAGGATTTATATGTACCTAGTTCTCTATAACCTAGGCTCTGATGCCAATCTGTAAAACCTCCAAAATCTGGCTTTGCGGAAGCATTCGGGTCATGGGGTGCTACTAAATTGATAATCACAACACAAGGTAACAAAGAACGGAATACATACTCCGTTTTAATTAAATCATGAAAATATTTTTTACAACATCGTTTTGAATTAATAAAGTGAGGTCCACAAAATTTAGTTGTCCCAGACAAATACAAGTCATAATTAAAAGCCACAATATCCAGACGGTAATCTATGACCCTTGCCCTGCTACCACCATGTCATATCAGTCAGCTTAAACACCTGAGAAAAACATGCTTAAAAAGTTAGCAAAAAGCTGGTGAGTTCATAGGTTTATCAATAATCAATAAATCAGCAGTTGGACCATGAGTTTAGCATATGAACATTACAACCCATGCAATGTCATATAAAAATATAGTCTATTACGTTAGTGCTAAGTTCATGCAACCGAAGCTATAACTTGTGTGCATGCTATGCATGTTAAATATCAGTGGCCCGACAAGTGTGTATCCCAGACACTTGTAGTTTCGACATGGTATACGTTCGTTTGCCTATCCGGTCAACCCGAACGGGGACGTTACTCCCAATAGATATATTTATAACACTCGCGCTTCCCAGCAGGAATTGACGGTTCATGGGTTAGGCATAGAGGGACATAATAGGGCTTAGGCTAAAGCACGTAACAGCATAGACAGTAGTTTGGTCCACAAAATAGTTTTGCATGTTTCTCACCTTAATAGTAAAACAAGTTTAAATAGTGTGGGACTATAAACTCACCTTGATAAATAGCAGTCAGATCACAAAATAGTTCAGATAGAGTTCAGCACCGACACGCGACCCAGATTAGTAAGGTCCATTTTAGTTCACAGTTCAAATTCAAGAATTCCAAATGTTTTAACGAGTTCATGTTGTTGTTGCTGGTGTGGCAGCATTTAAGTTGGAACAATGTTTTTAACATTTGTAGATATTGGCTCATTGGGAGTGTACAAACGTACAAAAGACCAAGATAAGTAAGCCTTCGGATTGACAGAAATTGGAAAGCTACGTACGGAAGACAATTGCTAAAGCATGACAAGCGTTGACGACATATGGAAACGTTGTTGTTAAGTGAGTGTATGTGTTTTACATGAGTAAACGTGTGTACGATGGTGTGTGTGTATATATATATGTTCATATATACATATGGTTTTTGTAAAGAATGTTTAAGTTTGAAAATGTTCTCATCATTGTCTACATTATTTCATGATGTGTTAATAATTCGTGTTTACAAGAAATCATTGTTTTAACAAAATTGAAATTTGTGTTTGAAAAATAATCGTTTCACAATCTAACGATTTATATAAGTTTTGGTAAAACAATCCCGAGTAATATGCCATGAAAACAATAAATTTGTTTATATTTCCCATTTTAGTGTTTCAAGTGGGTTATATATATATCGTTAAATATGAAAAGATATGTGTTCAAAATGATTTTTAAATCAAGTGTTTGTTATAAAACTCACGCTGGGTTTTTAAATTACCCCGTATGACATATATATATATATATATATATATATATATATATATATATATATATATATATATATATATATATATATCAAGTTATTATATTTTCATGACATGTAATGAAACAATTATTCGTCGAGTTGTTTTAATATGAAGTTGAAATGATTTTTAATGACTACTTGAACGGTAATGATTACGTCTCGTGTGTTTGAAACGATTTATCGACAATAATATTTATGCGTGTGACGAACCACGTTTAATAATTAAAACAGATTTATTTGTGCATAAAATCTTGGGCCGCAATATACAAAGGCCAGCGGCCTATTTTGTTTTATATACCGAATGGGCTTCGGCCCAATGTGTTCTTTAATATACATAAGGGGATTTTGGGCTGAGGAATTTGTGTTTAGCCCATCAAGAGTTTAAGGGGGGTTTGGCCCACTTGCTGTGAATGAATTTCTAGCAACACACAAGTTTTAGAACATAACCAAAATTCATATGGCTCTCGAATTTGAGTAGTTTTTGCGAGGAACAAATGGGTTTAAGACATGAACTTGACTAAAACATGACTTTCCAAAATTTGGTCATAGCGTTTACTCGTTGTAGACCTATGATCCGAGAACCCAAAGGGTGTTGCTATGACCAATTGGTCGACTCAAACAAGGAGCAAAAGAGGGTGTTAACCGAGTTTTTAGACGAACATTGTGACTATATCACAAAGTCTCTCGGTTTCAGTGCAACCATATACGAATAAAACCTCTTTTTACACCCAAGTTCGAGGTTATTTAGACTAATGACTCAAGAAGAAAACTAAAAGAAATATAACCTTGAATAATTTCGATGACTACACGGCATGAATGGACCATGAGCATTCGGTTTACCCTTGAGCCGAGTACAACTCAACTCAAATGCCGAGTACTAGAGTAAGCTAAAACGGAAAAAAGGCAAGGATTTGAGTACTTCATTCTAGTTGACCCAACTCCTATTTGGAGTGTCACACGTTTTCTTTCAAACCAAAACACAAACACCTTGTGTGCACCTTTTTAAGCTAACATTCGACTAGCAAAACTTTCAACGCAACACAATTATTCGAACACCGTTTACAGGAACGAGTATGTGGACAACCGCAAGACAACACAAGTGTGAACCTGACTCAAACACATTGATTTAACACAATCCTAGCAACAATGGCTTAGGCTCGACTTAGCCTAAGAGTTTCTTCTTAAACAACTAACATAGCATTCGGTTCAAGGTCGATTAACAAGATGAACTAGGACAATCAACATAGCCAAATTAACGACAACAACACATGATCCTGAGCCAAAAATTAGTTTCTAAATTGTGTTCCAAGTTTTATCAGTTTCAAGATTCGGTTCAACCACACCAAGACCAACATAATATTCGACATGATACTGACAAAAAAAAATCATATTGACAACAAGAAGATGATATATAATTCGAGAGCTCAATGAACTCAACAACATGAATGAAACATAAACCTTACAAAGGAGATGATAGTGAAACGATTACAGGCAAGAATGACAAGAGTCCAACCCGATTCCAAGCAAGCCACACACCCTTTTTCTTCTCCTTAATTCCTTCGACTGAGATATTTGATTGAGGTGAGATTGGTTTTGATGTGGTTGCTTCTCCTGGAATTGGTGCTCTTATGGGACAATCCATGGCAGTTTCTTGACTTACTTTTGATTATCTAAGGATAAGGTTTCACCATTCTTGGCTAATATCCTTCTCATTGCATCGAATTCAATGAAGTTTGACTCCTTTGGATCGGATTTTAGATCTGACAAAACAATGGGGAAGTGCAAAAACACATATAGATCGGCTATGGATGGCGATGGAAGAAGAGGGTAGGGTGTTCTTGCTTTTCTTCACCAAGAAAGTCAAAAAGGAGATGGTTTGCTGTTTGTTGTGGTGATCGAAGAAAAGGGATGATCAGGAAAAGTGATAATAGAAGTCATGTGGGTGAGTGGAAGGGAAAAAGGTATATTAGTTTGTTTTATTTTTATAATGTATTGTGTATACCCCGTGTTTTGTTTAGCTGAGGTAAAATTGTGGTACCCCGGTTTCACGTAAACGTGAAAAATATAAATCTGGAGCCGTTTTTACAATATTGATGTATAATAAATTTGCTGACTCCTAAAAATGAATTTTAATGTTTAACCATTACTAATGTGGTGTCGGTACGCGTGTGGTGTCGGTTTTCAGGAAAAACAAGATAACCTCTCGTTTTTGTTACGTTAATGTCTGAAATTGTCAGAAAGTGATAAACTCACTTTTACTGATAAATTTAAATAGTTTTGGTGAGTTATTGTACGCTACTGCGTGCAGCTTTGCTTCCCGTAATAAATATGTAAACACATAAATGTTTAGTTTGACAGTTGCGTAATAATAAATTGACATTTATTATTAAAATATTAGTGGGAAAATTATCATTTGTCACAATGATAATCGCAACACCACACGCACCGAGGTATGTCGTAACTTTGGAAGAGGATTCTATCGTTGGGGTGATAATTGTCGGTTTATACACGACTCCAGTCGCAAGAACAATTCTTTTGGGTCGAATGGGAATAATAGGGCCAATACAATTTCACAACGTGAGAATAATACTATTGGTTCTGCCCTTGCTTCTAATCAGTCACTTACTGGTATAAATGGTCAACTAAAGTTACTTGCAATGTCACAAGCCCAAAACCAAATCTTAGCCCAATCGCTATTGGGCCTTAGGCAACCACCACCGGGCTTTGGGATTCAAGCAAGTCAACAGGCTAATAATATTTTCGGCTCTTCTCTTGGTCAACAGTCAACTACTCAAACAGCAGCTCCTCAGCAGTTGACTCCGCAACAGGCGTTACTTGCTTAGTCAGTTTATGGTCAGGAAACGCTACTTCCTCAAGCTTTCAACACCATGACACTTCAGGACCCCGCCAATGGTAATTGGAACATGGACACTGGTGCGTCATCTCACCTTAACTCCTCTGCTAATAATCTTAGTACTGTTTTTAATTCTTGTATTTATCCATCCGTCTTTGTTGGTGACGGGAAATCTGTTCCCGTCACCAACACGGGCCATAGCACTTTGTCAACCCCTCATAGAACCCTTCATTTAAATAATGTCCTTATCACACCTAATATTGTAAAAAATTTAATTTATGTCCGTCAATTTGTTCGTGAAAATAAGTGTACCATTGAATTTGATGAGTTTGGCTTTTCTGTGAAGGATTTCTGGACCCGTCAAATTCTGCTCCAATGTGACAGCACCGGTGATCTGTATCCAGTCACATCCCCGTCAATCCCTCAAGCTTTTCTGGTCAGTCAGCATACGTGGCACCAACGTCTTGGTCATCCTGGAAGTGACGTGTTACGTTCTTTAGTTTCTAATAATTTCATTTCATGTAATAAGACTAAGTCTCCCGTGCTTTGTCATGCTTATCAGCTTGGCAAGCACGTGCGACTTCCTTTTTCGCTTTCTGAAACAGTTGTTAAGTCTCCTTTTGATATCATTCATTCGGATTTATGGACCTCTCCACTTTCAAGTGTTTCGGGTATTAAATACTATGTTTTGTTTCTCGATCATTTTTCACATTATTTATGGGTGTATCCTTTACGCAATAAGTCTGATGCTTTGTCTAAATTTATTCATTTCCGTGCTTTTGTTAAAAACCAATTTAATTGTGACATTAAATCTTTGCAATGTGATCATGGGGGCGAGTTTGACAACAATGCCCTACACCAATTATTTGCATCTAATGGTATTACCATTCGTTTCTCTTGTCCATAAACATCCCAACAAAATGGCAAATCTGAACGGATGATACGTACCATTAACAACCTCATTCGCACACTTTTATTTCAAGCACACTTACCACCCACTTTTTGGGTTGAAGCACTTCACATGGCAACCTATCTCCTAAACATTATACCTTCAACCGCCATAAACAATGACATTCCTCATACTCGCCTTTACAAGACCACACCAAACTACACGGATCTTCGTGTATTTGGTTGCCTTTGTTACCCTCACCTCACCACCAATCACAAGCTTGAACCGCGCGCCACACCGGCTATTTTTCTCGGGTATCCCACAAGCCATCGTGGCTATAGGTGTCTCGATCTAAACACCAATAAGATAATACTCTCTCGTCATGTTAACTTTGATGAGACGGTATTTCCTTATGGATCTATGACTCCTAATTCATCACCTTTATACAACTTCCTTGAAACATCACCTAATATCATTCAACAACACATACTTAACACTCCCATTACACCACCCACGCCCACAAATTTACCACCTCATATGCCAAACCAATCCCCTGCCCCACCCACCAACTTATCATCTCCTAGTACCCCCACCCCATTCGCGCATCAGTCCAATACACCTAGCCCAAACCAAGTACAAACTACACAGCCAACCATGCCTGACCCAAACCCCAATTCCACCTCATAGCCTGGTACGCCACTCGCCTCACCCTAATCCACTCGTGTTGTTTCACCGGCACCACCTCCCAATCCCAATCTCGTGTCGACTCACCCCATGGTCACTCGCTTTCGTGTTGGTTCTAACCGTCCTACCTAACGTTTTACCTTTAATGTGTCTACCATTTCACTACTTCCTAAGTCATACACCCATGCGTTTAATGACCAAAATTGGTATAGTGCTATGATAGATGAATATAATGCATTGATTAAAAATAATACTTGGATTCTTGTGCCTCGACCACCGGACGCGATCATTGTTCGTTCTATGTGGCTTTTTCGACACAAGCATAATGCAGATGGTAGTCTTAGCCGCTACAAGGCTCGCCTTGTGGCGAATGGCAGTACACAGCTTACAGGTATTGATGTTGATGAGACATTTAGTCCGGTTGTCAAACCGGCTACTATACATACAATTCTGAGTCTTGCTATTTCTCGACATTGGCTTGTTCATCAGCTTGATGTCAAGAATGCTTTTTTGCATGGTTTCTTATCTGAGACAGTTTATATGTATCCGCCTCCTGGCTTTCGGGATCCTCGCCATCCCGATCATGTTTGTCATTTGCAGAGATCATTATATGGGCTTAAACTGGCTCCTCGGGCCTGGTTTCAGCAGTTTGCTGCTTATGCTGCTCGAGTTGGGTTTCATCATAGTCGGTGTGACTCCTCGCTTTTTATTTATCGACAGGGCTCGGATACTGCTTATTTACCGTTATATGTTGATGATATAGTTTTGACTGCATCCTCAACTACTCTTCTACAGCAGGTTATTGCTTCTCTTCATGCAGAGTTTTCCATGACTGACCTTGGCCCTCTTAATTATTTTCTGGGCATTTCTGTGACGCGTAATACTTCAGGGATGTTTCTTTCTCAATCGAAGTATGCTACTGAAGTCCTTGAGCGTGCCAACATGCTCACTTGTAACCCATGTCGGACGCCTGTTGACACATATACTAAACTAGCTGCCGATGGTGATCTTGTTTCTGACCTTACTTTGTATCGTAGTCTTGTAGGTGCTCTTCAGTATCTTACATTTACTAGGCCGGATATCTCTTATGCTGTTTAGCAGATTTATCTTTTTATGCATGATCCTCGGGGCACCATTTTTCTGCTCTCAATCGGATACTACGTTATGTTCGAGGTACCTTGGACTATGGATTACAGCTCTATTCGTCTTCGACATCCTCTTTGGTAGCTTATTCAGATGCAGACTGGGCTGGCTGTCCTACTACGCGCCGGTCCACTTCAGGTTATTGTGTTTTCCTAGGCAACAATCTTCTATCTTGGTCCTCTAAGCGGCAGTTCACACTTTCTCGCTCCAGTGCTGAGGCTGAGTATAGAGGTGTTGCCAATGCAGTTGCTGAGACCTGTTGGTTACGTAATTTATTACGTGAGCTTCATACGCCACTTTCTACGGCTACTATTGTTTATTGTGATAATGTCAGTGTTGTCTATCTCTCTTCTAATTCCGTGCAGCATCAACGCAAGAAGCGCATCAAGATTGACATTCACTTTGTTCGTGATTTGGTAGCCACTGGGCATGTCCATGTTCTCCATGTTCCATCCCGTTATCAGTATGTAGATATCTTCACCAAAGGCTTACCTACGGATTTATTTGATGAGTTTCGCTCCAGCTTGAGTGTTCGTTCCTCTCCCGCTCAAGCTGCGGGGGGCTGTTAGCAGACATATGTATTAGGCCCAATTGTAATGTTAATATTCTAGCTTAATATTTGTAGTTAGGCCCATTAGTGTGTTATTTATACACAACATTGTAACTCATTGATGATCATCCAATATACGGTTTACATAAAGGACAATAATAATTCAAATGTTGGTCTAACTAATACCATATTTGGAAAACCGAAAACAAGACCATAAAGAAAAATATAAAGAATATGATAGAAGTATGGTTTCGAGGTTGCAGTTTTGACGGCAAGTAAAAGCAATACAAAAGTTTGACCCAACTCAAAAATAAATTCACAAACATGCATTTGATACCAATAATGACGATATGTCTCAGAAATAAATTCACAAACATGAATTTGAAACTGATGCAAGCATGGTTTCGAAGTTGTAGGCTTGGCAGCAAGTAAAGAACAATAACTTTACAAAAGTTTGACGCGACTAAAAACTTGAAAATTTGAAATCTTCATCCGAAGAAAAAAAAACTTGACAAGTTATATTATCATATATTTGTTAGAGAGTAGAAATATTTTTTAGAAATAAGTTCACAAATATGCATTTAAAAATGATGCAAGCATGGTTTCGAGGTTGTAGGCTTGACCACACGTAAAGAACAATAGCATTATAAAAGTTTGACGCAACTTAATACTTGGAAATTTAAAATCTTCACTTGAAAGAAACTTAGACAAGTTAAATTATGAGTTAATAAAAATTTGAATTAAATTTTATTTAAAGTAATCAATTAAATAGTCGAAGCTTATAGAGGAAGATGCATAAATTTCGGGTCATTATTGTTAAAACATTAATTTCGATCTGTAATTTCTTCTTCATTTTTATTTGAAAAACTAATCTTGCATAATAAGCTTTTCCATAATAAATATCAATTTCGATCTATAATTTCTTCTTATTTTTATCATTAGTCTCTTCATTAAACTAACATGCGTTTCTTTACATTATTTGTTTTTTTAGATGGAAGTAGCATTCAAAGAAATGCCATGAAACATTTGAAAAACCCGACTATCGATCGCTTTAGAAGATACGCAACGAAAATTTTTTCTAGGCAATCATTAAAATAATGTTATTTTATTGTATTAATATTTTATCCCTTATAGAAACCATTATAGTTGTATTGTATTTGTATAATTCTTGATCAGTTTGTATTATTTTATTAACGTCAACAAAAATAAAAGCTTACATGTAAACAGATTTGTTGTTGATCAATATTTGAATAGAAACTCACTTTTTGCAGATCTATATTGTCGCAGGTTATAATTATTTAGCAAAGGTATTAGTGAAGTCAGTCAAAGAGTTTGGTCAATGAAGAGTCTACACCTCAAATGTCGTGTAACAAGAAGTTTTACTTGACGATTAACATGCATTGTTAGTTATCTCATAATTGATGTAATGCTTTATTTTCTGTTTCACTAATGTTTTTATATGTTCTTTGATACATATTGTTTTAGTTGAATTATCGCATGTTACAACTTTTTGCAATTACATTTTGATATTTCACGTTTTATGTTTAAACATTACATGAAACACTTACCACAATATCGCAACTATAGTTGTTTGCCGCTAGAAAATCCCGTTGCTATGCACAGGTACTCGTCTAGTATTTCACAAGTCTTAATTAAAGGTGGAAACGAGCTGAGCCGAGCCCGAGCCCGAGCATGAGCCTGCCAGAGCTCGAACTCGGCTCATTTATATATATAAAGCTCGAGCTCAGGCTCGAGCTTGTTTCGAGCCTCATATTTTGAGCTCGAGCTCGGCTCGTGAAAATTTTCAAAAGCTCGAGCTCGGCTCGGGCTCGACTAACTTATATAACATGTTGAATGAAATAAATCTCGAAAGCTCGGTAACCAAACTAGGCTCGAGCTCGTTTACTTTTTTAAGCTCGTTTATACATGGTTATATGTATAGAAAATATATATACGAATATATTTTTAGGGCTCGTTTAGGCTCGCCAGCCTAATCTAGCTTTATATATAAAGCTCGGGCTCGATTATTAAACGAGCCCAAACTCAAGCTCGAGCTCGTTTATGCTTGGCTTGTTCAAGCTTTTTACCGATCCGATCCCGAGCTATTCACGAGCGGCTCAACTCGTTTCCACCCTAGTCTTAATTTTGTGTCTTATTTTGAGACTTGTGTGCTTATAAGCTTATTATGATATAACGTGCCTATATAAGCCAAGAAGTCTCAAAAGTATAAGCAAAAAAGTCTCAAAAGAAGCCATAAAATTTAGGCTTATGAAATATAAGCTGAAATCAAATAAGCCCATAAGCCCACATATAAGCTTAAACCAACACCTCCATAATAAACTTCAAAAGGGATCTTGGCCCAACACAATGATTCTTTAATACTCTCGTAATTTGAGTGACAAAATAACGAAAGTTCTATTAAATTAAAAAAACTAATAAAATAAAGCAATAATAAATTATTGATGAAAACATCCAACAGCAAGCGAAGGTAGGTCTTCAAACAACATAAAAAGCAGAAAAACACATCAGAAACAAATGCATTAAAGCAAACAAAATTTATTTGAAGACATTTGACAACAACTGAAGACAAATATTCAAACTGAAACAATAAAAGTAAAACAAGCAAAGCAAAAGCAAGTTAGAAAACCCTTTTTATTAGCAGCAGGTTGCGGCGGCGCGTCGGGTGGCCGACAATGGCGATTTAGGTTGCGTTCTGTAAATAATTGAAAGCCAAATAGAACGTTGCTGACGACGACAATTAACTACAAGCGATTAAGAAGTTATGGCCAAAAAGCTATGTGGGTATTGTTTGGGGCATTTTTCTAGTTAGCAACGGCTAGGGCTTTTGAAGGGGATATAGAGATTTGACATGGTGATATAGAAGCACCGGCTCATGACGACCGATTAGGTATGCAGATCAGGCCCGCTCCGATACCATGTTGAATTAGGGATGAGCATAGGTCCGGAATCAGAACCGGTGGATCCAATAACCGAATTTTGTGAAAAGTAGGAACCGATAACCGAACCGAATATAGTTTTTGGTTCCGATTCTTTGGGTCTAGCCGGATAGGAACCGATTTTCTGAAGAAAAAAAATAACCACATGCACTAATGAATTAAGCCATTAAAAAAACACAAAAAAATTATTTTTTTAAAGAACTTTCAACCATTTACGTTTAAACTAATAACAATTAACAAATAAAGCATAAACTCAAATAAACAATCATTCTATAGCTTCACTTGTTCATATTTTTAACAAAACAATAATGCATAGCAATCCGGAAAACAAAACAAAATAACTTAAAACTTTGTCCAACAAAATAACCAAGACCGTTTATAGTTCCACAGTTTGTTTCTCTTTGTTTCTTCTGGTTAGTTTCTCCAATTGTTGTTCCATATCCTTGAGAGTCTCATCGCCTTTAATAAGATCTTCAACATTATCCCAATTAATTTGCATTCTCGACTTTCTCACCTAATCTTGGGTGCAAATCGATGAGACTTATCTACGTTTGAGGTTGTTTCTTTCACTAAAAAACTACACAAGCATGATCTCGGAATAGAACCACAAAAGATAATTTAGGAAATATACAGTGACTTAGTTAGATGGCTAAATCCTCAAACGAGACATCCTAAGATAATGATGAACATGTTATAAGCTAGTACATCGAATACAAATAAAAATAAAATATAAAACTTACTTCCATTGTTTTGATAATGATGATAGTTGTTTATGTGAGTTTTGAATGTTGAATGATCTTGAAATGTTATTAGGTTTAGATTAATTATTGATTTGTTGATACTTCAAGAATTAAATATTAGGGTTTAAAGTGTTTGGCTTGATTTTTCTGAAAGTAAGCTAGTAGGGTTTTCTTTATGGCATTGATACGTATGATTTTGTTGGGTCAACAATTGACCCAAATGTCCCTGACAAAGATTTGAACATAAAATAGCCCCGACACTCACTGACAGAATATCAGTGATCATCGAACTCACTAATGATCAGTGAGAATGTCTCTCCCTGATATAGGGAAAAAAGCTCAAACATCATACTTCAAAGAATTGGCAAAAACCAACTAAAGATGCGCTTTAACTCAACTGATGCAGTCTCAGTGAGTAAGGTACTTGAGCAAACATCAGGGACACTGAGATCTGACAAATGTCTTTATATCCCTGATGGCCTTTCTCTCATTGACAATTAACACCTCACCAACTTTAATCTAACTGATCAAGAAGTTATGGTGATCAACATGACTTCATCAAGGCTCAAGATTCAGAGACATCAGGAATCTAGGATTAACTGATCAAAGAATACAAACTCACTGAATATCAACAGCAGAAGTTCAGGTCCTAGATATCGTCAAAGAGTTGTCTTGCAAACTTACTAAGTGCTTATCAGCCAGTATGTACAAGGAACTCTAGCTCAGGAACAAGGGATTCTCAAGGGCAGGAATACCTTGATGATCTCCCAGCTCTCTCAACCAAGACCAAGAAAGTTAGGTGAAGACTATAGTATTTAAGCGGGAAAACCCTTGGGAAGATAAACTTTGTTCCTTCCCATGACACAAAAGAAGCTCATGGGTACTTGGTGCTGTCAACTCCGGTAAACCAAAAGGACATCAAGGCTAGATGTCTAGGCACGTGCCTATCTACGAACAGTTAGCAAGATCACTATTCCCACGTGAAGCAACAGTAATCTCTCCGCTATATAAACCCGTTCCAACAGGGCAGAATGTGCACATTCAACGAGAGTAAGAAGTGAGAATTTCATAACATAGTTAGAGTGTTAGAATTCTCAACACACTTAGAACCCAAGCCTAGCTTGATTCTTTGTGTCTCTTAATTTGTCTCTCAACGAGGATAGCCGTCTGCGACTATCCTCTTGAAAAGCCAATCAAGTTATTAGTGTGTCTAAGTGGGTTCTTGAATAACCTTGTAATTTCGCCCGTCATGAATCATAAATTCGTTCTTCTTTCAATGTCCAAATGTCACGTGTTTATGTATATTTTGTTAATTCATGAGTTGCTCAAGTTTAAGTCGATAAAAACAGGACCAACAAGTGGTATCTGATCGGGTGGATCATTCTTATGATCTAGATCCGTTCTTGAATGACTACTAATAACTTTTAGCCGTTCTTGAATGACGGCTAATAACCTACAACCACAATCCTCTACAAATCCCCGCCATCTAAATCCCCCACCAAAACATCATCAAGCATTCTTTCAAATTCAAGGGCTACTTTCAAACCGTTCTTGTGCAAAGAGATGCTCGATCTAACCACCCTCGGTCCACCATGCAAGCCACTTCCATCACCACCGGTCTTCTAGAGATTCTAGACAACTCATGTAACGCAAAACGTTGTGTGTCAAGAATCTCAAGTACCTTTGATCTGAAGGAGGTTTAAATGGACTATGACGTCCTGTGTAATCGCCTTCATCATCAAGGTCACATATATGGCAAGAGCTTCATTTCCAATTAGAATCTCATTAGCCATCGAAGTGGTGACATTTGGAAGTGCTCAAAGGTTGATCTTGTTGATCCCAACAATACACTTTGTGGAAAACTAAAAGGGGGGGGGGGGGGGTTGAATAGTTTTACCAGTTTTTAAGTTGCCTAAAAAAAAAACTTTTACTATTGAAAAACTTTGATTCGAGTCTTATGTGCAATCAATCAACAACAATATGAACAACACACTAAACTAACTAATTATAAGTAATGAAAGTAAAAAGAAGAGATGGAAAGATCAAACCGGGATAAAAGGATTTATAGTGGTTCGGCTACGAAGCTCTTCTTCGCCCTACTCCACTCCCTGAGTACCACACTCGAGAGTTTCAAGCACTATGTCAACAACCTCCCTTCATACGAAGAAAACCGTATACGTCGCTTATCCTATTTCCGACACTAAGCTAAATGTCAAGTGCTAATCTTAGCTAGCACCAATCTACCACGATCTATTTGATCCTTTCTACTTCACACTATCACACAAGACTTGATCTACCCGGTCTACTTATGATCCTCTTGATCAATCACACAAGCCCAATGGCTTCAAGAGATCTCCAAGATCTCGACACGATCACAATGATCAACCCTCACTTGACTCAACCTATCCTATCTACCCTTGATCAACTTGATCAATCACACAAGCCCAATGGCTACTAGAGATATTCAATATCTCTATAAGATCACAATGATCTTTCCTCACAAACTCTCAAAAGAAAAATGATCTTGATGTATACTATGATACAATCAAGTGTGTAACAAATGTTACAAGTGCTCTAACTACAACTATAACACTTTGTATCTACTTGGATACCTTGTGTTCTTCTCTTGCACTTGAAGAGGAATGAAGAGGATCACTTGAATGGATGATTGGATCACTCTTAAACCACACACGGTACCACTAAATTTAGTGGTACCGTGCCAGACAAAAACGCTCCTCTTTTTGTCTTTTCTGGTGAAAACTTATTTGGGGAAGTTTGGAGCTGATTTTGGGGGGAAAATAGCTGTTATGTATTTTGAACTTATTTTTCCATTAAAACATTTCTTAATTATTCAAAAATAATTTGTAAAGTATATTTTTGAAAGAAATGTTTTGTCACATAAAAATGTGATGTCTAAAACACAAATTCACTTCTTTGATCATTTGTCAAGTTGTAAATTTGTTCTAGAGTGATTTGTGTAGAAATGAGATCTTTCGACTAAAAACTTGTTTACGTTAATTTTAACGTAACATGTTTTCACATTTTGTCATCCTCAAAACGTGAAGTTATCGAAAGATAAAAATAACGTTTTTAGAACATTATTTGCATCAACAATCTCCCCTTTTTGATGATGACAAAAAATAAACTCATTTTAAGTTAAAATTAGTTTTAACAAGTTTTTAATGAGTTTACTCCCATTTCTCCCCCTTTTTGTCAAAGCAAAAAGGTTGCTAAAGCTCCCCCTTGATGTATACTCCCCCTCGTTTGGAGGACACCAAGTAATCGAGCAATGATTTGTGCTACAAAACAAGGTTTGATAACAAATATACAAGATCTAACATGTAGCACTTATGACAAATATCAAACCACAAATAAAAAGATTGGCTAAGTAGCCAAGCACTAAAATAAAAAACAACCACATAAAAGCCCATTCATTCAAGAAAACAAATGTCATACATAGGTATGACTACATGACGAACATAATAAAAGAAGGACAACAAGAAGCATAAATCCTTAATGACTAGAGGCAAGCTTCATTTCCAAGAGGGGTCCTAAAAGTTTATTGTTGAAAAACTAAACATGAACATGTTTAGTCTTGTGGGCTAGGAGGTGGTGGAGATGGTGGCATCATTTGGGGTGGTGGTGGTGTCAAAAGATGCTCCACATAAGAGAACATGAAATGTATCTCATCTCTTAAGGAGAAGATGAGGTTACGGTTGTGGAGGCAACATAGGCAATTAGCACTATGTAAATCATAGGGATGAGGTTGGATAGGTTGACCCATGATTGGGGAAGGAGGTGGTGGTGAGTTTGTTGGTGATGGGGTTGGCATGGCATAATCCAATGGAGTGATGGGTGAGATGGTGTAGTCCATGGATGATGGCATGGTGTTGAAGGAAGGAGATGATGAAGATGTTGTGTAAGTTGAGGATGTTTTGGAAGGTGCATTAGGTGGAGATGGTGAGTTGGGAGTGGCTTGGGAAGGTGGTGTTGTGACTTCATCATCTTTTGTTAGATCAACAAAGAGAGGTTTGGTGGGTGGTCTTACGGTTATTCTAGGTTTCTTGGAGATGTGGTTTGTTGATCCTTGTGTGGAAGACATGGTGAGTGTGTATTGTGAGGTTGAAGATGAAGTGCAAGATAAGCTTGCAATGGTGAGGCCTTATATAGGCAAGAGTTGGGAAATTTGAATTAAAGGTGATGGGAGTGTCCTATGGTGTAGGAAGGGAATCTTGGGGTATATGTGAGTTTTCAAAATCTGCAGGTTTGAGGTGTGAGGTTCAGGGATCTAGAGGAAATAGTGAAAATTCGTCAAACAAGGGCATGGTACCTCTAAATACCACACGGTACCTTTAAATTTAACGGTACCGTGGCCTATTTAATGGTACCGTGACACTGTAGTCACGAATTTTCCTGTGCAGGCTAGTTCTGGGCAGCTAGAGGGATGTTTTCTAGGGGAACTATTTTCTGGAAATGATAGTGCCTCAAATCACTAAAGATTTATTTGCCTAATATGTCCCATATTAAGCTACTTCTAGCATATAAATATTATCATGTAATTTGCCAAGATAGTCATAAGAATGCAAACATAAGGGACAAAATAAGCTATCATCCAAATATCACATAAAATAATTCATGCAAGGTGATAGATTAAATATTAAGCATGCAAGATAACAAGGAGTATCAATACCTAATATAATTTATTAAAGATAAATCCTAATAAGAGATATAAATCCCTCCTTAACTACTTATAACTTGAGCATTCTCCCATTCTTGTCACATTCTCGTCTTGAGCATGCATCTCATTCTCATGATTTGGATCATCAAAGGGTGCATAGTGGGTGGAGGATTCGGAAATGAGAATGGATGAGACATATGACTCATTTAGGGGTTTCATGACGGGATCAAAGAGTGAGTATTGAGGACCACTAAGGTATGGGTGATAGTTTATGAGGTGGTGATAAAGACGAGTTAGGAACATCCCATAGGGTATCAATTTATTTTTGTTACCCTTGAGATGTATAATTCGCTTAGCGAAGAAGTAGGCGAGATTGTATGGTTGTTGGGTTAGGAGACAGTAAATCATATTAGCACAACACGCCAGAAGATGCTCACAATTTCCTATTAGACTTAGAACATTTTCTCGCAGGATGACTGCCCAAGAAAGTAGTTCATAACGAACCTCTTCCAAACGAATTTTCGTTGGATTTGGGTAAGAGGAGTACTTATGAGTACGAATGAGTTTGGTGAGTTCGGTTGGAGAGGGTATGTAGGAACAATACGGACTATCCTCTTTACGATAGTTGAAGAGGGACTCAAGACACCAATCTTCAGTATAGGCACATTGCCCATGATTGGGAATTCGGAGAATTTGAGCAAATTGCTCAAGAGTTAGGACGAATTTGAAATTTTGGACCCAAAACCAAAGTGACAAAGTTTGATCCTCGTTACGTACGAGTTCAACTTGTCAAAAGAACTCTAACACAAAGCAAGGACAAATGTGCTCGTTTATGTGATGCAGACAATCGAATCCTATAGCTCTAAATGAAGTGTTGATATCCCGATGATAAACTAGGGATGGATCAACGACTCGACCTTCATGAAACCAACGGGTTTCAAGATTGACATAGGCACGAATGTGGTTACCGGGTGTTGTGGGTTCACGAGAGATTTCGGGTGTATAGGTATTGGTTAGAAGATGATCAAAATCATACTCATGAGACATTTTTGTTTCCTATTAGAAAATTTTAGAAAAAATTAGAATTGAGAGTAGTTGCATTAAAGATACGTGCCTAGTGTGTGCCTATATGCAAACTATGTGGAGGTGCGGTAATCTCGCCTCTAGAAAATAATGAGATTACCCAAACACTCCTAATTTTACTTTTGCTCAAGCAAATATGTCAAAAAGTACATATTGATTATGTAATTCGATCAATATTCGTGAGATCATGTATGCATGAGAAAGCGTTTTTAGTTTGTATCAACAATGCACAAAAAATGTTTCATGATCCTAGTTTCGTGAAAGTTTTCGAAAACAATGGAATTGGGGTGTTTGGCGACTTCAATATTTGGCGCCAAAAGTTTTAAGTTTGAAAGATGTTAATGTTAAAGACTCTTAATGCAATAACCATTATCCTAAACATGATTCCTCTTAAATCTAATTGCTTAAAAGCAAAGTTTGGACTAAAGTGTATGGGTTTATGCAAATCCTAAGTTAAGGGAATCATGAGGGTTATACATTGCCTAATCTTAGTCCTAATTTCATATGGACTCAATTAAAATTGAAAAACCCCAATTCAATTTTTATGCATGAACAAACCCTAGACTCAAAATTAAGGAAAATTAGAGTAAGATAACTTACAATTTATGTAGAAAAAGTGGAAGTGATTGATAATCTTGAAAATCAATGTCTTGAATATGATCTTGAAGGGGTGTAATTGAATTTTGGGTTGTGAGGTTTGGTTTTGACAGCAGTGGAGGAAATTGGGAAAGTTTAAAGGTGAATAGTGTGGGAAAAGAGGACTGAAATACGGGCATTGTCAGATACACGGTTCCACGGTACCGTTAAATTTAACGGTGCCATGCCACTTTAGTGGAGCCGTGATCTGCAGGGATGAACTTTTGTCCCATTTTGATTTTTGACAAATAAGTCTCGCTGTTTTAGTGTTGATCCCAGATGAGCTTAACGATCTTGTTAATTACTTTAGATATAAACCTAAAGCAATAGGTATAGAAACTGCTTTTGAATGATCTATTAATTACTATGCGGAAACTAGTAATTAATCTTAAGAAGAATTAACAATAACACACAATAATTCTCTCAACCTTCACCTCAATATATTAATATACGGTTACTCAAAAGTAACAGGGTTACAACGAACCTTGAAGTGAATACAAGACAATACGTATGCTAAAACAATCGACATCTAACCCTAACCCTAGATCCTCCTTTTATACACTTAAGGAGTCCTAGTCGGTTACAAAAACTTTCTATACAAGAATAATATCTATTCGTATCTTTACCATAAACAAACTATACATATCTAATAAGCAGCAGAATCAAAACTCTAGCAGCAGAATCATCTTAGGCTAGCAGCAGTTTGACACTTAGCTTATTTCATCATTCTTCAGATATCATCAGCAGCAGAATGAATATACTAGCAGCAGGATGATTATGCCTAGCAGCAGAATCATACTTAGTATATTTCCATTAGAACCATGAGCAGCAGAATCTTCAAAGTAGCAGCAGTATCTTTTAAACCCAACAATCCTCCCCTAAACTTGATATTTTCTCCCAAAATATACAAGTTTCTTCCAAAGCACAGACATACACAAAGAGGATGCTTCCAAACACTTACTACTATGAAGTCTTTGATTTCAGAATCTTTCTATACTTTTCTACCAACTCATACGCTTGATGATCTGACAAAAATGGTCTTTGTAACCTCAACTTTCCATGTTGTAACATCTGGGTGATAACAGCAGTATTGTTGTTCAAGGGATAGTCTTTCTCCACCAGCATATATACACCTACACCTCTACCAATCAACTCATGTACTCCACATGATTGATATAGATACCATTTATGAACCTTGGTTGAGCTTAACAAATCTATCCATTCCATATCTCTTGCATCAGGCTCAAACATGTTCCTCAAATAATAATAGTGTAGCCTTTCATAAATCACATCTGGTCTTCTATCCCCATAATTTTCCTTATATAACCTCCAGAGCTGTACTATATCATCCCTATCCATGTAATGCAACATTTGTGAGAATCTAACAAACTTCTGACATGCACCATTTGATCTCTTGATCTCCCGCCATGCTTCACTACCATCTTGAACATCATGTGTATAAGAGATGATTGGATGTTTAGTTTCCAAGGGAACTGCATTTGTTATCTCTGGTTCTTCTTGAGGTTTATGAACTGTAAAATCCATAATCCTTTTCATATCATCTGCAGTTACTTCTTCAGGTCCATACTCATCATCCTTTGACTCCTGCTCTCCCTTAGAATTACTTTCAGAATCACTCATTACAACAGATTTAGCTCTTTTCTTTTTCCTTCCAACAGACTTTAACCTTTTTCCTGTTCTTTTCACACCAATAGTAGATTCAGGTTTTGTCTCTTCAACAACTTCTTTTTCTTTCTCAGCATCACCTACAACTTCCTTTTCTTTTGTTGTCTTTTCTTGCACAACTTTAATTACTTCTTTAGGCTTTTGAACACTTGACTCAGGATTAAGATAAGCCTTTGGATCCACTCTTCTTGTAAGTTTCTTAATCTCAGCATCAGTCATAGGCTCAATTGGTCTGTTAATTCTTGCATGAGTCTCATAATAAGCCTTTGCAACAACAGCTCTACTCATTCCTCTGAATGCACTAGGCTTCCAATAAGCTTGATTCCTTAGATACATTTTCATGTAATTATATTCATCAGTTTTGGAAGGCCGGTTTCTTCTTCTTGTACTCACCCCTCTTTTCATTTTGCTTCTTTCTAAATGCTCCAAGCATATCAGCTATAGCATCTTGTTGTTCCTCAAGGGTGTACTTCTCTCTTTCATCTCTTTGAGTTTGCATTACCACCTCCCAATCCTCCTGTAATTGCCTCTGTCTCTCCATTTCAACTTCTTCATTCCATTGTGCTTCCATTCTCCTTGCAGCCTCTTCATCAGTTTCACTTTGTAGCTCTTTGGCAGCAGCATCCATAAACTTGAACTTCTTCTTTGGTTCTTCAACCAAGATGCCCTTGCCTTTGTCTGTTGATGAAATGGTTAGTTGTACAGGTTTTGGAATGGATACGGGTTCTTGAATGACAACTCCTTTAGCTTTTGGTTTTGAAGGTGTTGGTTGTTTCATTGTAGCAGCAGGTTTAGGTTTTTGTGAAGATTGTTGTTGCTGTTGTGTTGTTTTAAGATTCAGCATGACTTAGGCTATAGGAATGGTATCATCCTATGATTCAGCAGCATAATCCTTTTCTGAACCAGCAGCAAAATCCTTTAACCCAGCAGTAGAATGTCCTGCACCAGCAGCAGAATCATCCTCTGTCTTCTTCTCACCAACATCAGCAACAACATCACTTCTAACATCTTTTTCAACTTCATTCTCTGCAATACCACCAACATTCACATCCATATCCATGTCATCCTCCTCTTGACCCTTGTTTACCTCCTCTTCATTCCTCCCCTGTTTGGGAGCATCCTCTCCCAAACTTGGTTTGGAATTCACTTTCTTGACCCTTCTAGTAAGTGTAGCTCTTGACCTGTGCGTTCTTTCCAAAAAGCTGACCCTGAACTTCAAACTTTTGACTGTTTTGGTAAGATCAAGAACTTGAGCTTCCAACTTGGTACATCTTTCCGTCAATGCATTTATTTGTTTCACACTATCCTCACCACTTCGGTCTGTGTTACCTGACCCGAGAGGTGGATCCTTGGATTTGACATTTTGTACATTGGTTTTACCCGTCAATTCCTCTGTTTCAAGTTCAATGCTAGCCTCAACACTTCGACCTGTGTGACCTGGTACGAGAGGTGTATCATAGGCAATGTCATTTTGTACAAATTGATCCATCAATTCCTCATTAGTTTCAATTCTGTCCTCATCACTTCGGGATGTGTTAACTTCCCTGAGAGGTAAATCTTTGGACTGAAACTCAGTCTCAATCCTAGATTGAGCAGCTGAGCCCCCTTTTTAGCCATTTGGCTGGG
This sequence comes from Artemisia tridentata subsp. tridentata, assembly GCA_021014915.2. NCBI lineage: Eukaryota > Viridiplantae > Streptophyta > Magnoliopsida > Asterales > Asteraceae > Artemisia > Artemisia tridentata. Next base: position 76,742,458 of record CP139504.1, read on the forward strand.
GTTACCATCATGTGCATCAGGTTCATGAGAACCCTCAGTAGTAGATGTTGCCAAGGTTGGGGTCTTATCTATGTTGACACTGGCCTGTTCAACTTCTAAGTTGGAAACAGTAATGTCAGCCCCTTCCTTCATGCCATCTCCATTGTTGGGAATTAAATGTTCTGAAGATTAAGTATCAAGAACTACAAGTATTAACAGTTCCAACTGCTGAGAAGAATTCTCTAAACAGTTCCAATTGCTGGTGTATATCTTAGGACTGCTCAAGTTATAACTAACCGTTCTAACTGGTAGTACAAAGAAGGGACTGCTAGTTGATATTGTTGAGTTGAAACTGCTAGATGGATAAGTATTGAAAAGATATTTGTGTACTAAAGTCAAGAATATACGGTAGATAATATCTTACCCCATGTGCTTAGTTAACAAGTTGTGTACACAGATACATGTTGTATCTTATGTACTGACACACTCAAGATAAGTTAGCAAGTAGTTCGACTAGACTTTAAGCAATATTGTAAAGATCTTCTTGGACTATAAAAGGAGATCTTAGTCTCGATATTATGTGTGTTAAAACTTGATGAGTGCATAAGTCGAATAGTTGTATGTTATTATTTTAGAACTCTCATAACTGTTAAGACATAGAACAAACACAAGAATATCACAAGTTAGAAAAACATAAGATTCAAGGTTGTAACCCTAGTGATATTTCAAGATCACTCGTATTATTATCATTAATAATATTGAATCGTTTGGTGTTAATCTTTCATTGTTCCTTGTCATATAACAAACACAACCGTTCCATTTCCATAATCATAATAACCTTCTAAGTGTGATTAAGTAGATTCCGCATACTTAATCATATTAACTCAATATATCATACACACAAAGTACAAAAGGTTTAACCACCTTAACCGTGTGCACAATCCTAACAAGTGGTATCAGAGCTAGGCTGATATTATTGATTTAGAAGAAGAAGCTGAAGAAATAGATGTTGAATCTATTTAGACAAATGTTGCTGCAAAGATTCCCATGCTCAAACAGAATGAGTTTGAGATGTGGAGGTTGAGGATAGAGCAATATTTCCAAGTGCAAGATTATGCACTTTGGGAAATCATTGAAGATGGAAACTCTTACCAGCCTACCACCACTACATCAACAGTGGATGGCAAAGCGGTGTCAACTCTGCAGATAAAGCCATCATCTGCAGAAGATAGAATAAAGAAGAAAAATGACTTGAAGGCAAGAAGCATGCTGATGATGACCATTCCCAATGATCAACTTCTAAACTTCAGCAAGTTCAAAGATGCCAAGTCATTATTTGAAGCTATTATTGCCAGGTATGGTGGAAATGAAGCCACCAAGAAAACCTACAAGACACTGCTCAAGCAGCAGTTTGAAAACTTCTCCTCTACATACAATGAACCTCTTGACCACATGTTTAATAGGCTTCAGAATATTGTGAGCCAACTTGCTATTCTTGGGATTGAAATGCCTCAAGAAGATTTGAACTCAAAATTTCTGAGAAGCTTACCAGAAGAGTGGGCTATGCATGTTGTTGTCTGGAAGAACAAGCCAGACTTAGACACCATGGAACTGATGGACTTGTATAGCAACTTCAAGATTGTGGAGCAGGATTTGAAGAAGAATGGAGGTACTAGTTCTAATACTGGGAACAAGGCATTTATTTAAACTCCTAGTACCTCAAAATCAAGTGAAGAGGTGAAAGTTGTTGATGATGTTGGTGCTGCTAGTTCATCAAGTAGTACCATAAGTATTTTGGATGAAAAGACTTGTTGTGTGGTATGTGCTTAAACACATACCTTTTCTTGACCAAAACCGGACCTAAAAAGACCAAAAACTAACCAAATTGCCAAAAGATATTGTGTTTTTGTGTTTTTGATTATGCAGGGATGGATATTGCAAATTTGGACAAAAGACACGGAAAATCCAGGAAAACGAGCACGAGATATGGAATGGACTCAAAGCCGATGCCGGGCAAGACATGTTTGGCCAAAAGTTAAAAATCACCCTTAGATCATCTTTGGAAAGTTAGCAAGATCAGTCCCTTGAGAATTCAGAATTTACAATTATGGTCCCTAAACTTAAATCCCTTAAATCCCTAAAACCTACCCTAACCGGATTTTAAATAAACAAACTCACCCAACCCCTAATAAATAAACCCATGTCCCAAACTAATCCAGCCCACCACTTATACCTTTACCCAGCCCAACCAAATACCCGATCCACCCACAACCCGTATAACCCAAACCGGTCAAAGGTTTATTAAACCAGTCAAATAAAGATAAAAAATAATAACACACTTTACCCGCCCCCCTTTCTTATTTTTACCCAGAATTCTTAGAACCCTAAATTCACCCGTACAATTTTAACAGCAATTAAGGGTAATTCAGTCCAATCACGCACTTCTAGAAGATGTCAGAGGTGTCAGGAAGAAAAGAAGCACACAAGAATGATACGTGGCGCCCTCTTATTGGTCCGAACACCTCACCAATTCGATCTAATGGCTAAGGATTGTTGGATTGGAGCTCAAGGTGATCTAAGGGTGATGATTAGGAGCTCAAGTTGCACGCGGATTGCCAAGGTGGCAGGCCTAGAAGCTCCTTCCCGAGTCTATAAATAGAGGGTTCATCTTCAGTGTAATCATGTAATTTTTTTTTAATGTTATGCTGTTGAATTAATTTTATAATATTTTCAAAGTATTAATGAAAGTTTAATTTGTTTCAATTATTGTCTCTTCTTTATTTTCAAGCACTTTAATCTCTGCTTATTTACATAAGCTTGTTTAAGCTTATTGCTTATTGTTTTACTTATTCAGTTCCATCACTTAATCCTATTTTCATTTCTGTCATTTACTCTTTTCATATTAAACCAAAAATACAAAAAAATAAAAAATAAAAAAATATATATATATAAATATATAAAAATGCTTTCATCTATTCAAATCTCAGCTTACATCTAAGCTATTTATTCAAGTATACAAGCTCATAAAGCTTTCTAGTTTTTGTGAGCCTGATTTGAATCATTTTACACAAAATACTCAAAACAGTCAACAAAAGTCAACTGTTTCAATTCCCATGATGATTGCTTATTGGATTGATGGTCTAGGAGGGGAAATGGATGCCTCTAGCCTGTCTAAAGACAGGCAAGCTTAGTGAACTCCCTCTGTTCTTGCTGAGGGAGAAGTAGTTTGTAAGTTCCACTCAAATCTCATTAATTGCATCATTTTTATTTTCAGCTTATATTATTGCTTATTAGCTAATGATTTCTGATTTTTAAGTTGAGTAGTAGCTTTTATAATCATAGGGTATTGGTTAGTTCAGCTTTAGTCAATTGGTTATAGTGAAATTATTGCATAGCAGTTAGTTAAAGGGATTTTTGTTAGGGACTGTTTTTAGAAATCAGTTGAAGTTTTGTTCATTGACCATTGGTCATGGTTTGATTGAGTTTTTTGGTTGCTAGAATAGATGGTAATGCAGGTTGTTAAATTGTTTTGAGGATATTTGAGATTTTGAACTTGTGAGAACAAATCTAGTAGCATACTGCCATCATTAAGCTCAGTTAAGCTAAGCTTATTCATAGTCCCCTTTTGGCATTTTTTAGGTGTGGTTAGGTGTTAAAGTCAGTATACAAAGGTTGGATCTAATTAGAGAAACTTCGCACAAGTTTTGCGCCATTTTTCTTATTCTACTGCTACAGACTCTTTTGTGCAGAGCAGTTTTAAGCTGATGATCTAGGTTATTTTGTGGCTTATTTGATTAAGCTCAGGTTCCCATCTTTGGTTTATTGTTAGTCAGTATATCAAGCCTTAAGATAAATATCTGGGATCTAAGTTTCTGGCTTATTTGATAGCTTATTGAGGACTGCAAAAATCCCCCATATCACTGCTCAAGTCTGCTCTCAGTTTTGGTATCTCAACCTCATCTGTTTTAGCATCAAATTAGGATAGCAATTGGGTGAAACTTTTGGGCATTTTTAGAATGTAAGTAATATGTCATATGAGCTTTCAGTATCAGCTTCTGTTTTTCCCATTTAAGCTCTGGTTAGCTTATTATTAAGCTGCATAATTGCTTGTTTGCTCACTTTTGCTATTCTCATAGTACTACTGTGCTTCTGCTTTTTCTGCTTAATTCCTATGCTTATTTGAGATCTTTTGATTGTTCTGAGATTAATTTAGTCCTTTGCATGATCCCTGAGATTTTTGTGATTTTTGGTTCATTTTTGCTTATTCTTGGCTTATTTCCAACTGCTTATTTGCTCTGTTCTGCTTATTAGGCTTTAGTCAGTTCCTGAAATTATTTTTCTTAGATTTAGAATTAAGTTTTAAAATTACTCAGAATTTTCCAGATTTTTCCAAGTTGTTTAAATCATTTAAATTAGTTTTTAGTTCATAAAAAAATTATTAAAAAGTAAAAAAATATTTTTCTTTTTCCAAAAATTTTCTTTTATCAGCTTTAATCTAGGAAAATTAATTTTATATTTTTAGGTTTTAAATTTTAGAAAATCACTTTTTATTTACGTTTTAAATTTCGTCGCGTAACGTTTTTAAAATTCAATTTTCGTTTTTAGGATTACATGCTTAGATTAATTGTCTCTTTAGCTTAATTAGTTGCTTTCATTTAATATTTTATTATTCGTAGTATAAATTCACCAATCAATCACTCTTTTTCACACACATTCACCACACAATTCGACAACGTTAACGACAACTCGATATTCGACCTTCGTTGGGACACGACCCGGGGAAAACGCATTCGTTGCATTTTCTTTGGAATAAAAATACTAAATCAAAAAAATGGCGCCGCTGCCGGGGAAGGCTTGAAAAGAGTTGGAGTTTCGCCATTGAATCGTGTTTTGAAGACCCTTCCTCGGAAGTTTTTGTTTTCATAAAAATAAAAAAATACAAAAAGAAAATAAATAAAACACTTTTCCTAAAGTGTTTTCAAAAATACAAAAATAAAATAAATCCTCACTTTTCTTCAAAAGTGTTGTAAACCATTCCGAAATAACAACAAAACAATCGTGAAATCATTTGATTTTCGGATTATTTTTTTCGATTACAACCTATACAAGTGGTTTAAGGATGGTCTTGACATTAAATTGCATACCGAAAGAGGCGGGTTTTTAATTAGCTTCGGCAGACCTTTGCTTCTCCGCCACTCTGCGCGTAATCGTAAGAGAAACGAATATTGATTGACGGATCGGTACCAAAAATAAATTAAAAAATTAAAAAAATAAAAATCCAAAAATATTTTCATTTTCAACTTTTGTTTTTGATTTTTCTTTTTGACTTCATTTTGGTGTATGCACACCCGTTCTTCTTCTTCTAACCCTCTTCTTTCACCGCTCTCAAATCCCGAGAGGATTATCCGACACAATCACCGTGTTCATTTCTCAACCGTTGAAGAAATGGACGACAACCCAAACAATCAACAACCTCCGGTGGATGATCAAAATGCCAATCCGGTTCCCGATCTCCGACCAATGGAGGAATTACTCCAATCACCTTTCAATGGTGGTGGCAAAGCAATCGTGATACCCGATATGTTTGCAAATCAATTTGAAATAAAAACCGGGTTACTTAATCTTATCACCGGTATTTCCTATCACGGTTTCGAAAATGAAGATCCTCATTCCCATGTCCAGAAATTCATTGACATCACCGAAACACTTAACTTGAATCACGTTCCTCATAATGTGCTTAAATTGAGGTTGTTTCCTTTTTCTCTCGTAGGAGCAGCCCGGACTTGGCTCGATAAGGAACCTCCTAATTCAATCTTTACATGGGATGACTTAGCCTCTAAGTTCGTGAACTACTTTTATCCTCCTTCTAAAACATCGAATCTCATAAATCAAATCACTCGATTTCAGCAAGCTTTCGATGAATCGTTCAACGAAGCTTGGGATAGATTCAAAGAGCTGTTAAAAAAGTGTCCTAATCACGGATTTTCAACCTTGCTTCAAATTGATACTTTCTACAATGGGTTGAATCCATCTGATCAAGATTCACTCGATTCTGCTGCGGGTGGAAATTTTTTGACTAGAAATACTCAAGAAGCTTTGACTATCATTGAAAATAAAGCCAGAGTAAGGAATTCTAGAACCAAAGCTCAAGTTTCAAATATGAGTAACAAATCAAATGATGCTTTCACCCGAGCTCTTAGCAAACAAGAAGAAGCTTTTGCCTCTTTCACTAAACAAATCGGGCGTCTAATTGATAAAGAAAGACCTTCTCAGCCCGTCAATGTTGTGAATCAAAAATGTGAGATTTGCGGTGGTCCACATCCTTATTATGATTGTAAAGCCTCCGGTGGCCAAGGTTCGAATGCTACCGTAGCATCAGTATCCTACAATCAGATTCAAGGATTCCGTCCTCAAAATGCTAATAACCAAATGGGACCATCCGGCCTTTCTCCATTCCACAACAATCAAAACCATTTCCCTCAACATTACAATCATCAAGTCAATATTGTAAACCAAAGTTGTGAAACTTGTGGTGGTCCACATCCGTATTTCGAGTGCCCAGCCGCCGGTGGCTACACTCAAGAGAACGTTTATGCTGCTACGGGATCCTACAATCAGGGAGGTAACGGTTACCAACCTCAAGGAGACCGTAATCTTCTCAGCTACCGTTCTAACAATTATCTTGGACCACCAGGTTTTAACAATCCAGCTTCGAACAATCAGAATCAGAACCAAAACAGAAGTAATCAATTTGTTCCGAACCAAAACCGTAACAACCAAGGGAATTACCACCCACCAAATCCAGGAAATTACCATCCTCCCCCTAATACCAATCAAGTTCATAACCAAAACAACCGTGGGCAAAACCTTAATCAAGGAAACCAAAACTACAACCAAGGATTCGTTCCACCTCCGTCGCCCACGGATGAGATGCTTAAGCAGATTATTCTTCAGAATCAGATGAACCTTAAGAACCAAGAAGATATGAATAGGAGGTTTAATCAACAACAAGTCGAGATTGCTGAAATCAAGAAGTCTTTAAATGATCGACCCTCGGGCTCGGGTACTACTTCTCTCCCAAGCAACACGGTCGCCAACCCGAGGGGCGATGTTAAGGCGATTACTACAAGGAGTGGTGTTTCTTACGATGGACCCACGGCTCCGATTACCTCTTCTTCTCTTCCTCCTAAGGTAGTCGCCCGTGAACCCGAGGTGACCAAGGACATGGAACCTCCTACTAACAACGGAGGAACCAAGGACGTCCAACCTACAGTTAACCATCCATCTGAACCAAAGAATGTTGAGCCCGAAAAAGCTCCCGAAGAAGCTTCCGTAAAAGCAAAACTTCCATATCCTTCGCGATTAAATGATCAAAAGCTCCGCGAAAAAGCTTCAAATCAAATGGAAAAATTCTACCAAATCTTCCAAGATTTGCATTTTGATATAAGCTTCGCGGATGCTTTGCTTTTGATGCCAAAGTTTGCTTCCACAATCAAGAGTTTATTGAGCAATAAAGAAAAATTATTTGAGCTCGCAAAAACTCCTCTGAACGAAAACTGCTCAGCGGTACTCCTTAAAAAGCTTCCGGAAAAGCTTGGAGACCCGGGAAGATTCCTCATTCCATGTGACTTCCCGGGGTTGGTTGAATGTCATGCCTTGGCCGATCTAGGTGCGAGCATCAACCTAATGCCGTTATCCGTTTGGAAAAAACTTTCATTGCCCGAACTTACCCCAACTTGTATGACCCTCGAGCTTGCAGACCGGACCACGACTGTTCCGCTTGGCATAGCCGAGGATGTCTTTGTCAAAGTAGGGAAGTTCCATTTCCCAACAGATTTTGTGGTGGTTAATTTCGATCCTGACCCTCGGGTCCCTCTAATCCTAGGAAGATCGTTCTTAAGGACCGGGCAGGCTTTAATTGATGTTTACGGTGAAGAAATTACGTTGAGGGTGGATAATGAGGCCGTGACCTTTAACCTCGACCGAACTTTCAAATACTCCTCCAGTCATGATTCCGTCTCGGTTAATCGAATCGATGTGATTGATGTTGCCTCGGAGGAGTATTCTCAAGAAGTTCTTGGATTTTCCGATAAATCCTCGAGTGGCAATCCCACTCCTTCTTCTCAACCCATTCTTTCCGACCCTTCCCCGTCCCTCACTCCATTTGAGGGAGGTGATTTCTTCCTGGAAGAGGTCGATGACTTTCTTGCTATTGAAACACCAACTTCACCGGAAGTTGATGATTCTTATCTTGATCCGGAGGGAGATATTATTTTGCTTGAAAGATTATTGAATGAAGATCCGACATCTTCTCTCCCTCCGATTAAAGAAATTCGAAAAAAGAAATCAAAGAAATTAAGCCGTCTACTGAGAATCCTCCGGAGCTTGAGCTCAAGGATTTACCTCCTCATCTCGAGTATGCTTTCTTAGAAGATACCGACAAATTTCTCGTCATCATTTCTAAAAATCTAAAAGATGAGGAGAAGAATCAACTCTTAGACGTGCTTAAAAAGCATAAGAGTGCCATCGCTTGGCAGATCTCCGATATAAAGGGCATAGACCCTCGGTTCTGTACTCATAAGATCTTATTGGAAGATAATTTCAAACCCGCTGTTCAGCAACAGAGACGGGTTAACCCAAAAATCCATGATGTCATAAAAAAGGAAGTTCTTAAACTCCTTGACGCAGGGATGATTTATCCGATCTCAGATAGCTCATGGGTTAGCCCAGTCCACTGTGTGCCTAAAAAGGGTGGAATGACCGTTGTGAAAAATGAAGAAAATGAGTTAATTCCCACACGTCTCGTCACCGGATGGAGAGTGTGTATCGATTACCGAAAACTCAATGATGCTACCCGTAAAGACCATTTCCCTCTACCATTTATGGACCAAATGCTTGAGCGTTTGGCGGGAAATGAGTTCTATTGTTTTCTCGATGGCTTTTCTGGGTATTTTCAAATACCAATTGATCCCCAAGATCAGGAAAAGACCACCTTCACGTGTCCTTATGGAACATTTGCCTACCGACGCATGCCTTTTGGCTTGTGCAATGCTCCAGGCACGTTTCAGAGGTGCATGATGGCCATATTTCATGATATGATCGAGAAAACGATGGAGGTCTTTATGGATGATTTCTCCGTATATGGAAATTCTTTCTCCTCGTGCCTCTCCCATTTAGAAAAAATGCTTGAACGGTGTGAAAACACCAATCTCGTTCTAAATTGGGAGAAGTGCCACTTCATGGTCAAAGAGGGCATAGTCCTCGGCCATAAGATTTCCAAATCTGGGATTGAGGTCGATCGAGCTAAGGTCGATGTTATCGCTAAGCTACCTCATCCCACTACCGTTAAAGGAATCCGAAGTTTCCTTGGTCATGCCGGTTTCTACAGACAATTTATTCAAGACTTCTCCAAAATCGCTCGGCCTCTGACCCATCTTCTTGAAAAAGATGCTCCGTTCATCTTCTCTCCCGAATGCATCAAAGCATTCGAGGTTCTTAAAAAGAAACTGACTGAAGCTCCTATCTTGGTTGCCCCCGATTGGGACTTGCCCTTTGAGCTAATGTGTGATGCAAGCGATTATGCTATCGGTGCAGTCCTGGGGCAACGCAAATCAAAATATTTCCAACCGATACACTATGCTAGTAAGACAATGACCGACGCTCAATCTCACTATACTACTACCGAGAAAGAGTTGTTGGCCGTTGTCTACGCTTTTGAGAAATTTAGACCGTATCTTGTCTTATCAAAAAGCATAGTGTATACGGACCATTCTGCTCTAAAGTATCTCTTAGCAAAACAAGATGCTAAACCGAGATTACTTCGGTGGATTCTTCTGCTCCAGGAATTTGATATTATCATTCGTGATAAAAAAGGAGCAGAGAATCTAGCCGCTGATCATTTATCCAGACTTGAAAATCCCCATCAAAGTGATCTCGAGAAAAAGGAAATCACCGAAACATTTCCTCTCGAGACACTTGGGAAGATATCTTTAAAAGATGATCCGAGTACCCCATGGTTTGCCGACTATGCAAATTACCATGCGGGGAGTTTTGTGGTGAAAGGGATGTCGTCCCAGCAGAAAAAGAAATTTTTCAAAGATGTTAAGCATTATTTCTGGGACGACCCCTATTTATTCAGAATATGTGCCGATCAAGTGATAAGACGGTGTGTGCATGGCCAAGAAGCTATTGATATCCTCACGGCTTACCATAATGGACCCACGGGGGGACATCATGGTGCCAGCTACACCGCTAAAAAAGTCTTTGATTCTGGATTCTATTGGCCGACAATCTACCGCGATGCCCACGACTTGGTGAAGTCATGTGACTCTTGCCAACGTCAAGGAAAAATCTCGCAAAAAGACGAAATGCCTCAAAATGCAATACAAGTCTGCGAGATTTTTGACGTGTGGGGTATCGATTTCATGGGGCCATTCCCGTCTTCACGAGGGAATAAGTATATCCTCGTGGCCGTCGATTACTTGTCAAAATGGGTTGAAGCTAAAGCGCTCCCCACTAATGACGCCTGAGTGGTTGTTAAGTTCTTGAAAAATCTCTTCTCCCGATTCGGAACTCCTCGTGCTATAATCAGTGATCGCGGTACTCACTTCTGCAATGATCAATTTGCAAAAGTTATGCTCAAGTATGGTGTCACTCACCGACTTTCTACCGCGTATCACCCGCAAACAAGCGGACAAGTCGAGGTTTCGAATCGTGGATTGAAACGTATCCTTGAAAGAACCGTTAGTGAAAATCGAGCCTCGTGGGCCGACAAATTGGATGATGCTTTATGGGCTTTCCGAACCGCTTTCAAGACACCCATCGGGTGTACTCCTTACAAGCTGGTTTACGGAAAGGCCTGCCATCTGCCCATTGAGCTCGAGCATAAGGCATATTGGGCCTTGAAACATGCCAATTTTGACCTTAAGACCGCGGGTGATCACCGTAAGCTCCAAATTAATGAATTAAATGAGCTTCGGGATCAAGCCTACGAGAACTCTTTGATCTACAAAGAGAAAACAAAGAGGATTCATGACTCTAAGATTAAGAACCGCATTTTCAATGTTGGTGATCGAGTCCTCCTCTTCAATTCTCGGCTAAAGATTTTCTCGGGCAAACTCAAAACCCGCTGGTCTGGGCCATTCACCATCACTCAAGTTTTTCCATATGGAACCGTCGAGTTAGCTCAAAATGACGGTCCAAACTTTAAGGTGAATGGTCATAGGATCAAACACTATTTTGGAGGGGACGTACCATCCATGGTTGTCCCGGATCTCCAAACTTTCCCCATGGACAACTAAATTCGGGGACGAGTCAAGCTACGTGACTCATTAAAAAACAAAGCGCTTCGTGGGAGGCACCCCATGCTTATCCATCTATCTTCTTTCTATTTTCTTAATAAAGAGGAGGGGCTCCTCTTCCATATCTTGTGTTTCGTGGTTTTTCTTATGATGTGTCCAGGAATGCTCGATGATGAAGACTCTCGTGCTCGTAGTTTCCTTCACGCTACTCGAGTTTCATCATTCGCTGCTTATCAATATCCTAAAATCTTATCGTTTTACATCTATCTTTTGGCATAATTAATAAACGGCCTTAGATTTTTGTAGGAGAACCCTTACCTTTAAGACATTGAGGACAATGTCTCGTTTTAGTCTGGGGGGGGGGGTAATCTTTTGATTTGATTTTTGCCTTGCATTTTTGCCGTTTACTCATGCAACCCCGTTTTTCCAAAAAAATTGAAAAAATCCAAAAAAATGAGAAAATTTAGAAATTTTTGAAAAAATATAATAAATTTTGACAATTTTGTTGACTTCCCGCTGGTGAGAGTAGGAATAAAATTCTGACTTGACCGGGCGTGTTGAACCCTAGCTTGTCTCCTTAACCGTTTATAATCTATAAGCTCGTGCTAGTCTTTTATGCAAGGAGCTAGAAAACTCGAATTCTTTTTAAGAGTTTGCAAGTTCCCATAATTGACTTTATATATGCATGGCTTGATTAATTGGCTAAGCATTCGCGGATCTTATTACTTAAGATTTTAAATTTGCGAAGAACGAGAAATGATAGAGTTGTTTATAAGTTAGATTGCTAAACGTGGAGTAGTTGGATCTCTTCAGAGCTCATCAAAGTTACTTGTGGCTTTTTGTTCCCATAAGCTTGTTTCGCCCAATAATAGTAATCTAGGAATAATTAAAGGTATTTTGGTTTTGGCGATAATTAGTTTTTATTTATTCCTTAGAGAATTCTTGCTTATGGAAGTTGGGTACACATCAAGGTACTGCCAGTGTTACGGTGTAATAGACTATTCCATCTTGCCGGCTCGCAACCGATGTTGGGATTGTTATAAAAGCCGTAGGACTTGGGGTTTGGCAACACAAATAATTAATGATAATGAATAATAATAATAATCCAAAGCCATAAAAAGTTTTCTACATCTTGCCGGTTCGCAGCCGATGTTGTAGACTTCTAATAAAGGCAGAGGAAAAATTCCAAGGTCATAATAGACTATCACATCTTGCCGGTTCGCAGCCGATGTTGTGATTGTTATAAAGGGCCAAAGACTAAATACGTTAATGTGCTTTATAATGTTAAAAATGCCAAACTTCGACTCCGGGGGTATCCTAATAAAGGCTTCTGTCTCTGGACTTGTAGATGAGTTGTTTCGGTCGCAAATAAAAGGGATATCCTCAAAATCGTGTTAAATCAGAGACCTTGATGTGGACCTCATTTTTGTATGCAACGGTTTTCGAGGGAAGTTTTGGAAACTACTTAGCGTCTAAACTAGGTATCTTTATCGGACTAAAAATTATCGAAATGAGAATTTGAAGAAATTCACTTCTCACAAAAAAATAAAATAAATAGAGGAAAATAGGAATTTGGGAACGAGAAGTAATTACACAATTAGCTTTCATGGGTAGTGTCGGCAATCTAACTTGTAAATAACAATGATTTCGTTTTTAAGCTTAGTTTGGGGGCTCGTGAAAAATCAGGGACGACGAATTTTATCCGTATGGTCACTTCTTTATGAGTCGTGTTTCCTGCTCAAAGACCCTAAAAGTTATCGTTAGATAATGATAGTCAACAAAGCCGTCGCATGAATAATAAGAAAATTACAAAAATAGAATAAAAGGAAAAATGGGGAGTTTTTAGAACTTAAGATTTCTGAATCTCTTTTGAAAATTTTGCTACTTCTCAAAGTTAGTAAAAAGAGATTGGAAATTTTCGGTTTCAAAAACGTGTTTTTTGTGTTTTTGTGTTTTTGATTATGCAGGGATGGATATTGCAAATTTGGACAAAAGACACGGAAAATCCAGGAAAACGAGCACGAGATATGGAATGGACTCAAAACCGATGCCGGGCAAGACATGTTTAGCCAAAAGTCAAAAATCACCCTTAGATCATCTTTGGAAAGTTAGCAAGATCAGTCCCTTGAGAATTCAGAATTTACAATTATGGTCCCTAAACTTAAATTCCTTAAATCCCTAAAACCTACCCTAACCGGATTTTAAATAAACAAACTCACCCAACCCCTAATAAATAAACCCATGTCCCAAACTAATCCAGCCCACCACTTATACCTTTACCCAGCCCAACCAAATACCCGATCCACCCACAACCCGTATAACCCAAACCGGTCAAAGGTTTATTAAACCAGTCAAATAAAGATAAAAAATAATAACACACTTTACCCGCCCCCCTTTCTTATTTTTACCCAGAATTCTTAGAACCCTAAATTCACCTGTACAATTTTAACAGCAATTAAGGGTAATTCAGTCCAATCACGAACTTCTAGAAGATGTCAGAGGTGTCAGGAAGCAAAGAAGCACACAAGAATGATACGTGGCGCCCTCTTATTGGTCCGAACACCTCACCAATTCGATCTAATGGCTAAGGATTGTTGGATTGGAGCTCAAGGTGATCTAAGGGTGATGATTAGGAGCTCAAGTTGCACGCGGATTGCCAAGGTGGCAGGCCTAGAAGCTCCTTCCCAAGTCTATAAATAGAGGGTTCACCTTCAGTGTAATCATGTAATTTTTTTTAATGTTATGCTGTTGAATTAATTTTGTAATATTTTCAAAGTATTAATGAAAGTTTAATTTGTTTCAATTATTGCCTCTTCTTTATTTTCAAGCACTTTAATCTCTGCTTATTTACATAAGCTTGTTTAAGCTTATTGCTTATTGTTTTACTTATTCAGTTCCATCACTTAATCCTATTTTCATTTCTGTCATTTACTCTTTTCATATTAAACCAAAAATACAAAAAAATAAAAAATAAAAAAATATATATAAATATATAAAAATGCTTTCATCCATTCAAATCTCAGCTTACATCTAAGCTATTTATTCAAGTATACAAGCTCATAAAGCTTTCTAGTTTTTGTGAGCCTGATTTGAATCATTTTACACAAAATACTCAAAACAGTCAACAAAAGTCAACTGTTTCAATTCCCATGATGATTGCTTATTGGAGTGATGGTCTAGGAGGGGAAATGGATGCCTCTAGCCTGTCTAAAGACAGGCAAGCTTAGTGAACTCCCTCTGTTCTTGCTGAAGGAGAAGTAGTTTGTAAGTTCCACTCAAATCTCATTAATTGCATCATTTTTATTTTCAGCTTATATTATTGCTTATTAGCTAATGATTTCTGATTTTTAAGTTGAGTAGTAGCTTTTATAATCATAGGGTATTGGTTAGTTCAGCTTTAGTCAGTTGGTTATAGTGAAATTATTGCATAGCAGTTAGTTAAAGGGATTTTTGTTAGGGCTGTTTTTAGAAATCAGTTGAAGTTTTGTTCATTGACCATTGGTCATGGTTTGATTGAGTTTTTTGGTTGCTAGAATAGATGGTAATGCAGGTTGTTAAATTGTTTTGAGGATATTTGAGATTTTGAACTTGTGAGAACAAATCTAGTAGCATACTGCCATCATTAAGCTCAGTTAAGCTAAGCTTATTCATAGTCCCCTTTTGGCATTTTTGAGGTGTGGTTAGGTGTTAAAGTCAGTATACAAAGGTTGGATCTAATTAGAGAAACTTCGCACAAGTTTTGCGCCATTTTTCTTATTCTGCTGCTACAGACTCTTTTGTGCAGAGCAGTTTTAAGCTGATGATCTAGGTTATTTTGTGGCTTATTTGATTAAGCTCAGGTTCCCATCTTTGGTTTATTGTTAGTCAGTATATCAAGCATTAAGATAAATATTCGGGATCTAAGTTTCTGGCTTATTTGATAGCTTATTGAGGACTGCAAAAATCCCCCATATCACTACTCAAGTCTGCTCTCAGTTTTGGTATCTCAACCTCATCTGTTTTTGCATCAAATTAGGATAGCAATTGGGTGAAACTTTTGGGCATTTTTAGAATGTAAGTAATATGTCATATGAGCTTTCAGTATCAGCTTCTGTTTTTCCCATTTAAGCTCTGGTTAGCTTATTATTAAGCTGCATAATTGCTTGTTTGCTCACTTTTGCTATTCTCATAGTACTACTGTGCTTCTGCTTTTTCTGCTTAATTCCTATGCTTATTTGAGATCTTTTGATTGTTCTGAGATTAATTTAGTCCTTTGCATGATCCCTGAGATTTTTGTGATTTTTGGTTCATTTTTGCTTATTCTTGGCTTATTTCCAACTGCTTATTTGCTATGTTCTGCTTATTAGGCTTTAGTCAGTTCCTGAAATTATTCTTCTTAGATTTAGAATTAAGTTTTAAAATTACTCAGAATTTTCCAGATTTTTCCAAGTTGTTTAAATCATTTAAATTAGTTTTTAATTCATAAAAAAATTATTAAAAAGTAAAAAAATATTTTTCTTTTTCCAAAAATTTTCTTTTATCAGCTTTAATCTAGGAAAATTATTTTTATATTTTTAGGTTTTAAATTTTAGAAAATCACTTTTTATTTACGTTTTAAATTTCGTCGCGTAACATTTTTAAAATTCAATTTTTTTTTTAGGATTACATGCTTAGATTAATTGTCTCTTTAGCTTAATTAGTTGCTTTCATTTAATATTTTGTTATTCATAGTATAAATTCACCAATCAATCACTCTTTTTCACACACATTCACCACACAATTCGACAACGTTAACGACAACTCGATATTCGACCTTCGTTGGGACATGACCAGGGGAAAACGCATTCGTTGCATTTTCTTTGGAATAAAAATATTGAATCATTGTGCCTTTCTTACAAGTCAAAACAATGGGTCCATGCTCTCCTATGAAGACCTCCAAGAGATCCATGAAGATGATCTGGAGGAAATGGATCTAAAATGGCAAATTTCTCTTCTTAGCATGAGAGCCAAGAAGTTCTATCACAAGACGGGGAAGAAGCTCATAATCAGCAACACTGATGCTGCTGGTTTTGATAAGTCAAAGATAGAGTGCTATAACTGCCACATGATGGGTCATTTCTCAAGAGAGTGTAGAAGACCAAGGCAGCAAGATAGCAAGAATAGAGGTTTTGGAAGCAAATCCAAAACAGAGGAGGTTATTGAGCCAAAAGCTATGGTAGCTATTGATGGCTTAGGTTTTGATTGGAGCTTCATGGCAGATGAAGAAGAAACTCCTGCTCAAATGGCACTTATGGCTTTTTCTGCTACTGAAGTACAAAATCATAAAGCTTGTTCAAATACTTGCACTGCTCTTAATGCTCTACAGGTTTTAATGAAACAATATGATGATTAAAAGAAAGAGATAAGCAATACTTTTCAAAACTTTATAAACTATAAGTGTGGATTAGAAAAGGTAGAGAAACAAATCACACACTATAAGGAAAATGAATTAGCTTTTTCTGATGACAAAGCTCTTCTAAGACAGGACATATTCTTTAGAGATGCTGAAATTAAGCTTTTGAGAGAAGCTTTTGATAGGGTCAAAAAGGAAAATGGAAACATTCACTTGACTACACAGGCACTAGAACATGCTTCTAGAAGTGTACACAACATAGTAGAATGTCAGGTGATTAATAGAGCTAAGTCAGGAGTAGGATATAAGAGTGTCCCACCTCCTTATAGAGGCATCCCAAAACCCCCAGGGATTGACCTAGGAAATTCAGGTTTACCTGAGTTTCAAGAACCAATCATGGAATATGGTTCTAAGGCTAGCAAGAGCCTTAAGGTAGAAAAAGTAAGTAAAAGTTTAGATAAAACTTTACTTTATCAGGACAAGGTGTCCTTTGTTAAGAACTTAGATGCTATAGTTGTTAAAGATTGCACAACTGATAGTGATGAAGAAGAACAGGTTATGTCTAAACCTGAAGTGGTTAAGAAAGAAGGAACAAGTGTTCCTAAGATAGTCAAACACAATACTGCTAAGCCTAAATCAAACATTAAACATGTTAGGCAACCAGTTAGATATTGTGAGCAATATAGAACCACCAACAAGCCCAGAGGTAACCAAAGGAATTGGAACAACCTCAAATCTAACCAATTAGGTGATGACTTTGCTTTTTATAACAAAGCTTGTTACATATGTGGTAGTTTTGACCATCTTGCAGCTTTCTGCAACCATTGGGTATCTGGTTATGAAAACAATAGGGTGAATTTCAAAAGGCAAACTCCTCAAACTCACTTTCACTCTAAGCCCAAAAGTATAAAACCCAGAGCAGTTTCGACAGCAGTCTCTACTGCTAGGCAAGCAGTTTCAACTGCTAGACCATTTAAGACTGTTAACCCAAAACCAACAGTTATAAGTGCAAAAATAACTTTAAAACATGCACCAAAAACTGTTACAAGGCCTATTCAATTAAAAGCAGTGGTCCAAAAACAAGTTTGGAAACCAAAGAGTAAAACTGTAAAGCCAGCAGTTAAGACTGCTAGGAAAGCAGTTAGTACTGCTGCTTGGAAAAACAGGGCAAATGATGTTAAGGCCTCAGCATGTTGGATTCTAAAATCCAATGTTGCATCAACTGTCCTTAAAAGATTAAATTACATTGATGCAAGAGGCAGATCCAAGTCAGTAATGGCTTGGGTCCCCAAAAGAAACTAACACTCTTATTTATGTGCAGGAACATTCAAATGATCAGGAAGAGGATCAAGGATACTCAGATAGTGGATGTTCAAGGCACATGACAGGTAACAAGTCTTATCTCTCAGATTTTCAATCAATAGATGGAGGCTATGTTACCTTTGGAGGAGGTGTTGGTGGCAAAATTTCCGGTAAAGGTACCATTAAAACTGGAAATTTAGATTTTGAAGATGTGTTCTATGTAAAAGAGCTAAATTATAATCTTTTTAGTGTCTCACAAATGTGTGACAAAAAGAACAATGTTCTTTTCTGTGAGACTGAATGTCTTGTACTTTCTCCTGATTTTAAGATGCCTAATGAAAGTCAAGTACTTCTTAGAATTCCTAGAAAGGGCAATATGTACAGTGTAGACATGAAGAACATTGTTCCTAAAAAGAATTTAACTTGTCTTGTTGCAAAGGCCACATTGGATGAATCAATGAGATGACATAGAAGGCTTGGTCATATTAATTTCAAAACCATAAATAACATTGTTAAGAATGGTTTGGTAAGAGGTTTACCTCAAAAACGATTTGAAAATGATCAAACATGCATTGCTTGTCTTAAAAGCAAACAACACAAAGCCACTTGTAAGCCCAAGATTTTTAACTCTATCAATCAATCATTGTTTATGTTGCATATGGACTTATTTGGACTTGTTTCAGTAAGTAGTATAATGCATAAGAGATATTGTCTGGTTATAATTGATGACTATACTAGATTTACATGGGTTTTGTTTCTATCTACTAAGGATGAGACTACAAGCATCCTTAAGACATTCATTACACAGATAGAAAACCAAGTAGACAAGAAAGTGAAGGTCATTAGATGTGATAATGGGACAGAGTTTAAGAATAGAGTTATGGATGATTTCTGCAAACAAAAAGGTATTAAGAGAGAATTTAGTGTTGCTAGAACACCACAACAGAATGGTGTTGTTGAGAGAAAGAATAGAACACTAATTGAAGATGCTAGAACTATGTTAGCTGATTCTAAGCTACCTATAACTTTTTGGGCTGAAGCAGTCAACACTGCTTGCTATGTTCAAAATAGAGTTTTAGTTATTCAGCCTCACAATAAGACATCATATGAACTTTTTAGAGGTAGAACTCCTGCAATAGGATTTCTTAGACCTTTTGGATGTCATGTGACAATTCTCAATACCTTAGACCATTTAAGAAAATTCGATGGTAAAGCAGATGAAGGATTCTTTTTTGGATATTCTCTTAATAGCAAAGCTTTTAGAGTATACAACACAAGAACTTTGATTGTAGAAGAAAATCTACATGTGGAATTTTTAGAAGATAAATCCAATGTAGAAGGTCAAGGACCAAAAAGGCTATTTGATCTTGAAGTTCTAACCAAATCAATGAATTATGTGCCTGTTGTTGTTGAAACTAATGAATTTTCAGGTTCACAAGCAACAGATGAGGCAAGGTTAGAAAAGGAGACAAACCAAGATCATGTTTGGATGCCAATATGGTCAAGTACAATTGTGGAATCAACTTCAACAACTGATGAATCTTCTTCTAGCAAAGCTAAAGAAGGTGTTGAAGATGAAAGCAATGAAGATGGAACTCAGGAACAACAAAATGTTTCTGCTGGTAGCATTTCTGTTGCTGCTGGTAGTGTATCTGTTTCTGCTGGTGATTCTGCTGCTAAGCTTACTGATTCTGCTGTTAGGCCAACTGATTCTGCTGCTGGCTCTTCAGAAACGAAAGAAGCAGAATTCTCAGATAATGAGGTGGATTTCAACAATCTTTCAACAAATTATCAAGTTCCTTCTACTCCACAAACAAGAATTCACAAAGTCCACTCCCTAGATAATGTGATTGGAGATGTACAATCAGGTGTGAAGACAAGAAAACAACTGATGTCTTCAGACCAACAAGGGCTTCTTGATGCCCTTTATGCTTCAAAGCAGCATGAGTTTTCAAACTCTTGCTTGTTTGTATGTTTTCTCTCACAAGATGAACCTAAGAATATTCTGAAAGCCTTAGATAATTCAAGCTGGGTAGAAGCTATGCAAGAGGAGCTTCTTCAGTTCAAGATTCAGAAAGTATGGGTGCTAGTTGATTTACCTAGGAATGCAAAGGTAATTGGTACTAGATGGGTTTTCAAGAATAAAAGGGATGAAAGGGGAATAGTGATTCGAAATAAGGCTAGATTAGTAGCCCAAGGGTACACACAAGAAGAAGGAATAGACTATGATGAGGTTTATGCTTCTGTAGCAAGGATTGAGGCAATTAGGCTTTTCTTAGCTTATGCTTCTTTTTTAGGCTTCACAGTCTACCAAATGGATGTCAAGAGTGCATTTTTATCTGGAACAATTGAAGAAGAGGTGTATGTTTCACAACCTCCAGGCTTCATTGACCCATTACATCCAAACAAAGTGTACAGAGTAGTGAAAGCTCTATATGGCCTTCATCAGGCACCAAGAGCTTGGTATGCAACACTAGCTTCCTACTTATTAGAAAATGGATTTCAAAGAGGAAAGATTGATCAGACACTTTTCATCAAACAGCACAAGAAGGATCTTCTGTTAGTGCAGGTGTATGTGGATGACATTATCTTTGGATCTACTAGGAAGGAGATGTGTTTAGAGTTTGAGAAACTTATGCATGATAAGTTTCAGATGAGTTCTATGGGAGAACTTACATTCTTTTTGGGTTTGCAAGTTAAGCAATCATCTGAAGGCATATTTATTAGTCAAGACAAATATGTTGCAGAGATACTTAGAAAATTTCAATTTGCTGATTCAAAAATAGCAAGCACACCAATGGACTCTGAGAAGCACCTTCTGAAAGATGAAGATGAAGAGAGTGTAGATGTACACACTTACAGATCTATGATAGGCTCTTTGATGTACCTTACATCATCTAGACCTGATATAATGTTCCCTGTTTGTGTTTGTGCAAGATTTCAAGTTACTCCAAAGGTTTCTCATTTAACTGCAGTCAAGAGAATTTTTAGATATCTTAAAGGACAACCAAGGTTGGGTATATGGTATTCTAGAGAATCTCCTTTTGACTTGGTAGCATATTCGGATAGTGATTATGCTGGTGCTAGCTTGGACAGAACGTCAACAACTGGAGGATGTCAATTCCTTGGGTGTAGAGTTGTCTCATGGTAGTGTAAGAAGCAAACAAGTGTGGCAAATTCAACAACTGAAGCTGAATATATAGCTGCTGCAAGTTGTTGTGGTCAGGTTCTATGGCTTCAAAACCAACTCCTTGACTATGGGTATAATTTCTTAAACACTGTTATTCATATTGATAATAGTAGTACAATTTGTATTATTAAGAATCCAGTGCAACATTCTAAAACAAAACACATTGAAATTAATAATCATTTTATTAGAGATTGCAATGAGAAAAGGTTAATTCAAGTTCTTAAAATTGCTTCAGAATTTAACTTTGCAGATCTCCTAACAAAAGCTTTTGATGTTGGAAGGTTTCAGTACTTGGTAGCAAGTATTGGAATGCTTAATCCTTAAAATTTCTAATCTATGTGGTTTTTATATATGTTAAGATTGTACTGATATCTTTGTAAATTGATACTATTAATGGAACAGTTAGTACTGCTAGTACAAATTTTGTTTAAACAGTTCATACTGTTGGTCATATATTGATACTGCTATAAGACAAATGCTATGCATTTTGTTTCTTGGTTTTGGACTAACAATTTCAGGTATGAACTTTGAGCAAAAAGGATATTTCAAGTGAAATGGAAGCAGCAGAATGATAATATTAGTTGCTACATATTAGGTTTATGATGGACTGAGTTTGGGAATTTAAAACTCCTTAAAACTTCTTTCTTGAAATCTAAGTATGAAATTTCACATTGAATTGATGACTTAGTTGGTCAGATAGTAACTGACTCAACTCACTTTCTATCATTTTATACTTTTAAGTATAATGTGCAAGTCTAAGGACATCTGATAGAAAGAACAGCTAGTAAAAGTGAATCTAACACTTGTGTTAGAGGTAACAATTACTATGAGCTGGAAACCCTGTCAAGAAAGCCTTTTGAATAGGTTTATCTTTACACAGGCAGTTATTTATAACTGAAAAACATTGGTTCTCACACAACCAGAGGTTGCTTTAAACTGAAATTTTTGATTAAGTGTCTGTTATACACTTAATCCCTTCAAAATGGTTGAAAGCAGTATGATTTTTCAATTCTAAAATCATGAACATACTGCTAAGTCAAACAATTTCTTAAAAGGTTTTTCAAGTATTCACAAAAACCATCCATTGATGGACCATGAATCAAATGTCCACTGATTCACCTCTCATAGGAGTTAACACACCTAGAAGTGATGAGGGCAGCAACTTAAACTCTTAAGGAATTGATGGCTTCATGTACAACATTGTCTGAAAACAAGTTCACATAGGTAGATCAGATAATGATGGGATGATGGTGAGAGATCTTCCAAACAGGGGAGGATAAAATTTTTATTTGCTTCAGGGGAGGAAATAAAAGCCCAAGAAAGGAAGACAAACTCAATGTAAAGGAAGGAGAAGACAAGAGCATACAAGATGATGACATGGAGGTTAAAAATGACAAGAACATTCCAAAGGAGAAAGTTCTATCTAGGTCAAACGAAGAAAAGTTTCAATTTCAGTTTACCACGTTTGTTCATCACTTGCAAAGGCATGCTGATAGATGATTTCACTTGTTGAAACAAGCATCCAAGATACACAGCACCATTGCCTCTTATAATTCCTCCATCCAAGGAAATTGCACCATCTTTTAGTCTAAGATTGGAGCAATGTGTTGATATTGTTAAAGTCAAAGAACAAAGCAGATGAATTACTGAGAAAGATATTCAATCTTGAAGAACAGAAGTGTTTGAAAGATCTTCACAATCCATAAATTTAATTCAGAAACATGTTGAAATGGATTCACATGTTTAGGGGAGGATTGTTGGGAATTAAATGTTCTGAAGATTAAGTATCAAGAACTACAAGTATTAACAGTTCCAACTGCTGAGAAGAATTCTCTAACAGTTCCAACTGCTGATGTATATCTTAGGACTGCTCAAGTTATAACTAACCGTTCTAACTGGTAGTACAAAGAAGGGACTGCTAATTGATACTGTTGAGTTGAGACTGCTAGATGGATAAGTATTGAAAAGATATTTGTGTACTAAAGTCAAGAATATACGGTAGATAATATCTTACCCCATGTGCTTAGTTAACAAGTTGTGTACACAGATACATGTTGTATCTTATGTACTGACACACTCAAGATAAGTGATGAAGCGAAAAGTGTACCGCTTTTAGGGGGTCATTTAAGCCCTAAATCATATTTATTTGATCAAATATTGCCCTAAATCGTTCCTTTTGTCATTTTAGGTACTTTGGAGAAGAAATCTGGAAAAGGAAGCATTTTGGACGTTTTTGGAGCATAAAAGTGAAGAAAACGACAAAGTCTCCAAAGCTGCTGGAAAAGTACACTTGACGGCGTCAAGTATTGCTCTTGACGGCGTCACGGCTTGGCAAAAGAGGTGGATATGAAAAATACACATGATAAGCCAAGGAGTTTTACAAAGGAAAGTCTGACAGCGTCACCCTTTAAGGTGATCAAGGCCATCACGGTTTAACTTAAAGAGAGACGGCGTCAAGCTTTATCCTGACGGCGTCAAGCCTTGATAAGCCAGAGGGGATTTTGGAGCACTAAAGAGGGACGGCGTCAGGAAGACCATCCGGGAACCCTAGCCACGGCGAGGTGACGGCGTCAAGATCTACAACGTGACGCCGTCAGCCCCTAAACTCTATATATAGTTTTGCAATTTTTTGTCATTAGTGTGCAACTTTGTGAGGAGAAACCCTAAGACGAATTTCTGCCATTTTTAAGGGTTTTCATACCCTTGGATCTCCCATGTTTAATTGAAGATAAGTAATCACTTAATCAATCAATATGTCTATGTGTTGTTTGATTATATCTTGTTCTTGTCTTTTGATTAACATGCTAGGCTAGATTTATCTTGTGTTTGCTTAGATCTAATGAAATCTAACTATTGATTATTAGTTGTTAGTATGTTATTAATTGTATTGGGTGATTTTTTATCGATGTTAGGCTTAAGAAAACTGGCTAACCTCCTATACGATAATTTGCTTGAACGTCTTAAGAAACATGAACCAATGCGTACTAAGGTTTTTATGGTTGTATTTAATGCATGAGCGAATTCTAGTGATCCCATGTTAGGAGCTTCTTAGCAGGCTCGACATAGGAGTGAAGTAGGAGCTTGTAGAGTTGGGGAAGTACGTACGCCACCCCACGATTGATATTAAGGAATACACCCGTCATCCACGCAATTAATACACACTAATCAACCGGTAAAAGATAGTTAGGGAGTAAGGAAATCTAAGTAAACACATTTCTCTCCACATAAGTTTCACAACCTTTTCATTTTCAGTTATTTTATTTTATTTGCATTTGTAGTAATTTGGGTTAGTTGACTAGCAACTAATTCCGCCCACTCTTTCAAACCCGAGATTTTACTTGCTTTCATAAAAAATTATAAAAATACAAAAAAAATAATCTTCCCTCACCCTTAGACCTATTAGAGTAGTTTTTCAATCCTAACGACACTATTCCCCTAGAGAACGATCAATCCCACGGTACTTGCCACTTCACTATACTACATCGGTCAGGTACACTGCCTGGTGGGGATTGCAAGCCTCTTGAGATCCCTCGAGAGGTAAAACCTGTTGTAAGGTCGCAAAACCACGCATCAAGTTTTTGGCGCCGCTGCCGGGGAATAGTTATTGTTTAGGTTGAATTTTTATTTTATTAGGTCAACTCACTAGATTCCTTTCTAGTGAGATTTTTATTTTATTTTTCTAGGTTTTTCTTTAGTCTATCTATTTTCTTCGTGCTTTTGTTCGTATAAGATTTTCATTGACTATTCAGTTTGCCATTATGGAAAACGCGAATCCACCCCTTACACCTGACGTAGTGGCTTTGTTGCGTAGCCAAATTGAGGATGAGATTAGCGAGCTCAGAGAGCTCAATAGAATGATTGATATAGAGCTTGATTATGCCTTGAACAACTTAGAGACCGCCATATACTCAGATAATTCCTTAGAACGTAATAATCTTACGGTTGAGGAGTTGATTGAGAAAATTGATGAAGTGAAGGTAGATCCTAGGTTGGATGATTATTTCAATGAATACCCCACTAAGGAGGAGATTGCTTACTATAACAACCTAGTTGATAACCCTCGACCACCTTTTGTTAGAATTGACCCAAAGATTAAGAGGGGTGATCCTGGGAATGTGAAGATACCATGTATGATTGGGTACCAATACGTTGAGCATGCTTACATTGACTGTGAATCCCCAACCAACGTGATGTCCTCAGGCCTTTAAAGCCAGATCATAAACACACCACTTGAGCCTAGGAAAGACCCCAAGTGCCCCGACGGAGTTTGCAACTTCGTAGGAAGGGTTAAGGACATGCATATCCTTGTTGGGAATTTTACCTTTGTCACCGACTTCATGATCTTAGAAGATTTGGCAAGTGTTGTTGACTGCCGCCTATCTCACGTGGTGTTAGGTAAGCCGTTTATTGAAGCATCCAATTTAAAGTATGATCGTTTAAGAGGCACGGTTCAGTTTTCTAATCACATAGATAGGATCACATATAGGATGCCTTATCGGGTAAATGAATTTCGTTTTGTGCCTCGATTTGACAAGGACAACAATGGTGCGATTGAGGACATCAATGATGAGGATAAAGAGAAAGGCATGGACTATGTTTGGAATAAGAGAAGCCTTTATTATAAAGATTGCTTGAACCTAGGACCTAAATACAAAGTTGATATGGAGGTTGTTAGGATGATTAGAGGGGCAATTGAGAAGCAAAACGGAAAAACGTAGAACCCGTGACTTTGAGTCTAGCTACAAGACTCGTTAATAAAGAAAAGCGCTTCTTGGGAGGCAACCCAAGCTTTATTTGCTTTGTGTGTTTATTTATTTGTTTGGTTTTTTTGATTTTATTTGCTTCCGTATGTATGTTTAATTTTTATTATTATTGATTCATGTTCAAAACTAAATTGTGAAAATGCTTTATCTTGTTTTTAACTTCGTCTTAACTACATATAAAGGTATTTTGCAAAAGATAAGTGTAAGGGAAATCCAAATCGGTTTATTAGAACAAATGAACATGAATCATAATAATATTAAATTAACATACATATTAGTAATTGTTTGAGTCAAATGCTTGTATCGAGTCGTAATGATGTTTTGCAGGAATTCCAGGAAGTAAGGTATAGGTTTTTCCAGAAATTTTCCGGAAACTTAACATGAGAATTCTGTCAGATCATTTCTGACGGCGTCAGGCATTACAACCTGACGGCGACAGGTTTTAATTTTCTGAAATTTTTGAAAGTTTTGTTTTCATAAAAAGTTTTTATTAAATCTCTAACTTATAAACTCCAGGAATCTGCAAAATAATCATTCCACAAGCATTATATCCTTATATAGAATTTATCCCGCCGATGTTATGCAGGTTTTCGTGTTTGTTTTCTCAGGTTTAACAGGTTATTTTGGACAAGGAGATGTATGTGGAATCAAGTTTTTGGCGATGCTTTAGTCTTGGAGCTTCTACATTCTCTTGGAAGAAGATCTAACCATGTTATCTCTTTATCCACCAAACGAATCAGGGGAGTATTTGATTTCATTCTTTTACCTTATTTACTTTTACATTTTGTTATTTGAACATTGGGGACAATGTTCATCTTAAGTGTAAGGGGGGTAAAGTACGATACTTTAGAGAATGCTATTACGCTTGATTTTTGTTTGTTTAATGGTAGATGTGTAATAAAACTGAGATACATACCTGTTAAGGCAATTTTAGTGCCAAATTTAAAATTTTTTACAACATATAGGAGTGAAACTTTGATCTTAATGAGCGTCTCATGGATAGGAGTTATATGACTAGCACAAAAACCGTACCACTAAAAAAATTTTCCACCCCCAAATATGTGATGTTCGCCCCTAGAATTGGTAGGAAAAGCATTTATGCTATGATGTGTGTACCGGTAGCACTTAGATTCTAGAACTTGCGTTAGGACCATTCCGAGGCCACAAGTGAGACTACATTCGTGTAGTTAGATTTACTACATGATAAGAGGCATTAGGATTAACCCATTGTTTTACACCTGTGTTTTTGTTATAATTACATTGGCTACATTGGTCAAGTAATTCTCCCACACCCTTTGCGTTGTACTCATTTTTAGTACACGATACCCCTAGTACACCCCTCAGAGCCTATCTTTTCGTTTCGACCTTTAAGCATTTTACTTAAAGGAAGAATTTGTTTACACCCCACTTAAATGTACACCCAAATCGCCTTAGCCTACCTTGTATGCACTCATTTTTAGTGCATTATTGTGACAACATTTGTTTAAACCCCAAGTTAATTATCTAATTGATTACATGGTTGCTAAGTCGAGTCATATCCTTGTACATATTGTTTTGGGACGATTGGGACTCATGGGTAAAGTACTAGTGTAATGGAGTAATGGGGAAGAACAACATTATTACCCCCATATGTGCTAAATATTTTAAAAGTACTCCAAGTGTTTCGATTATCTTAATTCGAGTCATTAGAATAGTTATGTAAAAGTTCAAGTGTAAGGGGATGCAACGCCCCTATGATGTATTATTTTGGATGGTAGGGCAAGAGTGTATGGGAAAAAAAATCAAGAAAAATACAAAAAAAAAATGAGAAAAAGAAAAGTAGAAAAAAACATACGGACTACCATCCCGTTTCATTTTATGTTTATTTTATGTTTTTGTTATTTTGTTTTTAGCTTAATTCGAGTCTAGTCTTGGCTTAGCAACGCCATATTGTACATGTAATTAATCAGGATCTTTAACTCGCCACCAGTAAAATATCCCTTATCCAACAAATCCGTGTTTATCATATCCCTACACCTTACGTTATAACCCGTTTAAAAGCCCTCTTTGATAGTTTATCTTAGGTGCTTACGCCTAGTGGAGGAGGTTTTTGATCCTTTCCCAAGCCTATGGTAATCTATTTGCTATGACAGGTAGTGAGAGATATTATCCGTTTTCATTTATGAGAAATACTTTTATGACACCTGAGAGATGTGAGTATCTAAACACTACTTGTGAGGTGCTAGTTTGTAATCTCCGTGCTTATTATGATTAAAATGGAACGACTATTTGTTGTAATTACTTTTATATTAGCGTTAAATGACCCCTAACTTGTATTTTGATTAGAATAAAAGCGCATTTGCTTGAGGACAAGCAAATCTCAAGTGTAAGGGTATTTGATGAAGCGAAAAGTGTACCGCTTTTAGGGGGTCATTTAAGCCGTAAATCGTATTTATTTGATCAAATATTGCCCTAAATCATTCCTTTTGTCATTTTAGGTACTTCAGAGAAGAAATCTGGAAAAGGAAGCATTTTGGACGTTTTTGGAGCATAAAAGTGAAGAAAACGACAAAGTCTCCAAAGCTGCTGGAAAAGTACACTTGACGGCGTCAAGTATTGCTCTTGACGGCGTCACGGCTTGGCAAAAGAGGTGGATATGAAAAATACACATGATAAGCCAGGGAGTTTTACAAAGGAAAGTCTAACGGCGTCACCCTTTAAGGTGATCAAGGCCATCACGGTTTAACTTAAAGAGAGACGGCGTCAAGCTTTATCCTGATGGCGTCAATCCTTGATAAGCCAGAGCGAATTTTGGAGCACTAAAGAGGGACGGCGTCAGGAAGACCATCCGGGAACCCTAGCCACGGCGAGGTGACGGCGTCAAGATCTACAACGTGACGCCGTCAGCCCCTAAACTCTATATATAGTTTTGCAATTTTTTGTCATTAGTGTGCAACTTTGTGAGGAGAAACCCTAAGACGAATTTCTGCCATTTTTAAGGGTTTTCATACCCTTGGATCTCCCATGTTTAATTGAAGATAAGTAATCACTTAATCGATCAATATGTCTATGTGTTATTTGATTATATCTTGTTCTTGTCTTTTGATTAACATGCTAGGCTAGACTTATCTTGTGTTTGCTTAGATCTAATGAAACCTAACTATTGATTATTAGTTGTTAGTGTGTTATTAATTGTATTGGGTGATTGTTTATCGATGTTAGGCTTAAGAAAACTGGCTAACCTCCTATACGGTAATTTGCTTGAACGTCTTAAGAAACATGAACCAATGCGTACTAAGGTTTTTATGGTTGTATTTAATGCATGAGCGAATTCTAGTGATTCCATGTTAGGAGCTTCTTAGCCGGCTCGACATAGGAGTGAAGTAGGAGCTTGTAGAGTTGGGGAAGTACGTACGCCACCCCACGATTGATATTAAGGAATACACCCGTCATCCACGTAATTAATACACACTAATCAACCGGTAAAAGATAGTTAGGGAGTAAGGAAATCTAAGTAAACACATTTCTCTCCACATAAGTTTCACAACCTTTTCATTTTCAGTTATTTTATTTTATTTGCATTTGTAGTAATTTGGGTTAGTTGACTAGCAACTAATTCCGCCCACTCCTTCAAACCCGAGATTTTACTTGCTTTCATAAAAAATTATAAAAATACAAAAAAAAGAATCTTCCCTCACCCTTAGACCTATTAGAGTAGTTTTTCAATCCTAACGACACTATTCCCCTAGAGAACGATCAATCCCCCGGTACTTGCCACTTCACTATACTACATCGGTCAGGTACACTGCCTGGTGGGGATTGCAAGCCTCTTGAGATCCCTCGAGAGGTAAAACCTGTTGTAAGGTCGCAAAACCCACGCATCAATAAGTTAGCAAGTAGTTTGACTAGACTTTAAGCAATATTGTAAAGATCTTCTTGGACTATAAAAGAAGATCTTAGTCTCGATTTTATGTGTGTTAAAAGTTGATGAGTGCATAAGTCGAATAGTTGTATGTTATTATTTTAGAACTCTCATAACTGTTAAGACATAGAACAAACACAAGAATATCACAAGTTAGAAAAACATAAGATTCAAGGTTGTAACCCTAGTGATATTTCAAGATCACTCGTATTATTGTCATTAATAATATTGAATCGTTTGGTGTTAATCTTTCATTGTTCCTTGTCATATAACAAACACAACCGTTCCATTTCCATAATCATAACAACCTTCTAAGTATGATAAAGTAGATTCCGCATACTTAATCATATTAACTCAATATATCATACACACAAAGTACAAAAGGTTTAACCACCTTAACCGTGTGCACAATCCTAACATCTATCACCTATGGCAGCCTCATCTGCTTCCATACTAGCACTAGTCTGAGGTAACTCAGTGCTCTTTTCTTGTGAATGCCTAGGTGTTTGGGTCTTTTGGGGTTCATTATGAGATGATTCACTGGCATTTTCAGGAGTGGGTGTGTGATGGGAAGCTGTGGGGTTTTCAGCTTCTTCACCCTGAGCAACAGCAGCAGCAATGTTTAAAATATGTTGGGACAAAGGTGTAATATTTCCAGAAAATCCAGTCCCATTCTTTCTCAAGTGTTTAAACATTTTGGTTACAAGCACAGAACATTTATAAGGCTTTTCATGTTCAAAAGGTTCTTCTAATTGACTATCAATAATTAATTGCAAAAACCTTGGATAAATATAAAAATTGCTAGAAATATTATTTTTCAACCCTTCAAAGATCATAGCCGAAAAGTTAAATGGTTGTCCTGTAGCCAGACAAATCAAGGCTGATGCCTGAGTTGTACTGAATTCATTCCAGCCAGTTGTTTTAGGGCTAAGACAATGTAGAATGGTATGAATAAGAAATTTCCATTGTGGGCAGAGGAGACGTTTGAAAAATTTTAATTTAGTGTTTGGCCTCTCATACCCAATTTTGTCAAGTTCCTCAAAAATAGTAGAAGTAGGAAGGCAAGTTGTTGCTTCATCATCTGCAAGATGAAGAATTCGTCTTACAGATGTTTCAGTAACAACTATTCTTTCTTCATCTACTGTGGCAATTAACATTTGTTCCCCATTTTGAGTTTCAGCCATAACAGTCGACCAAAACGGTCTCATGTGGGATCGATATATAGTTGGATTAACTGTTAATGCATACCTAATTGAAGTAGCATTAAGAAAGTCAATGACTTCAGCAAATCCATCTGCCTCAGGGACCTTCTGAAGAAAAGCTATCTGATTGTGCTCAGCAGAGTAAGTGCGTCTCGACATTGTGAATAAGGGTTTTGATTTTGGGGGTTTTTGATCGAATGATGAAAGGAAGTGTTAAGGTTTGAATTAGGTTTAATTTTGGGCACACAAAGTTATTGGTGAGATCGAATTGGGTGTTTATGCCGTTTAGATCCACTTAAGGCTTTATTCGCGCCAAGTTACAAATTAGTCCCTTCACTTTCAAACCAAGCAGTAGAATCCAATAGTTGCAACTCTGAGCAGCATAATCTTCAGCAGCAGAATGGATTCTAAACACTTATACCATTACCCAAAATAAATACCCAACTTTTTGGTCAACTCAACAAAATTACCATAAATGAATTAATTCCAGCAAATCCAATGAATTAATTCCTAAAACCAACCCCGCATTTAACGACTTTAATGCACCCTTGGTTCTATAAAAGTCCTCAAATTATCAATACCAACTCCATCACATACCATAGAAAACTTTCCAACACAATGAATTCTTCCCCATCAAACATTATAGAGATTTCGTCTGATTCTTCTCTAGACTCATCTTCTGGAGGATGGAGAAACTATTTTCCACCAAACTATACTTCAACCTCAAGAAACAACCTTTCAAAGAAAAAGGTTGAAATAACCTCTTCTGAAGAACCTTCAACAGATGAACTTCCACCTTATGTGGATGATTCATCCTCCTCTTCTGACTCATCTGATGATGACGATCTTCAAGTGCTATCAGTCTTATTAACAAAAGAGTTTGAAAAAGCTGCATCATCAATGAGGAGGATCCTTGTTCCTGAGAAGAAGCAAGATCCAAAACCAAGAACAGTAGTACTGGGACTCCCTTGCAAGAAGGTGTCTGATGCCATTGGTGGCAGAGGAGTCCACAAAACCATGCCAGATGTCCAAGGAAAAGGAAAAGGGAAACTGAAGTAGTTGTGTTGTGTTAGGTTTGTGTTTGGTTTTGTTTTGTGTTGATTATGTTCCCAGTAAGTCCAGGATGAAGTAATTTCAGCTTATGTAATGAATGCTCCACATAATGAATAAACGTTTATGATCTTTGTGTTTATTTACTCTTATCCTCCCCTGAAATTCATAATCATCTTTTTCTAATCAATCAACCATTCCCATATGACTTAACCTGCAAAAGGTTAGTCCAAAACCACAAAAACACAAACAAGAGTATCTCACAATAATCACAAGACAATCAACAAAATAACCAACTTAGCAGTAGACAACATACAGGCATAGCAAAGACTAGAAACAACTTATTTGATTAATAACAACACAAATCCTCAAAAACTTTTTACAAATCATACAGAGATAAGATTTTAAAGATTGATCATACCTATACTAGCAACTAAAAATTAAAACCTACTCACATCAAAACTTTTTGTAAGTAAATCAGCAACATTATTGTCAGTATGTATTTTAACCACTTAAATTAACTTTTTCTCACAACAATCTCTAATAAAATGATGTCTTATCTCTGTATGCTTTGTTTTAGAGTGAAAAACAGGATTCTTTATTATACACATTGTGCTGTTATTATCAATATAAATTTTGGTGTTCATGAAATTGTACCCATAATCCAAGAGTTGATTCTGAATCCAGAGTACTTGTCCACAACAACTAGAAGCAGCCACATACTCAGCTTCAGTTGTTGAATTAGCCACCACAGTCTGTTTCTTGCATTTCCATGAGATTAACCTATGTCCAAGGTATTGACATCCTCCAGTGGTTGACTTTCTATCCAAACATGCTCCAACATAGTCATTGTATGAGTATGCTACCAAGTCAAATGATGAACTATTGGGATACCAAAGGCCCAATTTTGGTTGACCCTTTAGATACCTAAAAATTCTTTTGACAGCATTCAAGTGTGAGACTTTTGGGGACACTTGAAATCTGGCACAAGCACACACAGAAAACATGATGTCTGGCCTTGAAGCAGTCAGATACATCAATGAGCCAATCATTGATCTATAAAGATGTACATCAACCTCTTCCCCATCTTCATCCTTAAGCAAAGGTTTGTTGTTGTCCATTGGTGTCTTAGCAGCCTTCACATCATTAAAACCAAATTTCTTTAACATGTCAGCCACATACTTGTCTTGACTGATGAAGATCCCATCTGGTGTCTGCTTAACCTGAAGCCCCAGAAAGAATGTGAGTTCTCCCATAGAACTCATTTGAAATCTGTTATGCATGAGCTTCTCAAATTCTTCACAGAACACCTTGTTTGTAGACCCAAAAATGATATCATCTACATAAACCTGAACTAGTAGGATATCCTTTTTGTCTTTCTTGATGAACAAAGTTTTATCAATGGTTCCCCTTGTGAACCCATTAGATAACAAAAACTTGGACAATGTGTCATACCAAGCTCTAGGAGCTTGATGTAAACCATACAGTGCTTTCTCCACTTTATATACTCTATCTAGAAAGTCAGGATCTTCAAAACCAGGAGGTTGCATCACATAAACCTCTTCATCAATCTTTCCATACAAGAAAGCACTTTTCACATCCATTTGGTACACTGGAAAGTTCTTGAATGAGGCATAAGCCAAGAACAGTCTAATAGCCTCTATCCTTGCTACAGGAGCAAAGATCTCATCATAATCTATTCCTTCTTCCTGAGTGTACCCTTGAGCCACTAATCTTGCTTTGTTTCTCACCACAATCCCTCTTTCATCTCTTTTGCACTTGAACACCTATTTTGTACCAATTGCCCTCTTCCCATTAGGCAAATCAACTAGTGTCCAGACCTCTTGAAGCTTGAACTGCAACAGCTCCTCTTGCATGGCTTCAACCCAACTTGAATCTTGCATAGCTTTGTGAATATTTTTGGTTTCCTCTTGTGATAAGAAACAGGCAAACTTGCAATTTTGTAAATACTTGTGGCTATTTCTTTAATGCAATGATTGAGCAAATAAACCTTGATGGAGTAGATCACCCAACCCTTTTGTTTTACTTCTGGTTTGTACAGTAGATTGTACATCACCAATTATATGCTCCTTGGGATGGTTCTTATGTATCTTTGTAGTTGGAGTAGGACTGAATTGAATAGTGGACTCCATATTTGTCAAATCAGATTCTGCTCCAAAAACATCCACAACATCATCATCTGTGTCATAGTAGATTTCCTCCAATTCAGGCATATGAGGAAAGTCAACATCATCATTAACATTTTCATTAAAGTCAGCAGCAGAATTCTTTGGCACAGCAGTAGAACTACTAGGCTTAGCAGCAGAATGAGAGATACTACTGCTAGGCGTAGCAGCAGAATTATTTGGCTTAGCAGCAGAATGAGAGATACTGCTGCTAGCTTCATTTCTTGAACTTCCATGCTTTGCTGACTTTTCAACATTCTTGCCATCATTAGAAGGTTCATCATCACCTTCTGCATCATCCTTTGGTACTTCCTTATGAACAGCATCATCATCAGAACTCTTTCCCTCTTTATCTGTTGGAGTGAAGAACTGATTAGTTGTACCTGCAATCACTGGTTGATAATTCATACTCTTGGTTAGGGAATCAATATCAAACAGCCATTCAGGTCCTTTTCCAGCAACACTAGGTGTGGTTTCACTAAACCTAACATGTAGATTTTCTTCCACATGCATTGTTCTTTGGTTAAATACCCTAAAAGCTTTGCTATTAGTTGAGTATCCAACAAAGAAACCTTTGTCTGCTTTCTCATCAAACTTGCCTAGTGAATCAATGGTATTTAAGATAGTAACAGGACACCCAAATGGTTTTAAGAAATCTATCATAGGTTTCCTACCATGCAATAATTCATAAGGGGTCTTGTTATGAGGCTTCACTACCTTACTCCTATTTTGCACATAGCAAGCAGTGTTAACTGCTTCAGCCCAAAAAGTAGTGGGTAACTTTGACTCAGAAAACATAGTCCTAGCAGCCTCAATTAATGTCCTATTCCTCCTTTCAGCAACACCATTTTGCTGAGGAGTTCTAGCCACACTAAACTGACTTAAAATACCTTTTTCCTCACAGAACTGATTCATTACATGATTCTTAAATTCAGTTCCATTGTCACATCTGATTACCTTGACTTTATGATTTACTAGGTTTTCTATTCTAGTAATGAAGGCCTTAAGAATTCCAGAGGTCTCATCCTTAGTTGCTAAGAAAAACACCCAAGTAAACCTACTAAAATCATCAGTGACAACTAAGCAATACATCTTCTTATTCAAGCTCTTCACAAAAGTTGGTCCAAACAGATCCATATGCAACATATACAAGGGTTCAGAAATAGAGTTCACCACTTTGGACTTACAAGAAGCTATGTGTTGCTTTCCCATCTGACAAGCAACACAGGTTTCAGAATTTTCAAAAATTTTTGAAGGTAAACCTCTTACAAGGTTGCCTTTAACCAATTTATTTATTGTTTTGAAATTTAAGTGACCCAATCTTCTATGCCAAAGCTTGGATTCATCAATGGTGGCCTTTGCAAAAAGACAAGTTAAATCTCTTTTAGGAATGATGTTCTTAATGTCCACACTGTATATATTGTTTGTTCTAGGGACTTTAAGTAGTACTTCTGAATCATGAGGCAACTTAAAGTCGGGAGACAAAACAAGACAATCAGTGTCTGTAAAAAGAACAAAATTATTTTTGTCACACATTTGTGAGACACTAAAAAGATTGAACTTAAGTCCCTCTACAAAATACACCTTTTCAAAATCCAATTTTCCTGTTCTAATAGTACCTTTACCAACAATCTTGCCACCTTTTGGATCATTGCCAAAAGCAACATAACCAGCATCAAAAGCCTTAAAATCTTCCAAGTTGCTTTTGTCTCCAGTCATATGTCCAGAGCATCCACTATCAAAAATACATTTATCCTTTAGCTCCAATTATAGATTGCCCTGCACAAAAAGTAAGAGAATTAGTTTCTCTTTGTGACCCAAGCCATTACTGACTTGGATATGCCTTGTGCATCAAAGTAATCATATTTCTTGAAGTCCATTGATGCACTGCTATGTCTGGTTTTGGGTTTCCAGACCCAGCAAGCTGAGGCCTTAACAGCATAGAAATGAGTGCCCACAACACTATCAGTAACCACTTTTGGCTTAGCAGCAGAATGAGAAGGACTGCTGCTAGCCTTGGCAGTAGAAAACTCTGTTTTCTTTGGAATGGGCCTTGGTGGTGCAACAGGAGAAATAGTCCTAGAAATACCATTTCTCAACAAAATCTCCTTAGGAACCATGTTTCTTTTGGGATGTGGGTGAGTCTTTCTTGCAAAGTTCCTATGGTTCACCCTAGTATAATGGTTCCATACAGGTTTTGGAGCACTAGTTTTCTTAGGTATTGAATAATAACAATCTTCTTGCAAGTGCTCAAAACTACCACAGCTGTGACATGCCTTCTTAACCAGTTCAAAGTCACTACCTAACTTGTGTGAGATTACCTGGTGCAAGTTTCTCTGATTTCCTCTGGGCAAGTCACAAGTCTTCCTTGGATAATCTCTAGGTTTATCATCATACTCAGCCATTTTCCTAGAGATTCTACTTCCTAGCATAGGTTTAACAAACTCAGTATGTTTGACTTTAGGTTCAACTGGTTTAACATCCTCTAACCTTTTAGCCTTAGATGTTGTTTCTACCTGCTCATCATCACTATCTGATTCCCAATCTTCAATGATTGGTGCATCAGACAATTTTTTATCAATCTTAGGTGTACTAGTCTTATCAGATGTTTCATTGTTTGCTTGACTTGTTTCACCTACAGATTGTGCAGCTAACTCAGATATAAAGGACAATTCTTTCCTAGTTGGTGCAAAAGCACTTTTAAGTGGGGGAGCCACTTCATTGTATCCTAGGCCACATCCTCTTTTAATCATCTGAGATTCAACTGCTTTATTTGCTAGAACAGATGCATATTGTTGTTTACCTATCCTAACAACATGTTTTTCTTTTTCATTTAAAGCTGAATCTCTAGCTAATTCAGCTTCTTCCACTCTTTTATTAAGCATGTTAATCTCACATTCATTCTTAATTAGCTCAGTTTCAAGAGTATGAATTTTATCAACATATTCTCCCTCAATTTGATTAAGAAATTCAACCTTGTTTTCTAAAGATTTTAAACCATGTTGATATCCTAAGTTATTAAGTTTGAGTTTATCAAATTCAACTATTAAATTATCATACCTAGATTTCAGTTCCTCTATAGTATCTGAACAAGATTTAAATGAACATGAAGATTCATTTGATACCTCAGAGTCTGATCCAGAGGAGGAGTAACCCATAAGAGCAAAGTGTTGTTCTTTGGGTTCTTCATCAGCTACCAGTGCATAGTTGGGACCATCCTCAGCTTGGTCACTCCAGTCAAAATCTCCCAAGCCATCACATAAGACCATAGCAGTAGTAGGTTTAGCATCTTCAATGGGAATCTGCCTTGGATTTTCCTTGATCTTCTTTGGTGCTCTGCACTCCCTTGCAAAGTGCCCCTTTCTGTGGCAGTTATAACATTCAAACTTTGATTTGTCAAACCCCACATTGTTCTGCCTTCTAAACTTGAGCTCTCTTCCAGTTCTCTTCAAGAATCTTCTTGCCCTCATAGTCAACATTGCAAATTGCCAATGCAAATCCATCTCTTCTAAATCATCAGGATCAACTTGATCTAGATCATGACTCATTATTGGAGTACTTGTAGTGAGTTCAGCTAAATAGGCACAAATAGCAGCATCACTAATGGTGTCACTATTTGTAGAGCTAGCAGCAGAACCTTGTGAACTAGCAGCAGAACCAGTATAACCAACAGCAGAATGAGTTTCTTGAATATTCCCAGAAGCCTTGTTATTAGATGACATAAAAGCAAGGTTGTTTGAACTTGAAGAACTGGTTGAACCCTTTACTTCAGTTACATAGACCTTCAAGTTGTTGTACAAATCATCTAAATTCATGGCTTCAAAATCAGCCTTGTTCCTCCAGACAACTGTGTGAGTATTCCATTCTGGTGCAAGACTCCTTAGAAACTTCAGATTAAGATCTTCCTTTGCAATATTGACACTCAGAAGCGCCAACTGACTCACTAACTTTTGCAGTCTGTCATAAGTACCATCAATACTTTCATTGCTTGATGCAGTGAAAGTTTCAAATTCGTGCTTTAGCAAATTATTCCTTGACTTTTTGGTGGCTGTATTCCCACCAAACCTGAGTTCAATTGCTGCCATCAACTCCTTGGCAGACTTGGTGTTGCTGAAGCCCAATTGGTACTCATTAGGTATCCCCATTAAGAGAATAGTGTGAGTTCTAATCTCCAGTTTTCTTCGAGCCATTTCTTCATTGGTTTTGATGGGCAATAAAGACCCATCTGCACCAGTCTTTGGCAGAGTATCTCCAGTTTGTATGATCTCCCACATTGTGTAGTCCCCACATCTTCATGTACTGCTCCATCCTCATCTTCCAGAGTTTATATTCTCCAACCTTGAGCATTGGAACCTTGGACGTAGTAACCATATTGGTATGTGCTAAAACACACACCTTTATTTGACCAAATACAGACCAAAATGACCAAAAACTGGCCAAATATGCCAAATATGTTGTGTTTTTGTGTTTATGCATGTGCAGATACGGATATTGAGGAAAATGACAAAAAGAAAGACAAAATAGACAAAAGCCGAGCACGAGATTGGAAAGAACACGAAATTACGAGACCAACGATAATTTTATATGAAGCATCGAAGTAAATGTCAGGAAATTTAAAGATTATTGAAGCTTGTAAAAAGCTCGAAGAGATTCGTCCAACTCAACCCATTATGGGCCCAATTCGAGCATTATAGCTCACCAAAAGAGCACAAGTCACATTAACATTTCTGGGCCGATGGATACCACAACGTAATACCCATTAAAGAATTGATAAGTCCAACACTTAACCAACTTTATGGCAAATGACTAGAGCTAGGGTTGGTGAGCTATAAAAGGATATCATTCTCTAATGATAGAGGAGAGAGGAGAGCAGTAGAGTAGCAGCCAACAAAACAATAGAGTAGCCGCATATATATTTTTCGCTTCGTTCTTTCGAGTCTTCATTTGATATTTTACTCCTCCGTATTTAATACCATTAAATTCTTTTATTTTTGTTCTCTTTGATATCACTATATCAGTAGTAGCCATTGAATGGCATATCTGATAGTTTCTATTCTTCAATTTTTTTTTTCCTTCGTTGTTATTATTATTATTATTATTTTTTTCTTTTTCTTTTTATAGATTAGATTAGTTTAGATTTTAATTTAAGTTTACTCTTTAAATCATGTAAGGATCTTTATTTAAAGTAAGGGTTTAATCATTATTAGTTTATGTTTATGGTATATTAATCTTAAGCCTTTATTTTAATGTTTTAGTTAATTATTTTTTATTTTTTTTTACACTTAATCTCTAGTTTTACCTTCTCCAATCAACTTTTTATATAACTTTCTTTTATAAAATTCTTAGTTGTATGTTTTTAAGTTATAAAGTTTAAAACTTTTTATAAAAATATAATTTTTAAGTCATTTTCTTTCAAAAAGTTTGCTTCTTTTTATATTAAATTTTATCTTATTTTTAATTTTATAAAAGTTCTAAAATACTAAAAAAAAGGTTGTTAGTAGTTCGGTTGGGATTATGGAGCATTGAAGAAAAGAATTTGGTGTATAAGTTTGCAAATGGGTCTTGTTGGATTATTTTTGGAGCTCGTATTATCTCAATCTTCAATTTGGTGACTTCTAATCCTTTTTCATTTAGCTTTCTTTTTTATTGCTATGCATTATTAGTTTAGTCGTTATTTTTAGTATTATGTTAGTTTATATGCGTAGCTTAGAGTAGTATTATTGATGCTTGTTTAGACGGTGATTACCTTTAGTTTTGATAATTAATATATTTGTGTATTTGTTTTTGCTAGCTTAATTAATATGAGTAGTGAGTAGATTTATATATGTTTGTTAAGTGGTGGTGATTTGAGACTTAAGAGTGAATAAGCTTAGAAATTGTTGGTCAATAATCTTTGGTTACTTAGATCTTTTTTAGTTGGTTGTTTTAACGGGCAAAATCCGTTAAGGTAATTGATTGAATCTAGTAATTTTACCTAGATAAAAAGAAGTGTTTTCAATATAAACCAACGTTGTGAGAAAATATTCCTTTTTAAACGGGTATCGACGGTTGTTAATTAACAATTTCCGGATTATTTTTAGATCTTTTTTTAGTTGGTTGTTTAAACGGGCAAAAGCCGTTAGGATAATTGATTATTTAGATCTAATAATTTTTACCAAGAAAAATAGTTGTTTTCAAAATAAGCAAACGTTATGAGAAAATAATTTATTTTGACGGGTATTAATTAAAAAGGGCTTAAAATGAATATTCACAATTAATGAGCTTTTCACCACTCTTGACAAGCATATATTTTAATATTATATTCTTAGCTTTATTCTATTATAATTAGTCGTAGTCTACTTTTAAATAGTTTAAAATAGTTGTTTTAAAATATTTTTAATTTTTCTCTTGACAAGCATATATTTTAATATTATATTCTTAGCTTTATTCTATTATAATTAGTCGTAGTCTACTTTTAAATAGTTTAAAATAGTTGTTTTAAAATATTTTTAATTTTTTCTCTTAAAACCAAACCAAAAACAAACGACAATCAAGCATATTAAAACGATAAACACAAACGTAATTTTCAATTCAAATCTCGCCGTGGAATACGACTCCGGAAGATTTAATTATCATTTTTCCTCAAGTGATTATTTTATCTAACGGGAATACAAATTTAAAACTGCCCTGTACCACCGCTATCAGTTTTTGGCGCCGCTGCCGGGGAAGGTTGAAGTGCGTGCGTGATTCCGTTTTTCGATTCGTGTTTTGAAGAATCTTCCTCGTGAAGTTTCGTAAATATCTTGTAAATATTTTCTACCCAAAAATCCAAAAAAAAAAAATTAATTAAAAAAACTTTGAAAAACCCAAAAAGATTTTCATTTCAAAATTTATTTTCCTTTTTGTTTTTCAAAATGTTTTTCAAAAATTCCAAAAAGATTCTTCTTATCCCTCTTATCCGTTTGATTCTTTCTCCCGTGCCCTCTTATCCGTTTAATTCCTTTTCTCACCCTCTTACCCTTTTTGATTCTTTATCCCTTTACCCTCTATCCATTTGATTCTAAACTTCTTATACCTTTCTTCTATGTCATCACTGGGCTATTGCTGCTTTCGTTGCAGAGGTCCAGTGGGTGATAATTTTCGTTGTTCCAAGTGTTCGTGTGTGAAGTGTGGAAATGATGCACCTGACGGATCTTGTTATTGGTGTGATTTAGCCCTCAAAGAGCTTAATTCCATCGATAATTCTCAAAGTATTTCCGAACACTCTCCACAACCCCAGCCATCCTCACTCACTCAGCATAAGTGCTCTGTATGTGGAGATCCATTGGGGGATGATTCACACTGTGAACGATGCTTCTGCAAAGGATGTGGGTTTACCCATGGACTTTGCGTGTGTTGCACTCCTGAAATCGAAAATACACTTAATTGTCCAAATTTTCAAAACGATTTCAACCCTCCTCAAGATTCATTTTGGCAAGAACCATGTTATCAAAACTTCCATGATACATCATTCCAAAATATGCCAAATGATCCTTGTGAGTGTTGTGGAGGTCCTCATAATGGCGGGAATTGTCCCGGTTGTAGCATGGTGGAATCGGGAAACGGGTTTGTCTATGACCAAAATCCTTATTCCTACCATGAAACAACCGACTTTTTCAACCAGCCCCCACAACACCAGATGGAGACATATTCTTGTGAATATTGTGGAGGTAGTCCTCACCCGGGTTTTGATTGTCAAACAGGGAACACGTTTGTCTATGAGCAGGTTCCATGTAATCAAAATTTCGGGTATGACCATTATCCATATAATTCACCGAATCAGTCACAACAATATTATTGTTGTGAGTACTGTGGAGGTCCTCACTATAGCTCTGATTGTCAAACAAGGAGCCCGCTTGTCTATGAGCACGGCCCTTGTGACAATTATGACTACTCTTATCATGACCAACCTCCACAGTATCAAACGATTCAAACTCAACCGCAACCATCTCCTCAAGAATTATTCCAAGACATTCATGATGCTAGGAAAAATCTTCTGGATTCTGCTTTCGAAGATGTATTCCAAAAACTTCATGATGTAAGGAATGCATTTAATGCTTGGGCTGCTAAACAGACCCAAGAGGATCGTCATGGTGAATCTATGGAAGATTTACTCGCCATTGAACGTGCAGCACATAACCGTTTCTTGTTTAATAAGGCTTGCATGCTCGATGACGAAGATGACGACGAAGATGAGAGTGCTATTCCTTTAAATGATAACATTTCTCAACCCTCTCAGTCTACACCCGAGGACTCTCTAATTATGGGGGATGAGCATCTTAGCACTGTCCCTGAAAAGGAATCGGACGAATTCATAAAGTCTAGTGCTGAGAACCTTGTCCCAACCCCAAGTGAGTCTGAGGAGATATTTGACAGAGATTGTGATTCTCCAATTTTTGGAGAATCTCTTGACATCTCTGAGGTTACTTCCGGGATTTTCTCTAACACTCTATTTGAATTTGATGACGATTGCTTTTCTAGCAACGTTAATCCTCTTTTTGTTGAAGTGTTAGAGAGCGATGAGGTCAAAGACTCTAATGTTTTTGATAATATGACCTCAATTGTTAATCCCGAGAATCAAAAGAATATTCTTTCTCCGACATATGTGACAGTGCCTTTTGGGGATCGCCCTTATATTGACTTCACATATGTCGTTCGAGTTTTTCTACCTTTCTTCTCCTACAAGGTAGATTGTCCTTCCATTCACTCGCTCGGGAGTGAGGACAAAATCTTTGACCCCGGCATCTCTCATTCTTTTAAGCCGGGTCTATCTCATCGGAGTGGAACTTTCAAGAACTTCAATGTTTATCCAAACATCTTGAACGAAAGTCCGATGGAGATTTTCTCTTCCACTTGCTCCCCCAAGGACAATTAAATTCGGGGCGAGTCTAAGCTTTCCGACTCGATACCAAAACAAGCGCTTCGTGGGAGGCACCCCATGCTTATCCATCTATCTTCTTTCTATTTTCTTAATAAACGTGAGGAGGGTTTCCTCTTCCATATCTTGTGTTTCGTGGTTTTTCTTGTGATGTGTCCAGGAATGCCCGATGATGAAGACTCTCGTGCTCGTAGTTTTCTTCACGCTACTCGAGTTTCATCATTCGTTGCTCATCCGATATCCTAAAATCTTATCGTTTTACATCTATCTTTGGCATAATTAATAAACGGCCTTAGATTTATGTAGGAGAACCCTTACCTTTAAGACATTGAGGACAATGTCTCGTTTTAGTCTTGGGGGGTAATCTTTCGATTTGATTTTTGCCTTGCATTTTTGCCGTTTTCTCATGCAATCCCGTTTTTCCTAAAAAATTGAAAAAATCCAAAAAAATGAGAAAATTAAAAAAAAAAATTTGTGCAAAAATATAATAAATTTTGACATTTTGTTGACTTTTCGCTGGTGAGAGTAGGAATAAAATTCTGACTTGACCGGGCGTGTTGAGCCCTAGCTTGTCCCCTTAACCATTTATAATCGATAAGCTCGTGCTAGTCTTTTACACAAGGAGCTATA
This sequence comes from Artemisia tridentata subsp. tridentata, assembly GCA_021014915.2. Taxonomy (NCBI): domain Eukaryota; kingdom Viridiplantae; phylum Streptophyta; class Magnoliopsida; order Asterales; family Asteraceae; genus Artemisia; species Artemisia tridentata. The sequence goes on from CP139504.1 coordinate 76,786,228, forward strand.
AAACGCGAATTCTTTTTAAGAATTTGCAAGTTCCCGTATTCGACTTTATATATGCATGGCTTGATTATTTGGCTAAGCATTCGTGAATCTTATTATTTAAGATTTTAAATTTGCGAAGAGCGAGAAATGATAGAGTTGTTTATAAGATAGATTGCTAAATGTGGAGTAGTTGGATCTCTTTAGAGCTCATCGAAGTTACTTGTGTCTTTTTGTTCCCATAAGCTTGTTTCACTAAAAAATAGTAATCTAGGAATAATTAAAGGTATTTTGGTTTTGGCGATAATTAGTTTTTATTTCTTCCTTAGAGAATTCTTGCTTATGAAAGTTGGGTACACATCAAGGTACTGCCAGTGTTACGGTGTAATAGACTATTCCATCTTGCCGGCTCGCAACCGATGTTGGGATTGTTATAAAAGCCGTAGGACTCGGGGTTTGGCAACACAAATAATTAATTAATATAATAATGAATAATAATAATCCAAAGCTATAAAAAGTTTTCTACATCTTGCCGGTTCGCAGCCGATGTTGTAGACTTCTAATAAAGGCAGAGGAAAAACTCCAAGGTCATAATAGACTATCACATCTTGCCGGTTCGCAGCCGATGTTGTGATTGTTATAAAGGGCCAAGGATTAAATACGTTAATGTGCTTAATAATGTTTAAAAATGCCAAACCTCGACTCCGGGGGTATCCTAATAAAAGCTTCTGTCTCTGGACTCGTAGATGAGTTGTTTCAGTCGTATATAAAAGGGATATCCTCAAAATCGTGTTAAATCAGAGACCTTGATGTGGACCTCATTTTTGTATGCAACGGTTTTCAAGGGAAGGCTTGGAAACTACTTAGCGTCTAAACTAAGGTATCTTTATCGGACTAAAAATTATCAAAACGAGAGTATGAAGAAATTCATATCTCACCAAAAATAAAATAAATAGAGGAAAATAGGAATTTGGGAACAAGGAATACACAATTAGCTTTTATGGGTAGTGTTGGCAATCTAACTTGTAAATAGCAATGATTTCGTTTTTAAGCTTAGTTTGGGGACTTGTGAAAAGTCAGGGACGACGACTTTTATCCGTACGGTCACTTCTTTATGAGTCGTGTTTCCTACTCGATGACCCTAAAAGTTATTGAAAGATAATGATTGTCAACAAAACCGTCACAATAAAAAAAAAATACAAAAATAGAATAAAAAGGAAAATCGGGGAGTTTTTAGAACTTAAGATTTCTTAATCTCTTTTGAAAATTTTGCTACTTCTCAAAGTTAGTAAAAACAGATTGGAAATTTTTGGATTTAAAAACGTGTTTTTATAACATTGCGTGAGGACACATCAATATCTTAGTCTGGGGGGATTTTGGTATGTGCTAAAACACACACCTTTATTTGACCAAATACAGACCAAAATGACCAAAAACTGGCCAAATATGCCAAATATGTTGTGTTTTTGTGTTTATGCATGTGCAGATACGGATATTGAGGAAAATGACAAAAAGAAAGACAAAATAGACAAAAGCCGAGCACGAGATTGGAAAGAACACGAAATTACGAGACCAACGATAATTTTATATGAAGCATCGAAGCAAATGTCAGGAAATTTAAAGATTATTGAAGCTTGTAAAAAGCTCGAAGAGATTCGTCCAACTCAACCCATTATGGGCCCAATTCGAGCATTATAGCTCACCAAAAGAGCACAAGTCACATTAACATTTCTGGGCCGATGGATACCACAACGTAATACCCATTAAAGAATTGATAAGTCCAACACTTAACCAACTTTATGGCAAATGACTAGAGCTAGGGTTGGTGAGCTATAAAAGGATATCATTCTCTAATGATAGAGGAGAGAGGAGAGCAGTAGAGTAGCAGCCAACAAAACAATAGAGTAGCCGCATATATATTTTTCGCTTCGTTCTTTCGAGTCTTCATTTGATATTTTACTCCTCCGTATTTAATACCATTAAATTCTTTTATTTTTGTTCTCTTTGATATCACTATATCAGTAGTAGCCATTGAATGGCATATCTGATAGTTTCTATTCTTCAATTTTTTTTTTCCTTCGTTGTTATTATTATTATTATTATTTTTTTCTTTTTCTTTTTATAGATTAGATTAGTTTAGATTTTAATTTAAGTTTACTCTTTAAATCATGTAAGGATCTTTATTTAAAGTAAGGGTTTAATCATTATTAGTTTATGTTTATGGTATATTAATCTTAAGCCTTTATTTTAATGTTTTAGTTAATTATTTTTTATTTTTTTTTTACACTTAATCTCTAGTTTTACCTTCTCCAATCAACTTTTTATATAACTTTCTTTTATAAAATTCTTAGTTGTATGTTTTTAAGTTATAAAGTTTAAAACTTTTTATAAAAAATATAATTTTTAAGTCATTTTCTTTCAAAAAGTTTGCTTCTTTTTATATTAAATTTTATCTTATTTTTAATTTTATAAAAGTTCTAAAATACTAAAAAAAAGGTTGTTAGTAGTTCGGTTGGGATTATGGAGCATTGAAGAAAAGAATTTGGTGTATAAGTTTGCAAATGGGTCTTGTTGGATTATTTGGAGCTCGTATTATCTCAATCTTCAATTTGGTGACTTCTAATCCTTTTTCATTTAGCTTTCTTTTTTATTGCTATGCATTATTAGTTTAGTCGTTATTTTTAGTATTATGTTAGTTTATATGCGTAGCTTAGAGTAGTATTATTGATGCTTGTTTAGACGGTGATTACCTTTAGTTTTGATAATTAATATATTTGTGTATTTGTTTTTGCTAGCTTAATTAATATGATTAGTGAGTAGATTTATATATGTTTGTTAAGTGGTGGTGATTTGAGACTTAAGAGTGAATAAGCTTAGAAATTGTTGGTCAATAATCTTTGGTTACTTAGATTTTTTTTAGTTGGTTGTTTTAACGGGCAAAATCCGTTAAGGTAATTGATTGAATCTAGTAATTTTACCTAGATAAAAAGAAGTGTTTTCAATATAAACCAACGTTGTGAGAAAATATTCCTTTTTAAACGGGTATCGACGGTTGTTAATTAACAATTTCCGGATTATTTTTAGATCTTTTTTTAGTTGGTTGTTTAAACGGGCAAAAGCCGTTAGGATAATTGATTATTTAGATCTAATAATTTTTACCAAGAAAAATAGTTGTTTTCAAAATAAGCAAACGTTATGAGAAAATAATTTATTTTGACGGGTATTAATTAAAAAGGGCTTAAAATGAATATTCACAATTAATGAGCTTTTCACCACTCTTGACAAGCATATATTTTAATATTATATTCTTAGCTTTATTCTATTATAATTAGTCGTAGTCTACTTTTAAATAGTTTAAAATAGTTGTTTTAAAATATTTTTAATTTTTCTCTTGACAAGCATATATTTTAATATTATATTCTTAGCTTTATTCTATTATAATTAGTCGTAGTCTACTTTTAAATAGTTTAAAATAGTTGTTTTAAAATATTTTTAATTTTTTCTCTTAAAACCAAACCAAAAACAAACGACAATCAAGCATATTAAAACGATAAACACAAACGTAATTTTCAATTCAAATCTCGCCGTGGAATACGACTCCGGAAGATTTAATTATCATTTTTCCTCAAGTGATTATTTTATCTAACGGGAATACAAATTTAAAACTGCCCTGTACCACCGCTATCACATATGATGAGATTCAGACTCCATTGCTTTTGATGATGAACAAATCTGAGCTTTTCAAAATTCTTCTCGGTATCAGTTTCTAGATCACAAGCTTTGATACCACTTGTTGATCCCATATGAGCTTAACAATCTTGTTAATTACTTTAGATATAAACCTAAAGCAACAGGTATAGAAACTGCTTTTGAATGATCTATTAATTACTATGCGAAAACTAGTAATTAATCTTAAGAAGAATTAACAATAACACACAATAATTTTCTCAACCTTCACCTCAATATATTAATATATGGTTACTCAAAAGTAACAGGGTTACAACGAACCTTGAAGTGAATACAATACAATACGTATGCTAAAACAATCGACCTCTAACCTTAACCCTAGATCCTCCTTTTATACACTTAAGGAGTCCTAGTCGGTTACAAAAACTTTCTATACAAGAATAATATCTATTCGTATCTTTACCATAAACAAACTATACATATCTAATAAGCAGCAGAATCAAAACTCTAGCAGCAGAATCATCTTAGGCTAGCAGCAGTTTGACACTTAGCTTATTTCATCATTCATCAGATATCATCAGCAGCAGAATGAATATACTAGCAGCAGGATGATTATGCCTAGCAGCAGAATCATACTTAGTATATTTCCATTAGAACCATGAGCAGCAGAATAAAATACTTAGCAGCAGAATCTTCAAAGTAGCAGCAGTATCTTTTAAACCCAACATTTAGTGAGACTTTTTGACATGAGGAAATAATTTATACCTAATAAATTCTTTTGACGAGGAGAACCTAGACTAGACGAAAGAGGATGAATTCAAAGAGTCATGAGACGAGACGCACGAGATGACTTCAATATTTCCAGTGAAATATTTAAGTAGTCATGAGATTTATGGAATATGTTCCATCATTCCTAGACCTGGACGAAGGTAGTTGAAGGATTCTCGTTTGAAAGGTTTGGTTAGGATGTCGGCGATATTGTCTTGAGAGGGAACTTTCTCAATAGAAATGTTTCCTTTCTGAACAATATCGCGAAGGAAGTGGTGACGAATTTTGATGTGTTTAGTATGAGAGTGTTGAACGGGGTTTTTGCTCAAGTCAATAGCACCTTTATTATCACACATAATGGGAACGTCATCTAGATGGATGTCATAGTCATTGAGGGCTTGTTTCATCCATAGTGCTTGTTGACATGCCTTTCCGGCGCTTACATACTCGGCTTCGGTCGTGGAGATAGCAAGAGCCATTTGTTTCTTGGAGTACCAAGAAGTTAGACAACAACCCATGAAGGTACAAACGCTACTCGTACTTTTTCGATCCACATAATCTCCCGCATGATCAGAGTCGGCATAGACAACAGTTTCTACACCGGTCCCCTTGGGATAGAATAATCCCAAGTGTATAGTGCCTTTAATGTATCGGAAGATACGCTTAACCACTTCAAGATGAGAGGTTTTGGGATCCTCTTAGAAGCGAGCACAAAGGCAGACACTAAACATGATGTCGAGCCTACTTGCCGTGAGATATAATAAACTTCCTATCATACCTCTATACTTAGTACTATCCACGGACTCACCTTCTTCATCTCTCGTAAGTTTGATTTCCGTGGATATGGGAGTTTTCATGGGCTTAGACTCTTCTAAACTAAATTTCTTAAGCATCTCCTTACTATACTTAGATTGATTAAAGAAGATACCATCTTCCATTTGTTTTATTTGTAAACCAAGGAAGAAATTTAATTCGCCCATCATGCTCATCTCAAACTCGTCACGCATGATCTTAGAGAAATCATCGCACAGTTCTGGACAAGTTGAGCCAAATATGATGTCGTCGACATATATTTGAACAATGATGAGATGTGAATTACGTTTCTTCGTGAAAAGTGTGTTGTCAACCACTCCCATGGTATATTCATGTTCAATCAAGAATGCCTTTAGTCTATCGTACCAAGCTTTAGGAGCTTGTTTGAGACCATAGAGTGCTTTCTTGAGTTTATAAACATGATTCGGTTTCTCAAAATCAACGAATCCCGGAGGTTGTGCAACATATACCTCCTTGTTGATATAACCATTTAGGAATGCACTTTTCACATCCATTTGGTATAAGTTAAAGTCTAAGGCGCAAGCATAGGCAAGGAGTATTCTAATAGACTCTAATCTAGCTACGGGTGCATAGGTTTCATTGTAATCTATTCCTTCTTGTTGGTTATAGCCTTGTGCTACCAACCTTGCCTTATTCCTAGTTGCGACGCCATTTTCGTCGAGTTTATTCCTAAACACCCACTTAGTTCCTATGATGGTTTGATTCTTAGGTGGAGGTACTAAATCCCAAACTTGGTTTGCGATGGATTGATTAAGCTCATCTTGCATGGCAACTACCCAGCTTTCATCCTTAATCGCTTCACCGACATTCTTAGGTTCTACAGTTGATATAAAACAAAAGAAATTACTTTTGTTTTGAGCTTGTAACCTAAGGGTTCTTTGGTTTAGGTTTCCTATGACATTTTCAATAGGATGGTTCTTGGATTCCTTAATGTTGAAAACCTCGTCAACTTCAACTATTTCATCCTCAATGTCATCTTCTAAGGTTTTCTTGCCATTAACCTTAATGGCTTCATCCTCATCTAAGTCATAATCCACCAAGTGTGATGTCTTAGTTGGTGGAGGACTTTCATCGAATGTCACGTTGAGTGACTCTTTGAATTTCATTGTTTTCTTGTTTAGGACAACATAGGCTTCACTATTTTGGGAGTAACCTAGGAAAACACCTTCGTAAGACTTTGGGTCAAACTTGGTGAGGTAGTCTTTAATGTTTAGTATGAAGCACTTGCTTCCAAACACTCTAAAGTAATCAATAGTAGGTTTTCTACCTTTCATGATTTCATAAGGTGTTTTTCCTAAGATATGTCTAATTAGAATCCTATTAAGTATGTAAGTTGAGGTGTCCACCGCATTACACCAAAACTTTTGCGGAATTGATTGTTCATTCAACATCGTTCTACTCATCTCTTGTAGAGTACGATTTTTCCGCTCAACTACCCCATTTGATTATGGAGTGCGTGGAGACGAGAAATTGTGTGTAATACCATTAGCATCACAATATACTCCAAATTGCACTTCATTATCAAATTCCCGACCATGATCCGTCCTAATAGAGACTATTGTACACCCTAGTTGATTTTAAACTTTCTTACTAAAGATTTTGAATTCCTCAAAAGCTTGTGTCTTATTCTTAAGAAATCTAGTCCAAGTATACCAAGAGTAGTCATCAACTATTACTAAGGTGTAGTAATTTCCTCCGTAACTCCGTACGGCGGATGGACCAAATAAGTCCATATGAAGGAGTTCTAGGCATCTAGAGGTCGAGACCATATTCTTAGCTTTGTGACTAGAATGAGCTTGTTTTCCAACTTTACAAGCGTCACAAAAGTGTTTATCAAGCTTAGTCTTTGGTAGGTTTCTAACTAGTTCCTTAGACGCCAACGATTGTATCAAGCGCATATTGGCGTGGCCTAATCTCCTATGCCATAGAGTGGAATTATCATCTATGGTTGCTAAGCAAATCTTATCCTGAGGCTTATTTCCTATTTTCATAACAAATAAGCCATTCCTCCTAACTCCTTTGCCTATGGTTTTACCATTCTTAATGATCTCACTACCTTCTTCGGAGAATATGACTCTACACTTATTGTCTACCATTTGACTAATGCTAAGCAAGTTAAATCCTAAGTTATCTATGTGCTCAACATTTCTAATAGTGTGGGAGTTTTGAGTAATCGTACCTTTGCCTATGATGTTTCCCTTAAGTTTGCTACCGAAAGTGACATTACCTCCGTTGTATACCTTGTATGATGAGAATAGACTTCGGTTACCTGTCATATGATTAGTGCATCCACTATCCTTGACCCATTCGTCAGGCTCCAAGTCGATTCCCAAGCATATCTATTGAATAAGACAAACATTCAAACATTTGGTCCCCAATATCTCATGGGTCCAAAGTTGTTAGCATTAAACATCCCATGCATTAGTTGCATTTGGTTAGGATGTTGGAACGAAGGACAAATTTCCCATGGTAAGTAACTTTGTAGTTGATGGTTATTCCAAGTTATGGGATAGTTACTTGGATAACTTTATCTTCTAGAGTTACCTCTCGGTAGAGGAGTTCTTGACCGAGGTTTAGGAATATTTGTTTTTCTAGGTGGTGGAGTCTTTGACCTAGTGTCAGGATTTACAAATCCAGGCCCAGGGTTTGACAAGGGTTTGTAAAAGCTTTTGACTTCCTTTATACTAGCAATAGGTACTTTGGTGCCATTTACAACTATGTGACTTGGTTTAGGGCTTGAATTATTTTTTAATTTTGACTCAGTTCTGTCTCCAGTACCCGACGGTACCACGGTACCACTAATTTTAGTGGTGCCGTCTGTACCTTTAGTGGTACCGTCCACCTGTTCGATAGAACTTGAGGATTTGACAAATTTTACTTATTTCGTTTTACCTGTCGAAGCTTTATTGGGGTCAAATCCTAAGCCCGCTTCGGTATGCTGACCATTCCTAACGTTTTCAAGTATGTCATTAAGTGTCTTTGTTCCTTTTTCAAACTTAATGATTCTCAAAGCATTTTCTTTGAGTTTCTCATTCTCTACTTGAAGACTTATGCATGACTTACATTCTACGTCTACTTCTTTATTTTTCTCAATTCTTTTGACTTGATCCTTTAGTTATAAAACTTGCACTTCAAGTTCATGCAATTTTAATTTTAGTGTTTTGTTTCTACCTAAAATTTTAGAACTTACTTCGCATAGTTTATTATATTCGTCATGTAATCTATTATCATCTATTGACGAATTATCATCACTATAATAAGAAGAGTCGGAATGTACCTCATTAGAAGCTTGAGCCATTAGGCATGTTTCATTGTTGGGCTTCTTCTCTTCTTCTTCACCGCTATCACTCCAAGAGCCTCCTATGAAAGCTCGTTGGTAGTTGGTTCTCGGTGGTTTAGGACATTCTCCTATGAGGTGATTAGGATCTCCGCATCTAAAGCATTTTCTATCACTTCTCCTTTTCTTTTCAACTCGGTTCTTTTGTGATGGCTTCTTGTCATCACGAGGTTGCCTAACGAACCTACCTCTTCTCCTAAAGAACTTTTTAAAGTCTCTAACGGCTAACGCATACTCTTCATCTTCACTATCGGAACTCGAACATTCCTCATCACTAGACTCCTTCTTGGCTTTTAATGCTAGAGATCTAACTCTCTCGCTTTTGCCTTTAACTATATCGGAGTATTTCTTGATTATCATCTCGTGAACCTTCAAGTTTCCTATTAGTTCATCGAGTGATAATGTCGCCAAGTCCTTTGACTCTTCAATGGCGGTGACCTTTGCTCTCCATTTAGGATGTAGAGCCCTAAGGAACTTCCTAACATAATTCTTGCTAGAGTAACCTTCATCAAGAGCTTTAAGACTAGTGATAATAGTATTAAATCTAGCAAAAGCATTATCTATTGATTCATCTTCCGAAATGGAAAATTGTTCATATTGTTGAACAAGAAGATCTATCTTGTTCTCTTTGACTTGATTATTACCTTGGTGAGTGACTAACAAAGTTTTCCAAATATCTTTTTCCGTATTACACATAAAAAAATTTTCAAATTCCTTTTTAGGCAAAGCATTGTAAATCATCATTTTAGCCTCATTATTTTTGGCTAGTTTTCTTTTAAGTTCATCACTTTGTTTATCATAAGGAACTATTTCATCCTTTCTAGTTTTTGGATTCTTTTGAATCGGTTGAAAGTCACCCTCGGTAATAACATGCCAAAGATCAATGTCTTTTGATTTCACATACGTTTCGAATCTTGTTTTCCAGTATATAAAACAATCGGTTTCGAAAAGTGGTGGTCTTTGCATAGATTGACCTTCTAGATATTTGTCGGAATCCATTGATCGATTCAAGTTTTAAAATACAATTTACGTTAAAAACTTGACTGACGTGGCTTCCGATACCAATTGTGGAAAACTAGAAGGGGGGTTGAATAGTTTTACCGGTTTTTAAGTTGTCTAAAAAAAACTTTTACTATTGAAAAACTTAGATTCGAGTCTTATGTGCAATCAATCAACACCAATATGAACAACACACTAAAATAACTAATTATAAGTAATGAAAGTAAAGAGAAGAGATGGAAAGATCAAACCGGGACAAAAGGATTTATAGTGGTTCGGCTACGAAGCTCTTCTTCGCCCTACTCCACTCCCCGAGTACCACACTCGAGAGTTTCAAGCACTATGTCAACAACCTCTCTTCAGGCTGAGAAAACCGTACACGTCGCTTATCCTATTTCCGACACTAAGCTAAATGTCGAGTGCTAATCTTAGCTAGCACCAATCTACCATGATCTACTTGATCCTTTCTACTTCACACTATCACACAAGACTCGATCTACCCGATCTACCTATGATCCTCTTGATCAATCACACAAGCCCAATGGCTTCAAGAGATCTCCAAGATCTCGACACGATCACAATGATCAACCCTCACTTGACTCAACCTATCCTATCTACCCTTGATCAACTTGATCAATCACACAAGCCCAATGGCTACTAGAGATATTCAATATCTCTATAAGATCACAATGATCTTTCCTCACAAACTCTCAAAAGAAAAATGATCTTGATGTATATTATGATACAATCAAGTGTGTAACAAATGTTACAAGTGCTCTACCTACAACTACAACACTTTGTATCTAATTGGATACCTTGTGTTCTTCTCTTGCACTTGAAGAGGAATGAAGAGGATCACTTGAATGGATGATTGGATCACTCTTAAACAAAAGAAAAACTAAACTAAATGATCAAGAAGAGAAAATATGATAAGGGTATTGAACTCAGAAAGTTCTGTGTGAAAAAGGATGCCCAAAATCTGTGAAGTGGGCTGGTATTTATAGGCAGAAAAAATCTGATCGTTATAAGGACACGGCACAACTAAACCACACACGGTACCACTAAATTTAGTGGTACCGTGCCAGACAAAAAGCTCCTCTTTTTGTCTTTTCTGGTGAAAACTTATTTGGGGAAGTTTGGAGCTGATTTTGGGGGAGGGGGGGGGGAAATAGCTGTTATGTATTTTGAACTTATTTTTCCATTAAAACATTTCTTAATTATTCAAAAATAATTTGAAAAGTATATTTTTGAAAGAAATGTAATTGTGATGTCTAAAACATTATTTTGTCATCCTCAAAACGTGAAGTTATCGAAAGATAGAAATAATGTTTTTAGAAAATTATTTGCATCAACACCAACAATGCACTTGATCTAATTCCTTAGCTTGTAAGGTTTAGTTATCTTAGATAAATCTAAAATAACTAAGTATAGAAACTGTCTTGAAGTTTATCAAACACAATGCGGAATCTTGTATTTGATCTTAAGAAGAACTTTATAGCAATATAAGAGTAAACACAGAACACAATTGTATCAAACAAAACACTTCAATATTATTGATATAATACGAATACTCAACAGTATTAGGGTTTACAACCTTGAAGTTCTATGAAAAACTTGTATCGACCTCTATGCCCTAGGACCTCCTTTTATAGGCTAAGGAGTCCTAGTCGGCTTACAATAACTTTCTATACAAGATAAATTTTCAAAGAATATTTTCTATAATTATCTAACCGACTATACAAGTTTATTTTATCAGCAGTATTAACTAAATACTCTAGCAGTCTTAATTCTAACTCTAGCAGCAGTAATCCTTCAGCAGTTGAAACTCTGAACTAGCAGCATTAACATTAAGCCTGGCAGCACTAACTACTTAGTGTATATTTCCTTGAAGTTCTCAGCAGTTATAATATACACTAGCAGTCTTAACCTTCATTAGCAGCAGCAACTCTATAACCAGCAGTAGAAACATACTTAGAGCTTTTTCATTGTAAAACATTAGCAGTTGTAATTCCTTAAAGCAGTCTTAACCATTCAAGCAGCAGCAACTCTTGGAAGCTTTAATTCCCAACAATCCTCCCCTAAACTTGATATTTTCATCTAAAATCATCAAGTTTCCTTCAAAGTATAATCCTTCACCAGGAGGATGCTTCCAAACACTATTCTCTCATTTTCTTATAATCAGCCCCACAAAGTTGTTTCTCCATTTTCTTGAGAAGTTGATATACCATTTCACTCCAATAATCAACTTGAAGTTTGACAGTACCATTGAGCATCATGTCAAGTGTATGCTTAGCTAAAGGATAGTCTTTTTCCATTAACATGTAAATTTGAAGTCCTCTCATCATCAAAGTATGAACTCCACATGACTGAAGAAGCTTCCAAAGCAAAACTTTATTTGAATATTGATCAAGCCAAACTCTATCTTCATGATAAGTTTCAAACATAACCTTCAAGTCACCCCAAAGAACTCTATCTAAAATATCTTCTGGTCTAGAATCTCCATACTTTTCTTTGACTAATTCCCATAAGGTCTCAAAATCTTCTCTATCAAAGTTTCTGAGCATTTGTGCAAAAGTGACAAACCTTTGAGACTGTCCACCAACTCTGATTATCTCCCACCAAGCAGTCTTTCCACGATAACCAGTTTTCCAATCTATGATAGGGACTTTAGTCTTCAAAGGAACATCATCAACAATTTCTTCATCATGATCACTTGCAATTTCTATCAATTTTTGTAGATTAGCTATTTCTTTTGCATCACTTTCTTGGAGTTGCTCTGTTTGTTCTTGTGTTTGCTCTGTTTGCTCATGTGTTTTCTGCTTCTTGCTGCTTTCAGATACCAGTTCTTTTCCAGATCTCTTTGAACCCCCTACCACCTCATCTTCATTCATGGCAATAAAAGTGTTAACCCTTCTGAAAACAATGTCAAACTTTTCTTAAATTCTATTATAGCTTATCCCTTTAAATTGAGCTTGTTTCCATCCACCCATATTTTTCAGATAGGTTATCATGATCCTTTTTTTTCCTGGGTTCCGACTCGACATTGCGAGCTGACTAATCCCAAGGCGACTACCCTTTTGGATAGCCTGGAGTCATCGCAGGTGAACCTCCGTGGCCACATGGGGATTAATTTTCTCCCAAAGGTTTGAACATGGGACCTCCAGGGAGTTACCCATTTAGGAGACCAAATCCAAACCATTGGGTCACCCCATGTAGGTGGTTTATTCCTCTTTACTTCAGATCTTTTCTTGGCAAAGAACATCTTCTGTTCAGCTAAAAACTTCATAAACAACTTAGACTTCTCCTCTAAAGATAGCTCCTCTTGCTCTTATTGCCACATCTTTTGAGCTAACATGTGATCAGCTTCACATTTAGCTTGGATTTCATCCCATGAGTTGATCTCTGCAAGAGTAGCTTGTTCTTCTTCTTGAGCTTTTTGGAGTCTTAAACTTTCTTCTTCTTCCTCTTCTTGCTGAAGCTTTCTAGCAAACTCTGCATCTTTAGCAAGTTGTTGTTGTTGTTTCAATGATAAGTGTTTCACCACAGGTTCTTCAACTAAAATTGCCTTGCCTTTGCCCTGTGGTGGTGGTTGTGATTGTGTTGTTTGTGTTGTTACAGATGGTTCTTTGATAGTCACACATTTAGCTTTGGGTCTTGAACTTTCTTTGATTTGTGGAAGAATCTCCTTGAGATCAGTAAGAACCTTAGCTAAGATGGTTTCATCATTAAGTTTAGTTGTTTCAGCAACACTAGCAGCTGTTTCTTGAGTAGCAGCACAAACTTCTGTAACAACAGAAGAAACTTTTGACCCAGCGGCTGAAACTTTTTCACTAGCAGCATTAACTTGCTCACTAGCAGTTTTAACCTCATCATTAGCAGCTTTAAGATCAGCAGCATCAACCATTTGATCATCAACAACAAACTCATCACTCTCAACCTGCTCATCCATCTAAGTATCCTCCCCTAAACCCTTGCTATCACTCCTCCCCTGTTGGGAGGCATCCTCCCCCAAACTAGCATCTTCAGAAGAATCAACCCTTTGAGCAGTACCCACCTTGTGTAGTCTTTTAAACTTGTGTGTTCTTGACCTCTGCCTTCCTTCAAGATACCTAACCCTTCTCTTCAATCTTTTAATTTCAATATCCTGAGAAGTGGTAGTCTGTTTGAGGTCAAAACATCTTTTGTCAATTTGGTACACAATTCCATCAATTCCTTTAGTTCAAACAACCCTCAGCACTTCGGAGTGTGTTACCTCTCCCGAGTGGTGCATCATTGGGTGTGTTAGGTATAGCCTCAAACCTAGTTTGAGCATCCATACCCCCCATAGAATCCGGTTGGCTGGGACCACTACCTGAGCTAGTTCCAGAGGAACTTGACTCATTAAGTGTTGCCTTGGTTTGGGTCTTACTTATGTTACCACTGGCCTGCTCGACATCTGAGCTAGCAGCAGTAGTGGCAGCCCTTACCAATCTGTGACCCCTCTCCTTATGCACAGCCTCATCTGCAGCCATACTAGCACTAGCCTGAGGTAGCTGAGTGCCCTTTTGAGTGAGCCTACGGGTATAGGTCTTTTTAGGTGATGATGTGGATGGTAAAATTGTGGGTGTGTGATGGGTTTCAGTTGGGATTACTGAACCTTCACCCTGGTTTTGAGATTGGACAAGTGCCACCATATTAGGAAATAATGGTGTCACTTTCCCAGAAAAATCTTTACCCACCCTTCTCATATTTGCAAACAGTTTCTTTGTGAGCAAGGGTGCATCAAATGTTCTTTTGTGAACTTTCTGTTGAGAAAGTTGTTGATCCAAAAACCATTGCAAAAATCTTGGATATAGAAAATAGTTGCTTGATGTATCCAAGTTCTTAACCAAACCTTCCAAAATCATTTTAGAAAAGTTACACTTCTGTCCTAAAGTGAGGCATATTACAGCAGAAGCCATAGTAGTGCCAAACTCATTCCAGCCAGTTGTTTTAGGGCTTAAACAATGTAAAAAGGTATGGATTAAAAATTTCTATTGAGGTGAGATGAGTCCTTTGTAAAATTTCAAAAAGTCATTTTTCTTCTCCTACCCCATGTTTTCAAGACCAGCAAAAATTGCAGAGTTTAAGAGTCACCCAACACCATTATTTATCTGCTAGTTGAAGTGATTCTCTAACAGATGACTCAGTGATAAGTATTTCTTGGCCATCTACATTAGCCTTAACTATACTTCTCCATTAATAGTTATGGCCTTAGCAGTAGACCAAAACTGGTTAATGTGAGAAATGTATATAGTAGGATTCACAGTTAATGCAAACCTTATAGGGTTTGCATTCAAGAAATCAATGATTTCTATGAACCCTTCAGACCCTTTGGGTTTATCAAGAAAGGCAACCATGTTATGACTCTAAGCAAATTTGTGTGACGACATTTTGAGTTAGGATTTGTGATTTGGGGATTTTGATGATAAAAATATGTTAGGGTTTGTTATTAGAGAGAATTATGAGTGCGTGAAACTGATTAAGTGATCCAATTGGGGATTTAAACCCTTAAGTGAAGAAGTTACATAATCGTCCCTGCACTCTCAGACATAGCAGCATAAACCTAGCAGTAGTAAGTTATGCTTAGCAGCACTAACTTATACTCAACAGCACTAAGTCAGTTTTTCTCTCCAAACAACTGAATTATCAGCACTCCAACACTTTTCATTGCTTATCCTGCGAAAGATTAGTCCAAAAACACCAAAACACAAACAAAAACACATTCTCGAATAATTACATACGCAATTATACTTAGCAGTTTTAAGTATAACAAGCACTATAAATTAGCAGTTCTAAGTATAACAAGTAGTACTAATTACACTTAGCAATAGAAACAGTTATTGACATATATAGCAGTGCTAATCCCTACAAAACATTAGTACAAAAGTACAAAGAGATAATAATTTTCAAAGATTTAACATTTCAATACTGGCAATCAAAAATTGAAATCTACCCACATCAAAAGCTTTTGTGAGCAAATCTGCAACATTTTTGTCAGTATGAATTTTAACTATTTGAATTAACTTCTTCTCATAATAATCTCTTATAAAATGATGTCTTATCTCTATATGCTTTGTTTTAGAATGAGAAACATGATTTTTAATTATGCACATAGTACTGCTACTATCAATAAATATTTTGGTATGCATAAATTGTACCCATAATCCAGTAATTGATTTTGAATCCAAAGCACTTGTCCACAACAACTTGAAGCAGCCACATACTCAGCTTCTATTTTGGAATTAGCAACCACAGTTTGTTTTTTGCACTGCCATGAAATTAACCTGCTTCCTAGAAATTGACAACCTCCTGTTGTAGATTTCTATCCAAGCTAGCTCCAACATAATCACTATCATTGTATGCTACCAAATCAAAAGGTATATCTTTTAGATACCAAAGGCCCAATTTAGGTTGACCTTTCAAGTATCTACAAATTCTTTTCACATCATTAAGATGTGAAAGTTTTGGTGTAGCTTGATATCTAGCACAGGCACACACTACAAACATAATATCTGGTCTTGAAGCTGTAAGATACATCAATGAACCAATCATTGATCTATATAAGTGAACATCAACTTCTTCACCATCTTCATCTTTGAGCAGGGGCTTGGAAGTTTCCATTGTTTTCTTTGCAGGTTTCGCATCAGTAAACCCAAACTTCTTCAAAATTTCAGCTACATACTTATCTTGACTGATAAATATGCCATTCTCCTTCTGCTTGACTTGTAATCCTAAGAAGAATGTGAGTTCACCCATAGTACTCATCTGAAACCTTTCATGCATAAGCTTCGCAAATTGAACACATAACTCCTTGTTTGTTGATCCAAAGATAATATCATCAACATAAACATGAACCATCAAGATATCATATTTTTGTCTTCTGATAGACAAAGTATTGTCAATCTTCCCTCTACAGAAACCATTGTCCAGCAGGTATGTTGACAATGTATCATACCAAGCTCTAGGAGCTTGATGTAAACCATAAAGTGCTTTTTCCACCTTATATACCTTATCAGGATAGTCAGGATCTTCAAATCCAGGTGGTTGAGAGACATATACTTCCTCCTCAATTGTCCCATACAGAAAAGCACTCTTCACATCTATTTGATACACTACAAAGTCTTTATATGAAGCATAAGCCAAGAACAACCTTATAGCTTCAATTCTTGCAACTAGGGAAAATACTTCATCATAATCAATGTCTTCTTCTTGAGTGTATCCCTGAGCAACTAATCTTGCCTTGTTTCTAATCACAATGCCTCTTTCATCATTTTTGCATCTGAAAACCCATTTAGTACCAATTGTCGTCTTCCCATTTGGCAAATCTACCAAGGTCCAAACTTCTTGTAGCTTGAATTGTAGAAGCTCTTCTTGCATAGCCTCCACCCAGCTTGGATCTTGCAATGCTTTATGTGCATTCTTGGGTTCTACTTGTGATAGAAAACAAGCAAACAAACAGTTTTGAAGGTCTTTATGACTGTTTCTTTGATGAAGGGATCTTGCAGAGAAACCTTGTTCCTCCAAATTCTTTGTCATTCTTCTTTTCTGAACAGAAGACTGCACTTCTCCAATGATTTGTTCTTTAGGATGATCCTTGTAAATTCTGGTTGTTGGAATAGGACTAACAGGAATAGTATCATCCAAGTTGTTTATGTCAGCCTCTACACCAACTGTTTCATCATCTGTATCAGCATATATATTCTCTAAAGGAGGCATGTTTGGATCAATTGGATATTTAACTTCATCAAAAGCAATGCCTTCTTTATCAGCATTATTAGCAGTTTTATCATTGTTAGTGCTGTTAGTACTGTTATCATTACTAGCAGCATTAACATCATTAGAACTGCCAATATTATCATCCTGAACATATTCATCAAACATATTTTCTTTGCTTGGAGGTTCATCAGTCTGCTGTTCCTCCTCATTTGAAGACTTAACACCATCTTCTTTATCATCTTTTGGAATTTCATCTGCTTGTGAACTCTTTGACTCTTGAGTTGAGATAAGTGGATCATCAGTCCATATGGGTAGCAAGATGTACTTCTGTGCAGGTTCAGTCTCCTTACTAGCTTGTGTACCTGCATCAGTATTAGCTTTTGTACCTGCATACTCATTAGATTGTGTACCTGCAACCAGTGTTTTGAAAGGCTCGAGGCGCACTAAGGCGCAAAGGGGGTCAAAGAGCCTCGAGGCGAGGCGCACTCCAAGGCGCGGGATTCATGAATACGAGGCGCACTAAATAAATTAAGTTTTTTAAAACATATATGACCATTTATGTAGCTTAAATAATACAAAATAACATTAAAATACTTAATACATGATACATATTGTCGTTATAAAGATTAAAATGGACCAGTTGTCACCTCTCAAACGGATCAACTCTTTGGCTCGATGACCTATATAGAGATTAAAATTCATATCAGACTAAATATGCTTGTTTCCTACACTTGCAGACTTACATTTAACAAAGCTCACAATTTAACTCAAAATATCAAGCAAGCAACGTATTTATGCTTAAGTAATAATGCCACATTTTCATGATAATATGTAATAAAGAAAAATACTTAATGAAACAAAGTAATTTCTTAAAGAAAATTTCAATCAATAAAATAAACATAAAATCAGTTCAAATTTACAAATCATACAAATACTCACCCTATGACTTAAAAGGACCATGTATATAACTTATAAGGCCCATGTATCTTATCTTAATATTTAGAAAAAAAGCCCAAAAACCTGTTACATCTCCGAGGCGCACCGAGGCGCAAAAAGCGCACCGAGGCGCAAAGGCGCAAAAGCCCCAAGGCGCGCGCTTTTTTTGGGATTCATGCATGTCGTGAGCCTCGATTCAAAAAAAGCCCCAAGGCTAGAGCCTCGTGCGCCTTAGCGCCTAGGCGCGCCTTAGGCGCGATTTTCACAACTTTGCCTGCAACAACTGGCTCATAATTCATTGTTTTGGTTAGTGCATCAATATCAAACAGCCAGTTTGGTCCACTTCCTACAACATTAGGTGAATTCTCACTAAACCTAACATGTAAGTTCTCTTCCATAAACCTGGTTCTACTATTGAACACTCTAAAAGCTTTGCTATTCATTGAGTATCCAACAAAGAAACCTTCATCAGCCTTGCCATCAAACTTACCTAAGTGATCTATGGTATTGAGGATAGTATCAGGACACCCAAAAGGTCCTAAAAAGTCTAACATTGGTTTTCTACCATGTAAAAGTTCATAAGGGGTCTTGTTATAAGGCTTAACTACTAAACTTCTATTCTGCACATAGCAAGCAGTATTAACTGCTTCAGCCGAAAAGGTAGTAGGTAACTTAGAATCAGCTAACATTGTTCTAGCAGCCTCAATTAATCTCCTATTCCTCCTCTCAGCAACACCATTCTGTTGAGGAGTTCTAGCTACACTAAACTGTCTCTTAATACCTTTCATCTCACAAAACTGATTCATATCCCTATTCTTGAACTCAGTTCCATTGTCACATCTTATTACATTCACTTTATGATTATCTAGGTTTTCAATCCTGGTTATGAAAGACTTAAGAATGCCACTCGTTTCATCCTTAGTTGCTAAAAAGAAAACCCAAGTAAATCTACTAAAATCATCTGTGACAACTAGGCAATACATCTTTTTCATTAAACTTCTCACAAATGTTGGTCCAAATAAATCCATGCGCAACAAATGTAAAGGCTGATTTATTGAGTTCACTGCCTTGGTCTTACAAGAAGCTCTGTGTTGCTTTCCCTTCTGACAAGCAACACAGATTTCAACATTTTCCAAAACTTTTGAAGGTAAACCTCTTACAAGGTTTCCCTTAACCAATTTATTCATTGTTTTGAAATTTAAATGACCAAACCTTCTATGCCAAATCTTAGATTCATTAGCTATGGCCTTTGCAAAGAGACAAGTCAAACCTCCTTTGGGAACCATATTCTTTAAATCAACATTGTATATATTGTCTGTTCTAGGAACTTTAAGTAAAACATGACTTTCATCAGTCAACTTAAAGTCAGGAGACAAGACAAAACATTCAGTATCAGTAAAAAGAACACTGTTCTTTTTGTCACACATTTGTGAGACACTAAAGAGGTTAAACTTAAGCTCTTTTACAAAGTACACATTATCAAAATCTAATTTACCAGTTTTTATTGCACCTTTGCCTGTGATTTTCCCTCCTTTGGGATTACTCCCAAAAGCAACATATCCTCCATCAATTGCTCCAAAATCTGTGAGATAGGACATGTTTTCTGTCATGTGCCTTGAGCATCCACTATCAAATACTCCTTTATCCTCTAATTCCACCTTGGATTCCACTGCACATAAAGTAAGAAAATCATTTCAATTTGGGTACCCAAGCCATTACTGACTTGGATATGCCTTGTGCATCAACATAATCATACTTCTTAAAAACTATGGATGCACTGCTGTGTCTGGAGACATGATCTAAAATTTTAACTTTTGGTTTCCAGACCCAACAAGCTGAGGCCTTAACAACATAAAAATGGTTTCCCAAAACAGTATCAGTTATTGCTTTTGGCTTAGCAGTAGAAACTACTGCTTTTGCCTTAGCAGTACTAAATGCTGTATTCCTTTGAATGGGCCTTTTTACAGATGAATGTGTTGTATTTGAAAAGTTTAACCTAGATTTAGCACCGTTTACTGTTCTTTTGGTGGAAGCAGTATCAACTTGTCTAGCAGTATTAGTTAATACTGCTGGGTTAAAAACATTTTTCTTGACATTATTAACTGATACATGCCTAGATTTTATTAACACTGCTCTTGGAACTATATTTCTCTTAGCATTTGGGTGAGTATTTTTAGAAAAACTTTGGTGATTCACCCTCCTAGCATAGTTCCAAACCAGTTTTTGATAGTAAAAACAATTATCCTGTAAATGTTCAAAACTACCACAGTGATAACAAGCCTTGTTAAACATTTGCCAATCACTTCCTAGTCTTCGAGATATCATGTTATTCCAATTCCTCTGATTCCCTCTAGGACTATGTGTGTTGCTCCTAGGTTGCTCAGTGTAATCAACAATTTTCCTAGACAACTTATCACCAAACCTAGGTTTGACAAACTTAACCTTTTCTACACTAGGTTTAACTGTCTTACTTTCAACTTTAGGTGTAGACTCAACCTGAGCTTCATCATCATCAGACACCCAATCTTCAATGATAGGTGCATCAGAATTCTTCTTTTTAACTTTAGGCATCTTCTCGTTAGACTTATTATTCTTACCTACAGACTTATCATCACACTCAATTAAACAAGACAATTCAAGTAAAGGAGGTGGAAATTTGCATGTAATAGAAGGAGGGAACTTCATTATAAACCTATACCACTACCTTTCCTCATAAGTTGACACTCAATTATCTTATTTACACCTTCAGATGCAAACTCAAGCTTATTCACTTTACATTGATGTTTTTCTTTTTCCTGATGAGCTACATCCTTTTCTCCTTGAGCCTGTTCTAACCTCTTAGTAAGTTCTTGAATTTCATTCTCTTTAACATAAAGTTTGCTTTCCAAAACATTAACCTTCTCTACAAACTCAATCTCATTCTGCTTAAAAAATTCAAGTCTTTGCTCAACAGACTTTAAACCTACTTTATAGCCTAAATTATCTAACTCCAACCTTTTTAAATCTTCTAATAATTTTTCATTCCTGGCCTTAAGTTCCTCAACAGTATATAAACAAGATTTATAAGAACAACCAGAATCATTAGATACCTCAGAGTCAGAACTTGATGAAGAAGAAGAATAGGCCATGAGTGCAAAGTTTGGTCCGTCTGCTGCTTGGTCACTCCAATCATATCCACCCAAACCATCACAAGACACCAAAGCTGTAGAATTTGTAGGTTCCACAGACATAGCTTTCCTTGAGCTTTTTTCAGTCTTGTAATCTTGACTTCTTGGTGCCCTGCACTCTCTTGCAAAGTGTCATTTCCTGTGATAGTTATATCATTCTATCTTTGACTTATCAAACCCCATGTTGTCATGCCCATTGACTTTGAGCTGCCTTCCTATTTTCTTCAAGAATCTCCTTGCCCTCATTGTCAACATAGCCATCTGCCACTTCAAGTCCATCTCTTCAAGATCATCTGGATGAATCTGTTCTAAGTCCTCATGTACAATCTGAGAACTGTTAGTTTGACCAGCCAAGAAAGCACAGATAACAGCATCACTCAAGTTATCAAAGTTTGTAGAACTAGCAGTATTAACTTGAGTACCAGCAGTACTAACTCCATGAGCAGTATTAACTGCTTCATTAGTACTGCCAGAACTGTTATTGGAGGAGGACACAAAAGCCAAGTTTTGTGTGCTTGAAGATGAGCTAGATGACCCTTTGACTTCAGGTCTGATCAAGATTCTCAGAACTTGGAGCAGCAAAGTTCTCATATTGTTGCTTCAAAAGATTCTTCCTAGTCTTCTTAGTAGCAGCATTCCCTCCAAATCTCTTCTCAATAGCTGCTAACAAAGACTTAGCATCTTTGATAGGATTGAAAGTCAACTGATGTTCATTAGGAATGCCCATCATGAGAGTGCTTCTGGCTTTAACCTCCAATCTTCTTTGTGCCTTCTCTTCAGCAGTTTTAATAGGCACAACAGTCTTAACACCAGCAGCAGATACTTCAGTTTTTGGTAATGAATCGCCATTCTCTATAACCTCCCATAGAGAATAATCAACCATCTGAATGTACTGCTCTATTCTCATTCTCCATAGTTCACACTCACCAGACTTGAGCATTGGAACCTTTGATGCAGTAATCATATGTGTAGATTCTGAATCCATGTCTTCTGTAAGATCTGAACAACTTTGAGCTTAAACAGGTTCTTCTTTATCACAGCTTCTAGATCACAAGCTCTGATACCACTTATTGATCCCAGCAATACACTTGATCGAATTCCTTAGCTTGTAAGGTTTAGTTATCTTAGATAAATCTAAAATAACTAAGTATAGAAACTGTCTTGAAGTTTATCAAACACAATGCGGAATCTTGTATTTGATCTTAAGAAGAACTTTATAGCAATATAAGAGTAAACACAGAACACAATTTTATCAAACAAAACACTTCAATATTATTGATATAATACGAATACTCAATAGTATTAGGGTTTACAACCTTGAAGTTCTATGAAAAACGTGTATCGAACTCTATGCCCTAGGACCTCCTTTTATAGGCTAAGGAGTCCTAGTCGGCTTACAATAACTTTCTATACAAGATAAATCTTTAAAAAAACTTTTCTATAATTATCTAACCGACTATACAAGTTTATTTTATCAGCAGTATTAACTAAATACTCTAGCAGTATTAATTCTAACTCTAGCAGCAGTAATCCTTCAGCAGTTGAAACTCTGAACTAGCAGCATTAACATTAAGCCTGGCAGCACTAACTACTTAGTGTATATTTCCTTGAAGTTCTCAGCAATTATAATATACACTAGCAGTCTTAACCTTCATTAGCAGCAGCAACTCTATAACCAGCAGTAGAAACATACTTAGAGCTTTTGCATTGTAAAACCTGAGCAATTGTAATTCCTTAGAGCAGTCTTAATCATTCAAGCAGCAGCAACTCTTGGAAGCTTTAATTCCCAACAGATCTCAGTAGCAACTACATGGATGAACACGAGGGGGTTCAGGGGTATCTGAAGGAAAAGATAGAGTGGGAAAGAGGATACGTCTTTAGGGATAGGTAAAAATCGTACAAAAACGGGCAATTCATTGCATAAAGTTGTCCCTGTTCTTTCGGAAACTTCACCTAAAGACGTCTAGCAACTAAGGAAGAAAATCATTGATGGTTCTCTCCTCGTTGCTGGCCAGCCTGTAAGCAAGAAGACACGCTTACAGCCTGGGTTATACTTGGCTAACTCATGGGAAGACATGAAAAACCAACCAAGTCTTCCCACGGTGTAAATTTGCCAAGTACTAAAGTCCCTAATACTTGCTCTGAACAATGTTGATACACCAATTGATCTTGTCTCAGGAGGAATCAGCTTGTTCAGTTCATGGACTGTATTGCTCAAACCAGGTAGGAAGCAAGTACTACCTGAGTTTACAAGACTCTGGCCAGAGTGGTTGCTGGTTCTCCAGAGCACTAAAGTACGAAGACACTGGACTACAGACTGAAAAGGTTGCAGAACTGAAGAAAACATATTTAAGCTCCAGAGTCTATATGTACTTCATCAACATCAATAGAATTAAGTATGATAAATATTGTAATTCTTTGATGTAATAATCATTATGTAAGAAGAAGCCATTGCTCACTTACTACTGATTAAGTTTAGATTGCTTGTAATTCTAGTTATGGAGAGATTAATGTAAACTAATCTCGTCTTTCATGTAAACTATGAATAAAAAGGTCTAAACTTCTCACTGATTATCAGTGATCCAGAGAGTATGACTCACTGACAGCTTGTTCATAGCATCAGTAAGTCACTCTCTGAGGACCCTTCAGGGAGAAAATTACTCCTTGAAAGGTCTCAGTGTCTATTATTCTAACTGACAGACACTTAACAAAGGAACTGAGTTCCTTAGACTTGAACCATAACCATAAATGCATGAAATCCAAAAACTTTCACTGAAGTTGTAGCTTTTGAGGGGGAGAAAGCATTTATGAGAATCTATGATAGTCATAACTGAAGATGTGAACCTGATGAACAAATCATCAGGGACTGAGTTCACACACAATAATTGATGTAAAGGCTTGAGTAGAACAAACATCAGGGAACATGATCCTGAGCACAAAAGGAGAAGAAATGGTTCAAGACAACAAAGAATATGTTTTTACTAAGTGTTATTTATGTTTTCTTTGTTGTAAATCAGTTTGTAAGAAGAAGCCTTTTTGCTTACTTACAAACTGTTAATAGTTTAGGATATCTATGATTAGCAAGTCTCTGCTAGAACTGAAAGAAGAAAATCCTAAGTAAAACCCTGAGAATGAAGATTCAGGAGACCCTGAGAAAGAATACTTAGGAGGCCCTGAGCAATAATGCTCAGGAGACCCTAAACAAAAAATGTTCAGGAGGTCATCATCAAACTAAAGAAGAAACACCACTACCTGAGGATAAAGCTCGTACAAGTGAAGATCGAACCAAGAATTAAGATGGTGACTCAAGATGAAGATAAGAGCCTAAAACTTCATCTTCAACAAAAGGTATCGAAGATAAAAGCTTAAAACGACATTGTGTTGGGAATTTAATTTGAGTTGATATTGACAAAATATGAAAAATGAAGGAGACTTATGAAGACAAAGATGAAGGACCTAATATGTATTATTTAAATGTCTTTGTAACCCTAAATCTCTATTATATAAAGAGATAGGGCGTTTAGGTTAATAAACAGATGTTAGAGATGTAACATCCAGAAAAGGTGTGTGTGTCTAGGCGTCAAGTCCTCTAATGGACGCCTATAGGGTTCGTGTTTAGTTTAAGCCTCAAGGATCTTTTATCCCTGTTAGAGTGTAACCGTGCTATACTTGATCACATAGCATTGGGGCTGATTGTGTTAGTAGTTGTTAGGAGATGATGACGAAGAAACCTTGTAGCAATAATAATGATAGTTTTGTTATTCCGTTGCGTACTGTTCTTATTCATTATTATTGTTTATCCCACTTGCTCTAAATGATCCACGAAGTTGTTTAATTATAACTTCACGATTGGTATCAGAGCCAAGGGGGCTCGTGATCGTGGGATTAAGCAAGGTTTTGTTTGTCGAAGAACGAAGAAAACAAGAAAAATTCGTAACTGGTTCAATTTTCGCAACTCACTACAGGGCTGTTTTTGAACAACGATAACTCCTTCATTAACCGTTGGATCGGGCTAAAATTTTTACTGGAGATTCTTCGTACATCAAAGAAGATTTTCACTTGAGGGATCTTCGATCTGAGCTCTAGATCTTCAGGTATAAATTTTTGAAAACTGCTGCAGAGGTGTTTCTGAATTTTGAATTTTTTAGGGTTTTCTTGATTCAACTTCATGCATTCGTGTTCTAATCGTGTTAAGTCATCATGGAAGTTGTTTATTTGTTGATTGGTGTTGATTATATTCGTAAGAACGCAACTTTGAATTAATGTTCAATCAGATTAGGGTTTCTTGATTTCTTAAAAAGAAACCCTAGGTACTTACCATTTAGCTATTGATCTGGTATTGGGTGTACTGCTGCTGCTGCTAATTGTTTGCTGATCAACGAAGATTATGGTGTTCGTGAGATGCCTAATGGTATATTATAGGTTACTGGTTCTTTGAAGGTTGCTACGCTTCAGATTTTGTATTGCTATCAGTATATTATACTGCTTGCACTTTCAGTTTGTAACCAGATGATGTTTTAGTACTGCTGTTCCATTTTCAAAGTAAACATTAGGGTTTGTTGCACTAATGGAGTTATTCGTCTTACATGTTTGTACTGCTGACTTCGACTTTGTACTGCCAAGGTTAACATTAGTACTGCCCATATTCACTTTGTACTGCTCGAGTACATGAGTTTGTACTGCTTTCATTCTTGGTTAGTACTGTTCAGGATGCTTTGTACTGCCAGACGCAAGGTAATATTTGTACTGCTTGTGCATGAGTCGATTTGATTTCCTTGATGACACCCATTTGTACTGGTCGACATACATCAGAACGAATAATGGGATTTTTCATTCTTCATGCTATCTCATTCCTTCATGGTACTGATTGGCGAAGCATGCATTCTGAGTCGTTAGGGAAAGCATTATTGGTGCATGGGCTGAATTCATGATGGTGACACTTTTACATATGCGGCGTACTAAAGACTTATGCATGGTTTCTTTACACTGGTTGTTGAGGTCGATGTACTTGCCTGGTTGTTTTACTTTAGTTTATTCCCATCTTGCAGTGAGCTAATTGGTCGATGTTCTTTTTATATTACTCTACCACATGGGTCGGTGTTCTTTAATGATTTCTATATCATGGGACGATGGTGGCAGTATGGCTTTTTAGTGTTATATGTTATTGCATGCATATGGCTTTAATGGCTAGAAACACAAGGAACATGTTTTGCTCTTATATATATATATATATATATATATATATATATATATATATATATATATATATATATATATATATATATATATATAAATCCTGGTCGAAGGTGGTTTTAATCAAGTCAATGGTGGATGGAGACTACAACGAGTGAGGGGAAGCATGTATATTTGATTTGGAACAGGTGGTTCCAACACACACACATGGGGAAAACACACACACAAGAGATTTTGATTTTTGGATTTTTGGTTTCGGTTCTTAAAAAATTTATGGCTAGTTCTTATTTATTCTCATTGGCGACGAAGATTATTTATTGCTTCTTTGACGATGAAGTGGAATTTTTCGGGTTTGTGTTCTTATTATATCTACGAATTGACAAACACTTGAAGGAGTTACGTTATTGTGCTCAGTGATTATTGTCAAGAGATTGCGATCTCCTTATACATCGGTTTGGGTATACGTTCGAAGTTATATTTAAGACATGAGTTTGGGTTATTCTACTTCAGCATCAAGTTGGTAATGGTTAGTTTTCTTCATCATTACACAAAGCCTACATAATTGAAGATTCAACAAATGGTTAACATATGGGTTTCAGGGGAAGCTTATTGTTTAAATGATTAACCATTTATATGCTACAACGAGGTGAAGGTTTTTATAGCTGCTCGTTGGTATTTTTACTGAAGATTTGGGATTTTTCTGTCTTGGGTTCATTTATAAAAGAAAGCGTTTTGGTGTTCATTCATTGAGGGCAATTCAAGACATTGGAAGACTAGATTTGAAGTGTGATACTGGTGCGTGGTTATGAAGATCAAGGTTGCATACTTTTGTCCCCTAATTGATGATGACAAAAAGGGGAAGAATATTTTGAAGATTTGCAGCTTGAAGATCCTTGATGATATAGCATGGATTAAGGGGAAGTCGAGATCTTTCATACTTAGTTTTGTCATTATCAACTAGGGGAAGATTGTTGGGAATTTAATTTGAGTTGATATTGACAAAATATGAAAGATGAAGGAGACTTATGAAGACAAAGATGAAGGACCTAATATGTATTATTTAAATGTCTTTGTAACCCTAAATCTCTATTATATAAAGAGATAGGGCGTTTAGGTTAATAAACAGATGTTAGAGATGTAACATCCAGAAAAGGTATGTGTGTGTGTCTAGGCGTCAAGTCCTCTAATGGACGCCTAGGGTTCGTGTTTAGTTTAAGCCTCAAGGATCTTTGATCCCTGTTAGAGTGTAACCGTGCTATACTTGATCACATAGCATTGGGGCTGATTGTGTTAGTAGTTGTTAGGAGATGATGACGAAGAAACCTTATAGCAATAATAATGATAGTTTTGTTATTCCGCTGCGTACTGTTCTTATTCATTATTATTGTTTATCCTACTTGCTCTAAACGATCCACGAAGTTGTTAAATTATAACTTCACACATTGTTTACTTTAGATCATGCTTGTAAATCAGAGTATAAGAAGAAGCCGTTATGCTCACTTATCTCTGATAATATCCAACAAGTAGTATCACACATAACCAAAACAATATTCGTTCATCATACCTTTGTTGTAAATCAGAGTATAAGAAGAATCCGTTATGCTCACTTATCTTTGATAAAACCCGGGCCATCTTTATGTTCAAATAGGGGGAGATTGTTGGGTCAACAATTGACCCAAATGTCCCTGACAAAGATTTGAACATAAAATAGCCCAAACACTCACTGACAGAATATCAGTGATCATCAAACTCACTAATGATCAGTGAGAATGTCTCTCCGGATATAGGGAAGAAAGCTCAAACAACATACTTCAAAGAATTGGCAAAAACCAACTAAAGATGCGCTTTAACTCAACTGATGCAGTCTCAGTGAGTAAGGTACTTGAGCAAACATCAGGGACACTGAGATCTGACAAATGTCTCTATATCCCTGATGACCTTTCTCTCATTGATAATGAATACCTCACCAACTTTAATCTAACTGATCAAGAAGTTATGGTGATCAACATGACTTCATCAAGGCTCAAGACTCAGAGACATCAGGAATCTAGGATTAACTGATCAAAGAAGACAAACTCACTGAATATCAACAGAAGAAGTTCAGGTCCTAGATATCGTCAAAGAGTTGTCTTGCAAACTTACTAAGTGCTTATCAGCCAGTATGTACAAGGAACTCTAGCTCAGGAACAAGGGACTCTCAAGGCCAGGAATACCTTGATGATCTCTCAGCTCTCTGAACCAAGACCAAGAAAGTTAGGTGAAGACTATAGTGTTTAAGCGGGAAAACCCTTGGGAAGATAAACTTTGTTCCTTCCCAAGACACAAAAGAAGCTCATGGGTACTTGGTGCTATCAACTCCGGTAAACCAAAAGGACATCAAGGCTAGATGTCTAGGCACGTGCCTATCTAAGAACAGTTGGCAAGATCACGTGAAGCAACAGTAATCTCTCCGCTATATAAACCCGTTCCAACAAAGCAGAATGTGCGCATTCAACGAGAGTAAGAAGTGAGAATTCCACAACATAGTTAGAGTGTTAGAATTCTCAACACACTTGGAACCCAAGCCTAGCTTGATTCTTTGTGTCTCTTAATTTGTCTCTCAACGGGGATAGCGGTCTACAACTATCCTCTTGAAAAGCCAACCAAGTTATTAGTGTGTCTAAGTGGGTTCTTGAGTAACCTTGTAATTTCGCCCATCATGAATCATAAACTCGGTCTTCTTTCAATGTCCAAACGTCACGTGTTTATTTATATTTTGTTAATTCATGAGTTGCTCAAGCTTAAGTCGATAAAAACCGGACCAACAGATTTCACACTTTGAGTATGAGAAGTAAAAAAATATATGTTTTTATATATTATTGGGTATTTGGTTCCGGAACCGAGAACCGATGGAACCGAACCAAGAACAAAGAACCGACCCAAGAACCAAAAAATCACAAACTCAAGAACTGGAATTGGAACCTTCGGTTCTGGTTCCAGTTCGGTTCTTCATGGTTCTGGTCCAGTTCTCGGTCCGGTCCGGTTCTTTAGTTCTTTGCTTATTCCTATGTTGAATAAGATAAATAATCCCCGTAGGGTGTAATATGTATTGCATTCGGTGTTGTGCCTTATGTGCGATAATGCTTGTAAATCTATAGACCACGGGATTGTTCTTTGGAGTGAGGTGATGAAGGTTTGGTCGTTGGTGTTTGGGTGGTGGAAACTAGGCAATGTAAATGCGTTCACAGCATATGATATGCTTAATCATAATGGTGGCGGGGGGATATCTGCAAAAAATATGGCAATATGGAAAGCGGTTGTTTGGACAACGGGATACTTTATTTGGAGAAATCCTAATTGTTGGGTGTTTGGAAAAAAGGTTGAACCTCATATGAAAATCTTTCAAGAAATTTAGTTGAGGTCCTATGAATGGATTGTGCGAAGATCGAGCAAATATAAATTAAGATGGGACGTGTGGCTGGTGGACCCAAGATCATGTACTGTTTAAACTGTGTCCATATATAGCTGTTATATGTGTTGCCTCTATGGTTTTAGTCTTGATGTTGTACTTTTTCATGAATTTAATTGAAATTGCCTTGTTGAAAAAAAACCAAAAAAAAAAAAAGAAGGTACAAATACGTAATAAGCCCTAGTGGATCGTGGCCCAACAACACAAATGGATCGGACTCTCTAATACATAATTAATCAATTCTAATTTGACTTTTTTGGGCTAATAGAACGACTTAATTTTGTCAAGTGACAAAAATTAAGCGCTCCTATTAGTCTAAATTTTCAAATCAAAGGCTTGTTCTGTCATTTTTTTTTCCTATTATTATGTAAAGTTCAATAATAATGAAAGGCTTAATTTTAGTAACTAAGAGAATAATGACATTTTCTTTTTTAAATGATTAGACGATTACTCACGCATAGCAATGATGATGCATAGTGTCAATTTGCATGTACAATTTTTATAAGTAAAAGTATTTTAGTCTCAAAACATTACTCGTTTTTTAAGTTTTTAATTTTTAAGCAAATATATTTCTCTTTATAAGTAGTATAAATTGTAATTGATAAATTGGTCACCAGTGTATCTTGAGTGATGTTATTAAAACTTGCATATCTGCATTATACCAAAAACATGATTAAACTTCATTGTACATTTTGTATTAAAAACTTGTATTTAAAAAAAAAAATACAAATATTCATATTTTAGTAGGTATATATATGCAATTCTCTCAAAAAAAAAAAAAAAAAAAAAGTATTTGCTTTAAACAAAACGATAAAGATGCAAGTAAATAATAATATTCCCACTATAAAATTGGGAAGAAAAAGGATAAATACACAATTATAAAACCTAATAATTACTTTGTTTAATTGGAAGTAAAACAGAGAAAGGGGCCAAGCATCGTCGTTCAACACCTTTCAGCATTCAGGTTAATTTTAAAACTTATTTATGTATTTTGTTTCTCATACATGTTAAATCCTATATCAATTTGTTATTTGTGTTGAATAATTAAAGTCTGTTTATTATGACTTTTATTAACACAAATCAGTTACTGGTGTATCTTTTTTGTCATGTCTATTATGTAATTAATATAAGTTACGTGATGATAGTCTTTGTGGTTTATTACTTGTGATATTATTTTTTTTCATATACTTGATGTGAATGCTTTTAGGAAGTTAATTGGTGATTTGATATACGTGAATATGTGATCATATATGAAAGTGTGATTATGAATATGCTTTTCCATTCGAATTAGTTTAATGCTAAGAACTAATTTTTCTTTAAAATAATATTATTAAACTTAACAATTTGTGAAAGTGATCGGGTAAGATCATATGGAAAGGACCAAAAGGGCCTTTAGCTTAGTGATATGTAAAAGGAGCTATCAAAATTAAGAGGTTGTGAGTTCAAGTCTTATATCTAAGACATTGGGGATATGACATTTGGTATATGAGTGTAAATAAATTGCCTTTCAAAGAAACCCAATAAATTAGCTTTCAAGAAAACCCACAAGTTTTTTTTACTTTTTGTTACAAGTGTTTTCTAACTTTCTAAAGAGGATACTGTGTTTTAATACTTAAGAAGAGCACCAGGGACGGAGTTAGGAATTAGCAATAAGGGGAGCCAAAAAATTTTCAATCTAACTGAGTAATATAACTAAAACTTTAAATGGTAGGTTCTATTGATGACATACACTGAGTTACAAACTAAAAAATTTAATAAGAAAAACACATTGACAACTAAAAAAAAATATATATTAGATGGAAACCTTGTGCATGAAACGGTGTCAAGTTTCTCTTAATTCTTTTGTCGTCTAAAAGTAAGGGGGTCATTTGTCTATAGTTGAGTTATAGGCTTAAATTTTATAAGAAAAATAGCAAAACTATTGTCTCAGTCCCTGAAGAGCACACCGATAAGAAAACTTATACTGTAATCAATTAAGTGTATTGTTTAAATATAGGCATAGTTAACAACCAAAGATTGCTTTAGGTAATTAAGTATTTATTCAATATACCAGATTTGAACTGATATTGTATGATTTCAATAATCGATTTTTTTTTTTTTTTTTAAATGTTCAGGTTATGTCCAAAAATCGGGATCCAATGGCAGAAGATCGATGTCATAACGAATCAACGCACATCATCTTTGGTGATGATCTTAGCATTCAGTCAGTAAAGAAACAGAAAATAATTTACCCCAAAAAGACAATAACAGCCACAATCACCTCTGTGAGTTCTATTTAGTTATATCTCTTTAAATAACTTTTGTAGTAGGGGGTTCCTTTAGTGATATTAAACATAAATTAACATACACAGGTTGTCACCCAAACTTTACTAAATGATGCACAAAATAAATTCAAGAATGGAAATTTTGTTTGTTCGCCTTTGTCGGTTGAGATAATTTTAGGAATGCTTGCTGCTGGCGCTGAAGGTGAAACTCTGAAACAACTTTTGGAATTTCTTGGACATGAAAGCATCGACCAACTTCATTCGGAGTCATCAAGTTCCAAACTTTTGGCAAACATTTTATCAAAACCTAAAAGTGATCTCGATGTCAGTTTAGCAAATGGTGTTTGGGTAGACAAAAAGGTGGAACCCATTCAACCTTGTTATAGAAAGGCGCTTAAAGGTGTCTACAAAACAAAAGCCAAATATGTGGACCTTGAAAACAAGGTAAATTCATATCAAGTGTTCAGAACTTTAGTTTTGTTTCTTCAAAATACGTATATTTAAAAATTTGATCTAATTAATCAACATTTGTCGCGTTTATGGGTGCAGCCTGATGAAGCAAGCCAAGAAATTAATGCCTGGGTAAAGAAGAAAACTAAGGGTTTGATCCCCTCAATCGTTCAAGCGAGTGATTTTACCAAAGACGAGTTAGTAGTCTTTGTGAATGCTTTGTATTTCAAAGGAGCATGGTATCAACCATTTGAAGCAAGAATGGCAGTGCATAAAGACTTTTATCTCATCAATGGGGAGAAGGTTTCAGTCCCCTTCATGAATCATAATTGTAAACGTTTTCATTATGGTTCCTTCAAGGGCTACAAGATGATCGAATTACCATATAAATGCGAAGACAACTCAAACAAATTCTCCATGTATATCTTTCTCCCAAATAGGAAAGATGGATTGCAGAATCTGCTTGAACGTTTTTTTTTCTAACGATGCTTTATTTCATGGAGATTTTGACCTTAAAAAGGAGAGACTTAATAATCTATGGATACCCAAGTTTAAAATATCTACTACATTTGAACCTGAAGATGTTATGAAACAATTGGGATTAACATTACCTTTTAAAAGAAGTAATACAGAGCTTAGCGGGATAGTAGATACGAGCCGTCTATCTCACAATATGCTGTATGTGTCGATACTTCAGAAAGCTGTTATAAAAGTTGACGAAAAAGGAACAGAAGCTGCTGCCTGTACTAGGATGCTTCTAAGTCGGGGTGGGCATCCACCGGAAACTAATTTTGTGGCTGACCATCCGTTCATGTTCATGATAAGAGAAGACACTTCTAAATCTGTTTTGTTTGTAGGAGCTGTTCTCAACCCTCATGTTAACTAGCTTTTCTCCTTTGTTTGATTTCCTGAATACGTTGAATGTCATCTAGATTTTGTTTAGTTATTTCCTATTTGGATATTTTTTTTCCCTTTTGAACGCCATGGAAGTCTTTTAGAGAGTACATGCAATGTTTACTTTTGCTTGTTTGTATTCTTCTAGTGTTGTATATTCTCAATCCATAATGGACTTGATCGAAAACGCATGAAAACTGTAGATGACTTCAATATATTTTTTGACCATCAACAATAAAAAAGAACCACATTCCACTGTAGCTCTTTGGTCTTTTGGATCGATTTGCGTGTAGCTTGTTCCGCTAGTTTCTTTCAAGCTCTTTTTTATATAATCTCAATTGCCGTTCAAAAAAAAATTTTTTGACCATCAACAATAAAAAAGAACCACATTCCACTGGTTGTTCATTGCCAATGGTGGACTGATTCTGAAATCCCGAACATTGGGATTTTGTGGCTGAACATACACTAAAATTTTGGGTTCTATTTGTTCTGTCTTTAACTTTGTTTACGTGATGCATGATGAGTTATGGTACATAATAGTTGTTGCTTGTTTATGCTTTTATTGTACAATAATGTGTACATCTCTCTTCTTTAATATGCGGATGATGCTCTTACTATAGGTAAATGGTCTTTTGAAAATACCAAAAACCTTTTCCGTATCTTGAGATGCTTCATATGTCATCCGGGTTAAAAGTCAACTCCCACAAAAGTAAATTATTTGGTGATGGTCTCCATTCTAAAAGGTCAACCGTCTTCACTTCCATACACTTACCTTGGTCTTCCAATTAGGGCAAACATGAATAAAGGTTGCAATTGGAAGCCTATCATTGGTAAGTTCAACAATAGACTTAACAATTGGAAAGCATACACACTTTCCTATGGTGGGAGACTTACTCAGTTACCATATAAAGTTGGTCCGTGGTGCACTTGGCACTTATTTTTTCACCCTTTTATTTCAAGGATCCAAAATTTGTGATCAATCATTTGGAAAAGCTAAAACGTAACTTCTTTTGGGTGGCACTTTAGGTTCCAATAAAATGGCATGGATTGCTTAGAAAAAAGTTTGTTCTCCTACTAGATGTGAAGGAGTTGGCGTTGGTAGTCAGCCCCTAAGTGTCTCTAATCTCCCCATGTTGATTAGATGGTGGTGCCGCTTTCAGTCGGCCACAAATGAACTTTGTAACAACATCGTCACATCTATTCATGGCACTTGTGGGGGGTCTTTAACCCCAATCAGCCCTCCCCTTGTCGAGGCATAAATCCATAGAAAACAATTGTCGGTCTAAACAAGACTCTCGCGTGTTCTAACATAAACCTTCACCCAATGTTTAGAAGGAAGGTTGGAAATGGTTCTCACTTCTCAGTTTGTCTTTTAGATAATAGTCTGCACTATGTTTTCTTTTCAAAGATCGTTAGATGAAACGGGCCAGCTTTTATGTTAGCGAAAATTACTCTGGTACCCATATACACGATCCTTTGTCCTGCAGAGCCCAAGATTTTCCAACATTACAAATATACCCAAGCATGTCGCGTATGGATTTACTCTGTACTACCCGACATGACGTGGCAGAATCTGCTAGGTCGGAAAAAAAAAAAAAAAAAAAAAAAAAACCCGAAAAGCATGTCGCGTATGTATATACCCGATCCTACCCGACATGACGTGGCAAATTATCATTGGTCGAAAAAAAAAAAAAAAAAGAAAGAAACCTTAAAAGCATGTCGCGTATGCTTTTACCCGAGTCTACCCGACATTTTTTTTTTTTTTAATTTGATGATCTCAGATTGCAACATTGATTAATGAACTTTTGCATGAAAGTGTCTATTGTAATAGTTCCTACAATATGAAATGCAATTTAACAAATGAAATAGACACTTTTAATGATCTCATATTGCAACATTGTAAGTTTACTTATTAAAAGGTGTTTACAATATGTTATACTAGTTATTGCAACATTGATCTCAGATTCAAACATTGATTACGAAAATCATATAAAGAAGACAATCTTAAAGCATACATGACACATATTGAGTGATATAATTAATAATAGAAACGATTCTTCCATATCGCTTTATGACGTTCATCTGCTTTAGCATCCTCATTCTCAAAGTGTTCTTGTTCCGCCCATTCAACCATTTGATCAAAAGTGTAATCTGATTGTGCTATATTCTTTTTTCCGTCTTCGTTGTCACTTGTGTAGTCTATTATCACACATGATCCATCATTTCTACCAAGGTAGCATTTGGGCATATATGTTTTGCAATAATAAAATCGACACCGCCATGGTCAATGTAAATCTCCAACTGGCCTTGTGCTGCTGAAATATCAAACATCACATGCATATCATAGTTGTTTCTTAGTTTGACGGTGATTGAAAACCCAGTGTGTGGTACTTCATAATAAAGAGCATGAATCTTCCTATCAACAATGTTAAACAAATATTGCTTCAGCTCTTCCAGCTTCATTCTTGGAATATTGATGTTCATCTTCCAACCGTTTACATACTTCGGTTTTCCGCCATTGCAAACCAATTGATCATTATTGTGAACAAGAAAATTGAAAATGGTTTGCGTATACGGAGTAGTAGGTTTACTTTTTTTCTTGCACCCAAGTTTAAACCGGACACGCTCTTCACGTTTGTTTTTCCTCTGAACCATTTGATGTAGATACCGGACACGCTCTTCACGTTTTAATTTTGTTTCTTCTGAAATTACACCAGCAAATGATTCTTCCAAAGAACCATCATCTAGAATCAACAGTGTGCTTAGATCTATAGGATGCTCAGAAACGAAAATTTGGAGCTTCCCAGCAACTTTTGCGATGTCATACATAACATCAATATCATAATCGTTTTTAATTGCTTTCATACCCTCTAACGTGTTATTTTGTGGCAATGTGTAATATAGACGGTGGACCCTTGTTGGTAAATTTTTGTTCATATAGGTAAGCATATCTTGAAAATTAATTTCGAACAATAATATTCACGTGTGAACTATCTTGATATGTTAGTGGGTTAAGTATAAACTTTTCGTTGTAGTTGATAGTGAATTCGAAAGTAGGGTTATTAGATGTTGACATTTGGTGAATGAAAGAATGAACAATTAAATTTGATTCATTGAAACCACAAAGTGGTATATATATATATATATATATATATATATATATATATATATATATATATATATATATATATATATATATATATATATATATATATATATATATATATATAATCTGATACCACAAAGGTGAGCAGTCATTTCGTTGTCAGAATTGGTGAATGAGTAATCAATTCAATGTTTTTTTTTTTATTCATCAAGGACACTGATTGTGTTATCAAATCAATAGTGTCAATGAACAGTGTAAATGACGATGTGCATACTCTTCTCTTGCAACGATTATGTTATCAAATCAACAATGTAAATTACCATCCTTTTCACCTAGTTGTCATTTCTACTATTTAAACACGGTTGTTGTGGAAATACATACTAGCATTACAAATGAAATTTATTACAAGATACGTAACATATATTACAAATTAACTACAATTATAGAAAAATACATAACAAAAAATAACTAACTTGTTACAAACCAAAGAAATTAAACCAACTATTATTAGATTGCTAAGTGTTTAGATCATTTAAATGTTGAGAGGCATATGGTTGGGAGTCGCATTGTTCATAGCCTTGAGACGGGTTATGATGAGCATTTTGTTCATGACTTGTTTGACCTTGGTCATATGCTTGCGGTGTGTATGTGTTATGTTCAAATACTTGCGATGGGTATGTGTTATAAGTAGGTAAGTTGTGATGATGTGTTTGAGTCGGGTATGAGTCGAACGAAGGTGGAGTTTCATGTTGCTCGTTAACTGTGTTTTTTTATTGGGTATTGTTTTCTTTTGTTTAACAGTGGATCAGGGATGACTGGTTTTTTGCATTGATAAGATTTATGGCCCGCTTCACCGCACGTACTACAATGTATTACTCGTGGTTCCTCACCCTGAGATGGTATACGGTCAGTATTTTTTGGCCGACCGGGTTGTGGGTTGTCCATTCGTGGAGGAGTGATGGGTTGTATATGCGTTGGATACTCCCATTCGTGAAACTCTCCAACAAAATTAACCGACTCTGCGTATGTCGCTTGGTATTTCGGTTTTTTAAACCAATCTTGTACGAATTGCACACAATCTGTTAGACCTAAGAACCTAGTAACAGCAATAACGTGACCACAAGGTATCCCGGAAAGTTGCCATTTGCGGCAGTCACATGAAATGGTCGCTAAGTTCACTTCACGATTGTATCGGCCATTATAAACCTGGAACCGATCTTGATTAATCTCGTATACACTCCAAGTTGCGCTTTTGATTTTTCTCTTTTCCACCTTATGGGCAGCCCAATCTGTTATTTCATACTTCATTTTCGCTACATAAACACATAGACATAAAATAGTGACTTTATATTAAACAAAACCATTTAAAAATATATATTTTCTTTTGGAAGATAAATACCAGCAACTTCTCGCCGTTTAAAATACCAATCTTGCACCATTTTTCGATATTGCTCGGTCAACATTGTGATTGGCAGCTTCCTTGATTTGACAGTACAAGCATTAACATACTTAACGCTGTTAGATGTACAATAATTGTAACGAGTGCGTGGGGAATATGCTCTGGACCATCTTTGCACATCCGCTTCAACTAGCTTGTTGTACGCCTCAGGCTGAATAGCCTACAGTATTTGCATCTTACTATCAAATTCTTCACGTGTATACGCTTTGCATATGCTCCAATATAGCCCATTTGTTTTTTTATTTTTCAAAGAAAGGTTCATCATTAGATGACGACAACATATACCATGAAACACCAACGGGTATTCATTGTCTACTGCTAACGCAATAGCACGATGCCTATCAGATATGATAACCAAATCCTCGCTATCGGCTATGCATTCTTGAAGTACTGAAAACCACCATGACCAACAATCACCAGTCTCCCCTCTGCATATACCGTAAGCAATGGGCACAATTTGGTTGTTTCCATCCATGCCTACAGCTAACAAATTTGTACCTTTGTATACACCCTTCAAATGTGCCCCGTCGACTACAAGCAGAGGATGAAGATTTTGCATGAAAGTTCGAATCTGAAAAAAAAATATTGTAAACACCTTTTAACAAGTAAACTTACAATAACATATCTAATTTATTTATTTCAAAAAAATGAGTATCACTTACTGAAACACCAATGGCAACGAATAACATCTCGAAAATTCCTTCTTCGTTTGTCTTGATACGTGTGATTGTGCCTGGGTTTTTTTTTGTAGATTGTGACAATAATACGGTAACATTTCAAAAGATTCTGTCGGTGAACCCCTTATCATTTGTAACCCATAATCCTTTCATCTCCATGCTTGTTGGTAAGATATACTTATTTTATATTGCGCCAACATGTCTTTTTGCATATCTTTTGGTTTTAAATCTCGTCTACTATCTTTTAACTTTTCACTAAAAATGTGACCAATAACTTTTTTATTTGCATTTCGATGGTTAGGATATGTTTGAGTTTTGGGACACGTGTGAATATCTTTCACACCTGTAACTTCAAACACATCTGTACCTTGCAGGCGTTTAGAGTTAATTCTCCATTTGCATTCTTTATAATGAAAGCATTTACAATCAAACCTGTCTGGTTCCGACTTTTGTACTAAAAACTGGTAACCTTCTTCTAAACATTTCAACCTAACTGCAATGTCTATTTTTTCTCTTGAGTCAAAAAACTTTCCGACATAAAAATCAGAATCGCTATTATATTGGTTTGAAATTATTGGTTTGGACTGGTAAAGAGGTGTTTCTGGAACGCCAGGCATGACTGAAAAAATGTTCTTCCATTCATGGTGAATTGGTTTCGGGTTATCACCAAGTCTAACAAAACCATCATTTTCTTCATCTTTTACATCATCATCTGCCCCGAATGCAAACGATGATCCTGGTTTTGTGAAATACGCCTCATCTTTATATCCGGACTCATTATTTTCATAATCATTTGATTCAAAAATTTTAGATGGGCCATCATCAAAAAAAGACTTATTATGGTTTTTATTATTGAAATAAGATGAGTATTCTTGAAAAGCAGATGACGCGATGTTTTGTTTAGTTGTTGTTTCAAAAAAACTGTAAAACGTTTGGTTTTCTTGGGTGGACCTAAAATATGTAGTTTCTTCAAATTCTTTCGCTTTAACCACATACAGATGTGGTATTCCTGCATTCGAATAAGCGTAATCTGCAAAAAAAGTTACCTCGTCGTCATCAATAAATATCCATTCGAACGTCAAATGAAGGGTGCGAAAATTTAAAATCTAGCCGAATATTAGGATCCAACTTGAATTTAGAACGCACATAATCAACTAACCATAAGTACGTGATATTAGTATACATAACCACACCTCGTTCGGTATCATCAAATTGTAATATACATTCGAATTTTATGTATTTCTGAAGTCATGGCTATGTATATCTGAATTTATGTGTATTAGAAGTATTTGGTATGTTTGGATATACATTTTGCTTTATATATATACATACAATGATGTGACAACTCTATGACAATTGCGTGTATGTGTAATTTTTTACACGAA
This sequence comes from Artemisia tridentata subsp. tridentata, assembly GCA_021014915.2. Lineage (NCBI taxonomy): Eukaryota > Viridiplantae > Streptophyta > Magnoliopsida > Asterales > Asteraceae > Artemisia > Artemisia tridentata. The sequence continues at coordinate 76,826,545 of CP139504.1, forward strand.
ATATGACACAGATTTGACAACTCTATGACAATTGCGTGTATGTGTAATATTTTACACGAAATATGACACAGATTTGACAACTCTGTGACAATGATTTGACAACTCTATGACAATGATTTGACTACTCTATGACAATTGCGTGTACGTGTAATTTTTTACGCGAAATGTACTCTATTTAAGTCTTACATTGTTACGCTAATTATACACAATCTTTTACACCAACAGTGCTTACTAAAAATCATTTACTAATATATTCCTTTACATTTTCAAAAAATGTCGGACAACATACCATTCGACCTTCAAGTTGATATCATGAATAAACTACCAGTTAAGTCTTTACTACAGTTTCGTATTGTGTCAAAGAGATGGAAGTCTTCCATAGACTTACCGAACTTCATCCGTAGTTACGGTTTTTGTGAAACAGATATGTGTTGTTTTAATTTAATGATGTGTGGTTTTGCGACCTTACAACAGGTTTTACCTCTCGAAGGATCTCAAGAGGCTTGCAATCCCCACCAGGCAGTGTACCTGACCGATGTAGTATAGTGTAGTGGCAAGTACCGGGGGATTGATCGTTCTCTAGGGGAATAGTGTCGTTAGGATTGAAAAACTACTCTAATAGGTCTAAGGGTGAGGGAAGATTCTTTTTGTATTTTTTATATTTTTATAAAAGCAAGTAAAATCTCGGGTTTGAAGGAGTGGGCGGAATTAGTTGCTAGTCAACTAACCCAAATAACTACAATTGCAAATAAAATAAAATAACTGAAAATAAAAAGGTGGTGGAACTTATATGGAGAGAAATGTGTTTACTTAGATTTCCTTACTCCCCAACTATCTTTTACCGGTTGATTAGTGTGTATTAATTGCGTGGATGATGGGTGTATTCCTTAATACCAATCGTGGGGGTGGCGTACGTACTTCCCCAACTCTATAAGCTCCTACTTCACTCCTATGTCGAGCCGGCTAAGAAGCTCTTAACATGGGATCACTAGAATTCGCTCATGCATTAAATACAACTATAAAAACCTTAGTACGCATTGGTTCATGTTTCTTAAGACGTTCAAGCAAGTTAAAGTATAGGAGGTTAGCCAGTTTTCTTAAGCCTAACATCGATAAACAATCATCCAATACAATTAATAACACACCAACAACCAATAATCAATAGTTAGGTTTCATTAGATCTAAGCAAACACAAGATAAATCTAGCCTAGCATGTTAAATAAAAGACAAGAACAAGATATAATCAAACAACACATAGACATATTGAATGATTAATTGATTACTTATCTTCAATTGAACATGGGAGATCCAAGGGTATAAAACCCTTAAAAGTAGCAGAAAAATCGTCTTAGGGTTTCTCCTCACAAAGTTGCACACTAATGACTAAAAATTATGAGAAAATATATAGAAAATCAGATCTGACGGCGTCACGTTATAGAGCTGACGCCGTCACCTCTCCGCGGTTAGGGTTTCTTGATGGCCTTCTTGACGCCGTCCCCTTTTAATCATCCAAAATCCTCTCTGGCGCGTCAAGGGTTGACGGCGTCACAATGGTGCTTGACGCCGTCACAGGTACTTTTCCAGCCGATTTTGAGACTTTGTCGTTTTCTTCACTTTTATGCTCCAAAAACGTCCAAAATGCTTCCTTTCCAGATTTCTTCTCCAAAGTACCTAAAATGACAAAAGGAACGATTTAGGGCAATATTTGATCAAATAAATACGATTTAGGGCTTAAATGACCCCCTAAAAGCGGTACACTTTTCGCTTCATCATTTAACATATATGCAAGGTAATGTTGGTTTTATGTTTTCGGTAAATGAAAATTTAGCCTTCACGAATCTAGATACAACTTTGAATCTTCCAACTCTTAAGCCAATTGCTACTTCTGAAGGTGTCTGGTGCTTTTCATATGGTTCAAATATGATGGTTGTTCTTTGGAACCCATCAATAAAAAGATTTGTAGGAATATTCGTCCCTAGTTTCTTGAATCAACCTGATTCACCAAAAATGGTCATCGGTTTTGGTCTCCATCTCGACACCTTAGACCCAACCCTTTTAAAGATTAATTATCCATATTACGGTCAAGGACCATGGTATGTGTCAGTTTACACATTGAGTTCCAGACGTTGGAACAATCTTGAAAATGACCGTTTGCCCCGTGAATCAATTAGAATAAAACGGTCTGGTCAAGCAGTAGTGGGTGGTAAAATTTTCTGGGTTGGTTCTGAAAATTTTGTTTATAATGATGGTATTTCGTACAAACGATACATGATTGTTTCTTTTGATTTGGTTATTGTGACAACCGGTAAATTTCGGGAGCATTTTTAATTTTCGCATTATGTTTTAAAATGAGCATTTTATCATTTGTAATCATTTTTGGAATGTTTTGGGAAATTATCTGGATTTTTGGTAATAATATTGTGGACTTTCATGATGTGATGAGTAATTTCCTGTGTACCCAGTTAGGCACTACGTGAGTCGGCACAATTAGACTTAATAATACGAGAGACATTGAGTATTTTGACGCAATAAACGAACATGGACGTATTTATAGTCGATTTTATTGGAAAAATTGTTTTAAGATCAGTGGAAAACATTAGAAATACTTGGGATAATGTTTCGGTACTCAAATCTATCCCGAATACGTTTTATAAGAAGTATAGCCGAATGTCATTTCCTACCCCCTTGCCTAATTTACAATTTCAGTCCCTGAGGGACAAAATGAATTCACACATAATCCTATGGCTATATAAGCAAACTTTATACCCCCATTAGGGTATTTCACCCATTTCCCTCACACACAGCTGTCTCTCCTCTCTCTCTCTTCTCCGGCCACCACCGTGCAACACCACCACCCCTCCTCTCATCACACCGCCACCACCATCCCTCATCCCGTGAACTCCTCATCCCATTTTGCTATAACACACGCCTGAGAAACCCCCCCCCCCTTCACCACACTACGCGCCACCCACTATTTTTTCGGCCAAGGTTTACATAGATCCAAGATTTTAAAAGGTATGTAACACCGTTTCACCCATGGTTGTGACTCGGTGTGAGTCAACTCGTGTGTAACGAGTTGATTTTATAAGTTTTGATTCGGCTGGGTGGTAAAACAAAAAGGGTTTTATGTTTTAACAAACTAAAAAGGGTATATAAACATTTGGTATCATTTCTTTTGTGTTTGTGGTGTTGACTGTGGTCGTTTCATGGTTGTGCCATGAGCTATAGCTCACGGCTGAGGTCTATTGAGCACGTTTGAGGTTGAGTCGAGTCATTTGGTCGCGTATGTTGTTAATATTATGGTGTTGTGATTGTTTATTCCGGATTTAGGATTGGTGATGAAGCGAAAAGTGTACCGCTTTTAGGGGGTCATTTAAGCCCTAAATCGTATTTATTTGATCAAATATTGCCCTAAATCGTTCCTTTTGTCATTTTAGGTACTTTTGAGAAGAAATCTGGAAAAGGAAGCATTTTGGACGTTTTTGGAGCATAAAAGTGAAGAAAACGGCAAAGTCTCAAAATTACGCTGGAAACTACCTTTGACGGCGTCAGGAATTGGTCCAGACGGCGTCATGGCTTGGCAAAAGTGGTGGATGTGAAAATTACTCATGATAAGCCAGAGAATTTTGCATGGAAATTATGACGGCGTCACGCTTTGAAGTGATCAAGGTCGTCACGGTTTAACTTAAAGAGGGACGGCGTCAAGCCATATTCTGACGGCGTCACCCCTTGATAAGCCAGAACGGATTTTGGAGGTCTAAAGAGGGACGGCGTCAGGAAGGCCATCCGGGAACCCTAAAAGCGGCGAGGTGACGGCGTCAGGATCTACAACGTGACGCCGTCAGCCCTTATACTCTATATATAGTTTTGCAATTTTTTGTCATTAGTGTGGAACTTTGTGTGTAACCTTTTGGGAGGAAACCCTAAGACGATTTTAGCAGCTATTTCAAGGCTTTTTGCCTTGAGATCTTCCATGTTACATTGAAGATAAGTTATCAATTAATCATTCAATATGTATATGTGTTGTTTGATTCTATCTTGTTCTTGTCTTTTGTTTAACATGCTAGGCTAGGTTTTCTTTGTGTTTGCTTAGATCTAATGAAACCTAACTATTGATTATTGGTTATTAGTGTGTTATTAGTTGTTGTTGGGTATGCTTCTCGCACTAAAATGTGACAACATATTTGGGATTATATTAGTTATTATGTATGGCTCAAACACATGGACTAAAACCGTCAATATTGTAAAGTCATGTGGTTGATGCCTTTATATAGCCTCCTAGACTTCACTAGGAGGGTTGAAGCTTGTGTGTGTTTTATCCTTTCATTTCTATTAATAATAAAAACAGGTTTCCTCTCTCTCACTCTACACTTTCTCTCTCTAACTCTAACCATGAAGATGATGATCTTTCATCATCCAAGGCCTCCCGATTCACAATAAGTTAACCAAAACACGATCCATCAATTGGTATCAAAGCCATGGTATTAGTTTTGGTTGATTTGTGTGTTGTTATTTTGTCAAAATCGTATATTTTTTGTGGATCTAAATTGTTTTCTTTAACTGTTGCACTACTGATTTTACTGGTTATTATTGTCTAGTAAAATAGTACTAAAAACAGTTTCTCAATAGTTTAGTGTATCAAAATTTTGTCCTTTATCAGTCCCGAATACATCTTTTATCAGTTGTTATTGTGACTGTCTTGGATATCCCGTGAAGATTATGTGTTGTTACTGGTCTGTATCTGGTCTATTTTTTAGTCTATATTCATCTTCATCATTTTCTTGTGACTGATATGAGTATTCCCGTAAGGATTAAGTGGTCGGAAAATACTGTGGTATTCGATAAAATGGTCAGATCTGGGTTGCAAAAGGTGGTCGGAAAATATAGTCGGAAAATTTTGGCCGGAATCTCGCCGGATTTCTTGGTCAAAAAGTCAAAACCCTTATTTATCGCAGTTGCTTGTAAAGCAAATGCGATAAAACCCTCTTCTATCTGAGTTCGATTTCTTGTACAAGAAACTCGATGACTTTATCGCTGTTGGACTTATCGCAGTTGCGACAAGCCACTTATCGCAGTTGTGACAAGCCACTTATCGCAGTTGTGACAAGATCACTTATCGCAGTTGTGACAAGCCACTTATCGCAGTTGTGACAAGATCACTTATCGCAGTTGGGACAAGACCACTTATCGCACATGCTCGGGTCAACCGGTCAATCGGTCAATGGTCAAAGCCGGTCAACGGTCAACAATGCCTCAACAGTCAACAGTCTACATTATCAAAATTAAAAGAAATAAGATGGAGATGATGTACAGATGTACAAAAGACCACAAACCAATATACCTAAACTGCCACAGCCTCAACAAGTCCTACAACAACGTAAATCTAATTTTTGACACTACAATTAAACCTCACCATTCACTCCCCAACTCACAATCCATATCCTCTATCATGACTCAAAACTGAAAATTAAATTATCATTGATCTCAGTCGTATTTTTCGTGTATCAATAACTACTACTTGACTTCAAAGTTCAATAAACACGAAAAATAAATCTTCATCGATCACTTTTGAAGCATAACTTCATTATCTATCCGACACTAAAGACTAGACAATAACAATATTGTTATCATCTATCTTTAATTCGGTTCAAACACAAACAAGTACAACAAGTGACAAACCTACCCGAGACCTTTGATAGCAAGATCTTGAAGCCATGCTGCTGTAGTTCTTGATTCGTATAACCAATTGAAAAAACTGAGGTGGGTTTGAGTACTCTTCGACACATAACATTGTGTTGTGTATTAGATTGTGATATGGATCGACTTGGATGAGATGAGGTTAGATGAAGAAGGTGAGACATGAATGAAAGGGTAGGCGATTGGATTGTGTGGATTGCTGGGTTTTTCACAAGATAAGTAGAAGGATTTATCTATGTTGTGATAAGATGAGGAGTTTTTTCCTAATCTAATTTTGATGGTAGTGAAAAAAGGTGTGTGAAGGGGGCGGATTGTATGTGTGATTAGGGTTTTTGTTGAAGTATTTTATACCCGTATCATTAGGGTATTGTGTGGATTGGATTGGGCTTGCTAAGTTGTTGGGCTGGTCAATGTTTTTGTTAAATGAAATAGGCCGAGTGCATAACTTAAATGACTACAACAATTGTCATCCAAATTTCGTTTCGAATTGTTGGATACAATTTTAACAAGTAGTACTTTGGTTACACAAATTTTCACGGGGATACGTTTTTGACAAGATCGGGATAAAACCATTATCATAGTTCACCTAAACCGTCAAAAGGCTAGTGTTGAGTATTGAACCGCAAGATGTGACTACGGGGTTAATTCTTTATTATTTATTTGAGGTTGAAGTGGGATATCACGGGTGCGTGTACTTAGTATCTTGAAGATATCGGGGTTGGTTGGATGCATGATTCTTCGAGATCCTTGTTCGAGCTTTCAACATTTACAATGACGAAGACTTGGATATCTAGTTATTTTTTCTTTCTACCTATTACAAAATAACTATCACTTTAAAGGAGTTACGTTGTAGTGCTCAAGTGTCACACAAAGATGTGGATTATTCAAGATGAATTCATATACAGTAAAGGATGGTTGGATGGGTATATGAATCGACCTATACTTAAAGGAGTTACGTTGTAGTGCTCAGTATAGGTTCCATAGTCAGACAATAGTGCAAGCTTAAGTCACAAGTTCGGGTTATTGTACTTCAGTCTCAAGTTCGTAATACTGGATTTTCTCCATCAGTGGTCACTACAAAAAGCCGTCAGAATGATAATGGGGTCGGTAAAGAGTTAGATGAGAAGAGTATAGAAGAGTAGAGATTTTATCAGCAGTTGATTCTCACGGGCTATTTATGGTACTTCACACATCTTCGACTAATTAGACTTACAGGGTGTACGCTGCCTCCGTTTCCATCGTAACCATAGTGTGTATGCTTCCGATTCCGCGAAGACATCGTGGGGGAAGAGAGAGTAGATGTGCTTTGACTTTCTTTGACTTTCTTTGCATTTTTTGCGAAAACACTCTTTTTCCAGATGGATCTGCATTCAGGGGGAAGAAATGTGCACATCAGGGATGCATAACAGACTCACGTGATCGAGCTTACAATTTTATTACTACCGGAAGACGTCCGCAGAGATGATCAGTGGCTCAGTTTTGTGATTTTGGTGTACTCGTTTCAACTTTCGCAGGGTGTGAAGTGTGAAGTAACCTACTTATGTGAGAAGATCTTGTTGATTTCTTGCATGTTACCCCCGAACGGAGTTTCCGCATTAAGCATAATCGTTTGCTTGGTGTGGTTTACAATGTCATCTACAAATTCCGTTGCGTACTTACAACCTTCAAAAGTTAGAAGACGTGTTAACTACATCAAAGTTTCGAATCTGCTGAAGACGGTTGTCAGTTTGGGGGGAAGCTGATTCAGAAACTTCGCCAAAAAGAAGTGTATGAAGAAGCCGTTAAAGACATGCAGCATGAATTGGGGGGAAGTTAATTCAATTCATGTTTATTACATCATTTGACTACAAGTGAAGAAAAGTTCTCAAGCCGAGGTACAAGATATAGACAAAGAGCGTCAACTGTAATCATCCTCAGCACATGAAGAGCTTATGAAGACCTTTCTTTATTTGTATTTTTTACTTGTAGGATATGATGTAAGTAATCCCATATGTTGCCACATTGGGGGAAGATTGTTGGGTATGCTTCTCGCACTAAAATGTGACAACATATTTGGGATTATATTAGTTATTATGTATGGCTCAAACACATGGACTAAAACCGTCAATATTGTAAAGTCATGTGGTTGATGCCTTTATATAGCCTCCTAGACTTCACTAGGAGGGTTGAAGCTTGTGTGTGTTTTATCCTTTCATTTCTATTAATAATAAAAACAGGTTTCCTCTCTCTCACTCTACACTTTCTCTCTCTAACTCTAACCATGAAAATGATGATCTTTCATCATCCAAGGCCTCCCGATTCACAATAAGTTAACCAAAACACGATCATTGGTTATTAGTGTGTCATTAGTTGTTAGTGTGTTATTAATTGTATTGGATGATTGTTTATCTATGTTAGGCTTAAGAAAACTGGCTAACCTCCTATTCGGTAACTTGCTTGAACGTCTTAAGAAGCATGAACCAATGCGTACTAAGGTTTTTATGGTTGTATTTAATGCACAAGCGAATTCTAGTGATCCCATGTTAGGAGCTTCCTAGCCGGCTCGACATAGGAGTGAAGTAGGAGCTTGTAGAGTTGGGGATAGTACGGACGCCACCCCACGATTGGTATTAAGGAATACACCCGTCATCCACGCAATTAATGCACACTAATCAACCGGTAAAAGATAGTTAGGGAGTAAGGAAATCTAAGTAAACACATTTCTCTCCACATAAGTTTTACCACCTTTTCATTTTCTGTTATTTTATATTATTTGCATTCGTAGTTATTTGGGTTAGTTGACTAGCAACTAATTCCGCCCACTCCTTCAAACCCGAGATTTTATTTGCTTTCATAAAATATAAAAACATAAAAAGAATCTTCTCTCACCCCTAGACCTATTAGAGTAGTTTTTCAATCCTAACGATACTATTCCCTGTGGAGAACGATCAATCCCCCGTACTTACCACTACACTATACTACATCGGTCAGGTACACTGCCTGGTGGGGTTGTAAGCCTCTTGAGATCCCTCGAGAGGTAAAACCTGTTGTAAGGTCGCAAAACCACGCATCAAGTTTTTGGCGCCGCTGCCGGGGAATAGTTATTGTTTAGGTTGAATTTTTTATTTTATAGGTCTACTCACTAGATTCCTTTCTAGTGAGATTTTTATTTTCTTTTTCTAGGTTTTCTTTAGTCTATCTATTTTCTTCGTTTCTTTGTTCGTAACCATTACCATTCGACATCATGGAAGATGGTAATATCCTCGATCCCAACAACCCACCACAAAAACCACCACCTCCTAGAGCCCGTACTTTAGGAGAGTACTCCCGTCCTAGCCACCATGGCTATCGAAACACCATTGAGCTCACTCAAGGAGCCAATGTCACACCCTTGCGATCCGACACCATCCGGTTGGTGCAAAGCGGATGCGCATTCCATGGACTTCGTTCCGAAGATCCTAATCAACATCTCAAGGACTTTCTCAAAATTGTTGATTCCATAGACCTTGATGTTGCCACTCGAGAGACGACCCGACTGCGACTCTTTCAATTCTCTTTACGGGACCAAGCTAGTCAATGGCTAGAGCGTCTACCCGCAGGATCCATCACCTCTTGGGATGATCTCACCACTCGCTTCCTTGCTCAGTTTTTCCCACCGGGAAGAACTACCAAGCTAAGGAATCATATCTTGATGTTCCAACAATGTCAAGGCGAAACCCTATATGAGGCATGGACTCGATTCAAGGACTTACTCCAAAAAGTCCCTCACCATGGCATAGAACTTTGGCTCCAAGTCCAAATCTTCTATGACCATATCAATCTCTCCACGAGGCAAACCATTGACCAATCGGCCGGTGGTAAGCTACGTGATCTAAGTGCGGAACAATCATGGGCTCTCTTGGAAGACCTTGCTCTTTATGACAACGAAAGTTGGAGTGATCCCCGTGATTTGAATAAAACGGTCAAGGCAATATCTTTGCCTTCGAACAATTCAAGCACTTCCGACCGTAGGATCATAGAACTTGAAGACCAAGTCAAGTTTCTGATGAAATCCTACGAGGCTCCTAAACCTTCAAGCCAAGTGAACAAAATCACTTCTTCGTGTGAATTATGTAGTGGTCCCCACGACACTCGTGATTGCATGGAACTCCCCGAACAAGCTTTTGCGGACTACGCATCCTCGCGTACCGACGGAGCGGGAGACAAGTGGTACACTTTCAAACCCGAGCCAAACCCCTACGGTGATTCATACAACCCCTCATGGAAAAATCACCCAAACCTTAGGTGGAAACAAAACCAAAACGCACAACAAACTAATTCTTCCAACCCACCTAATCGTTTCCAATCAAGCGGTTCCAACTCGAACCGTACTTTCAACAACAATCCTTCCGGCAATGGTAGTACCAATAACTTTGAAGGATTGATGTCCCAATTTATGGCATCTCAAGAAGCTCGTTTAGCCAAGTTTGAAGCCGATTTCAAACAAAAACAAAGCGAGATGACCAATAAGATTGACACTTTGTTGAAAGCCCTCAATGACCGAGAAATGGGAGCACTCCCTAGCAACACGGTCAAGAACCCGAAACTAAGCGTCAACGCCATTTCATCGATTTCGACTCCTAGTTCTTGTCCACAATATTATTCGGTCAATTCCATGAGCTCGTGTTTCAAAACAAACCCAAGTCGTTCAAAATGACCAAGAAGTTATGACATCCAAATTGGTCAACAACATAGTTGAAACACCTCCCACTCAAAACCTTGACAATGAATTCAAGGAGCTCCACCTTGAAAGTCCGGTTATTGATGTGATGGATGAGAAGAAGCTCAAATTAGGCGAAAAAGGGACCGCCTTCGTTCAAAACAAGCTACCTAAGAAGTTAGATGATCCGGGCTTATTTGTTCTACCTTGCAAGATCGGTAATTCGGAGGCTTATGACACATTAGCCGATCTTGGATCAAGCCTTAACCTACTTCCGTTACCTCTCTACACCTCTCTAAAACTAGGGAAACTTGAAGAAACCGAGGTGATAATAGGCTTAGCGGATGGGAGTGTTGCTTACCCGGTTGGAGTAGTCAAAGACGTGTTAGTACACATTGGAAAACTAACCATTTTAGCCGATTTCCACGTCCTTGATATGGTTAGCGACCCTACATGCCCCTTGTTAATAGGTAGAGGATTTTTGGCGACCGCTAGTGCTATGATTGATTGTAAGGAATCTAAGATAGCGGTAGGAGAAGGAGATACTTGGTCAGTCTATGATGTGAAGAAACATGCCTATGATACTAGTGAGGAACCAACACCCCATTGGTTAGAATTAAATAGGAGACCATCTAGATATGGACCTTGGATCGATAGAGACTTCATAGGACCCCAACGCCCATTTTACCTAGAAGAGGACTTTGTGAACCGAACACATACGGTAGAGCAACTCTTGGCTAGGGACACCGAATTGGATCCATTTGAAGACCCTCTAGTTTTTAGGAAGATGATTGATTTCCTAGGAGTTTTGCCAATTAACCTAGGAATGAATAAGTGGACTTGTGAGGACGATGATCATAAGTGGGATTGGGACAAACCACCCAAAGATGGAGATGGGTCATGGCATATTAAGATGACATTGTATGACCCGGATGGAGAGAAGTTTGAAAAGATATATTGTACTAAGCGGACCAATAGGAAACTTCAACCCAAGCTTAACCCTAAAGACGTCCTCGATGACGAGCTCACTTACATAGGGTAGAAGGACTTTGAGTCTAGCTACAAGACTCGTTAATAAAGAAAAGCGCTTCTTGGGAGGCAACCCAAGCTTTATTTGCTTTGTGTGTTTATTTGTTTGTTTGTTTGTTTTTATTTGTTTCCGTATGTGTGTTTGAATTTTATCATTATTGATCCATGTTCAAAACTAAATTGTGAAAATGCTTTATCTTGTTTTTAACTTCGTCTTAACTACATATAAAGGTATTTTGCAAAAGTTAAGTGTAAGGGAAATCCAAATCGGTTTATTAGAACACAAATGAACATGAATCGTAATAATAATAAATTAACATACATATTAGTATTTGTTTGAGTCAAATGCTTGTATCGAGTCATGATGATGTTTTGCAGGATTTCCAGGAAGTAAGGTATAGGTTTTTCCAAATTTTTTCCGGAAACGTAACATGAGAATTCTGTCAGATCATTTCTGACGGCGTCAGGCTTTACAACCTGACGGCGTAGGGTTTAATTTTCTGAAAATTTTTGAAAGTTTTGTTTTCATAAAAAGTTTTTATTAAATCTCTAACTTATAATCTCCAGGAATCTGCAAAATTATCATTCCACAAGCATTATATCCTTATATAGAGTTTATCCCGCCGATGTTATGCAGGTTTTCGTGTTTGTTTTCTCAGGTTTAACAGGTTATTTTGGACAAGGAAATGTTTGTTGGATCAAGCTTATGGCGATGCATTAGTCATGGAGCTTCAACATTACTTTGGAAGAAGATCTAACCATGTTATTTCTTTATCCACCGAGCGAATCAGGGGAGTATTTGATTTCATTCTTTTACCTTATTTACTTTTACATTTGTTATTTGAACATTGGGGACAATGTTCATCTTAAGTGTAAGGGGGTAAAGTACGATTAGAGAATGCTATTACGCTTGATTTTTGTTTGTTTAATAGTAGATGTGTAATAAAACTGAGAGAAATACCTGTTAGGGCAATTTTAGTGCCAAATTTAAAATTTTTTACAACATATAGGAGTGAAACTTTGATCTTAATAAGCGTCTCACGGATAGGAGTTATATGACTAGCACAAAAACCGTACCACTAAAAAAATTTTCCACCCCCAAATATGTGAGGTTCGCCCCTAGAATTGGTAGGAAAAGCATTTATGCTATGATGTGTGTACCGGTAGCACTTAGATTCTAGAACTTGCGTTAGGACCATTCCGAGGCCACAAGTGAGACTACATTCGTGTAGTTAGATTTACTACATGATAAGATGTAACACCCCCAATTTCGTGATATGCAGCGGAATTCAAGCTGGGTGTTACTTCATGGCACAACAGTTAAATAGTAGAAAACGATCACCAATTAGGTCGTTTTAAAAGATTTATCATTCGAAATATCAGAGTTTACAAAATAAGTCCCAGTGGTTTCCAAAGTTTATTAAATAGGTTTTCGAATGATAATTTATAGCCTTCATAATTATCCGTGCTCCTCCGTGCCATCCGTGCTCATTATGGACCTGAGATAAATACATGCTAAAAACGTCAACACAAAGGTTGGTGAGTTCATAGAGTTTGTAGTTAAAAACTGTTGATTTTCCAAAATCAAAGAGTTTATGAGTCCATAGTAGTTGTAAATAAATAGTTGATTATCAAAATCAAAAAGTGAGTAATACCATAGTGTTTATAGGTAAACCAGTTGATTGTCAAAAATCAAAGTGTGAGTTAATCCATAGAGTTTGTATAAAATCATTTGATTATCAATAATTTCAAGTTTAAGTAGTAATTGTAGCAATTACAATTATTTATAAAATAAGCGATGGGTTATGATAATATACACCCATAGTTGGTTTGTTATAAAGTAAGTGGTGAGTTAAGTTGTTATACTCCCATAGTTGGTTGGGTTGCCCTAACCGGGTCAACACAAAATAGTTATAGTTTGCCAAATAGTGATTTTCTGCTATATAGTGAAAACAAGTTCAAGTTAAATAAAATCATGGCAATACTGTATCATGACTACAGTATCGTTTCTATTGCTCTAAGCCTCATGAAACTCAACGCTTAACAGGCATCAAATAAAATGATGTAAAGTATATAGGCCCTCAGGTAGGTATTTGCCAATACCTATAGGTTTGTTTAAATAAGGTGCGCTTGGGTGGCTCATCCTAGCAGACCCAAACGGGGATTGTCAGTCCCAAATAGATCTATTCACAATTATTTACGTTCACTCGTAAGTGATTAAGGTTCATGATTGAGGGACTTCGAACATGGCAATAAGGTAAACTTAGGCAATAGTGAATCAGGTATAGCATACAGTTGAAAATCATTTGTGTTCATGTTTATAGCAGGTATCTCTCCATGAGATATAAAAATGTAGGAAGTGGATTTATAAACTCATAATAGTTTGTAAATGTTTAAAAGTACTTTTATAATTAAAAGCAAGTATTAAGTCTCAATAACGAGCAGAGCGTTTCATCAATTAAGAACGTTGTTTAAAGTAAACCAGTAAAGTTTATATGTAAAGCGAACATGTATCGCCTTCAAAAGTAAATCAGAGTAGGTAAAAGAGTAGTTTATGGAACTCACAGTAATGTGTAAACAGTTAGGAGTACTTATGAAAAGTAAAAGCATTGTATTTGAGCATGTATCTCCCCCAAAGAGTTTATAAAACAGTAAACAAGAAAAGTGGGGCCATGAACTCACCTTTGTGGAATGGTAGACAGAGAATAAGTAATGTCAGAGTGGAGATGGAACAGACTTCACAAGATAACCTGAATAATTATTGAAGTCTGGGATAAGTTCAACTTATCGAGAATTGTGATTTGACACAATGTCAGATGTCATAATGATTTTGTGGCAGTGGTGGCTTGCGTGGCAAAACGCATAAAGTTCAACAACAAAGTTATATACTATATAACTTGTCTTTATGTATAAGTATCGTTTAATGTTTATGTTCTCGTCATAAATAGTAATTTGTAAAGTATTTATTAATTTCGTTTAGCCTCGATATGTGTAAATGTCTACGTTATATATCTATCGAAGTTGTGTGCAAGTAATATATTTAGACGAATACATTATTTATAGTTTACGTTAATGTGGTCGTCTAAATAAAATTACGTGCTAGACATATTTATCTAGACAAAAGGGGTAAAGTGTATATGTTTATATAAAAAAAAATATATAAAAGTTTTAGAATGAAAAAGTGTCTAATGTCAAAGTATCAAACTTATTGAAGTTTTAAATACTATATAAGTTACAAGCTTATAAAGATTTTTAGAAAATGTCAAGTGGTTTAAAGTTGAGGGGTTGAAATTGCAATAATTTATATAAGTTATAAAACTTATAAAACCTTTAGGTAAAGTGATAACCATTTCATAGTTGAGGGGCTGTTTCTGCCAAATTGCGAAACTGGATAAAATAACAAAAATGAGGTTTGTCGCTGCTAGGAATCGAACTCGTGACCTCTTGCTCTCAACCAAGCGACACAACCAACTGAGCTAAGGGCTCCTTCTTGTTATTGTTTACAGATTTATTGGATTTAAAAGATTTGTGGCTGTCTTATTTTGTTATAAGCTTCCCATCAGTATGTCGAGCGTGGTTGCATGCAATTTCTTTTACATCATAAACGTTTATATATTGCTTCAAAACTTATTATATATTCCACATTTAGCTTATTAGTTGAGTTATCATGTTGCTTTGCCACACAAAGACCGAAGATGCATTTTTAAAGTGTTCCAAAGTGAGTTTATAGTTTAGGACGCGAACGAAAACGTGATTCGTGACAAGTGTTGCGAAGAACAGAGTAATGCAATCAAAATGTTTCTAGTACATATTGAAAAGGGTCAAAGGAACTTACTACACCAAAAGTGGTGGTGAGGGATTTAATGAAAATGAGACGAACGTGGAACGATGCAAGACAACTCCAATGATTTCCAAAACGTGTAACCCGTCTAGTAGCGATCACCAAAGGGCTTAGAACTTTCAAGGATAGTGACCCACGCCTTCTTGTTCTTTCCCTTTCCTTCTTTCACGTTCGACAGAAACCAAGAACGAAGTAGTTTTATGTTTTGTGTTAGTGTTTTGAAAGTTGCATGGAACAGTTATAAAAATGAGTCAAGGTTTTCTTGTGAAATATGGAAGTGGGAGGTTAGCATGTATGTGTGAGTACGTATGGATGGAAGGAAGGAGACTTTTATAAGTAAGTCTCGGTACTCAAGTGATTGCATGTCCTTGGATGGGACATATGCTAGAAAGGGAAAAGACTTGTGCACGGTAAGTTGAGTGTGGAAGTGGACCTTACAAGGGCACATGGTTTTGCTTTCCTCAATCGACACTAAGAAACAAAATGGAATAAAAGGGTCGGTTTGGGTTTTGATGGACAAAGAAAAAGGTTGTGTTTTGTTTACGTTTGTGATGGAGCTAGTTAGGAGTTTTAGGGTCTTATATATGGATTAGCACATGGAGCATAGGAGTAGACATGTGAGTTTCATAGGTTGTCTCAGTTGGCAGTCACATGGAGGTGTAAAAGTTATCATGACATTCTTGTTTTGGCATCCTTTGTCTAGTCATTTTGATGGGATAATTCAAAGAGTTCGGTGGATTTAAGTAGCACATGGGAATTGTTTGTGCATGCATGGCTTTGCTTGCTTCTCTTCTTGGTCGACAATGACAACACACAAAAATAAAAAGGGAAACTGATGGAGTTGTGTAAGTGATAGTAAGAGTGGTCACATGGGATTCCTTGGTTTGTCTAATCGATCCAAAAGAAGAAAAACAAAAACAACTTGAACTTGGTTTTAGGAGTTTGCATGTGGCATTTATGTGATTGGGGGTTGTTTTGGTGTAACTTGGATACATACGATTTGTTTGGGAATCAAAAACTATTTTGTGTCAATTTTGATGAAAAGTGCAAGGGTACTTGGAGTGTGAAAGGGATGAAAATGATGAATGTTCAGGGAATTCTCAAAAATGTGGCATCTCAATGATTGGGAAATATCTTGGTGAAGTTTGGATGCATACGAATTGTCATTGGAACAAAATACTATTTGTGCCAAGTTGAGATGAGATGTGTAAGAGAGATTGAGTGTTGCAGTAGAGAAGAGAGTCATTGTAAGATTAGAAATGATGGTCTCATGTGGTTTATTAGTCGGCATAAGAGAACAAAGGAATAGGACAAGGAGTTTTTAAGAGTTAGTTGTTGGGCTTATGTATTTGTTTGTTATGGCATGAGGAATAGAGTGTGTGAAAGATTGAGTATGTCAGTGAGGTTGAGTGTGGCATACGAATGAGTGTGTAAGTGAATAAAATGATTGTAGTATTTGTTGGTGTTAGTCGGTATAAAGAACCAAGGGAGAAGAGTCAAATGAAAATTTTAAATATTTGTTTGGTGACATTAGAAGGTCAATTCCTTTTAATTTTTGTTGTTATCGTTTGAGTATACAAGTTATCAAAATGATGGAAGGGGTTTTTAACACAATCGTCTCGTTTAGTAATAATGTTGAATAAAAGCAAAAATTTAGTCCGTAAAAATGGTTAATTAAATCGTGACGATAGATTAGTCTTCGTTTACTGTTTACAAATGGAGAAGAAATTTACGGGATGTTATAGTACCTACCCGTTAAACCGAATCCCGTCCCGGGATTCCTGTCTAAGGTGGTTGTTAGGGTTGTTTTGCGATAAGTGGAAGTCATTGGGGTGAAGATTTTCGCATGATAAGTTGTTACGAAGTCGTATGCGGAGCAATACTCTATACGAGGTGTTGGAAAGAGTGAACGTACGAGCAAATGATTTGAATCCATATTTATTTACGTAGGAGTCGGATTTATTGTGGTACATGTGAAAATCATAATTCTACGGTCAGCTTGACTTGAGAAAATTTTCATTTTGGAATGGAGATTGTTGTTCTATTGCGTTTTAAAAATAAACATGGTTCATAACAAAAAAAAATTAAAATTTTGTGGGGTAACCCATCCATTAAACAAGGAGTTTGTAAGTAATAGATTTTTATCAATGAGGGTTTAGGATGATAATTTGATGAATGTAAAGAAAATTGTTGAAGTTCAGCTTTTGTAAAGAAAACTTGTTAAATAAAGTTTTAAGTGACAATGCAGAATTTGTTCCAAGTTTCTGTAGATGATGAATCAGTTTGCTTCTGAGTAAAAAAATATACACAAAATTTTGTTTGCTTTATATATAACCGTGTCTTACGTTAATAATTTGTTTGTATCTATCGCTTTCAAAATATTCAAGTTGTTAGATAGGTATGGAAGTTAGGAGGGGAAATCAATATGTCATAAGATGAAATGTGTTATAGCTAAAAATCATTTTGTTTCTTTGGGGTTGTTAATCGTTGCTGGAGACAAAAGTAAACACGAAAGTTGGTTTGTTTTGGTTGTAGTCGAGTCCACAAAGGAACATAACCAAATAACTAGGTGGAGGTTCGTTGGAGTTTGCGGAGGTTGTTTGGAGTTCGAATGGGACAAAGTACTTAGACAGTATAGTATTTTTGGCTTAGTTGAAGTAATTTGAGAACCTGAAAGTTGGGTTGAGCTTTGGTAATAACTTGGTCATCACATGATTCTTTGGTAAGTGTTTAAATCGAGACGTGTAAGAATATTGATAGGTTGTTAAGTGAATGACCCAAAGTAAACGGGCATGAGTTGATTTGAAATAAATCTTAAGTCGTTGAGCTTAATTAGAGTTGGGTTCGAGTTTCAATGATAAAGGCCTAATGATAAACAAGGATGCATTGGGTTTCTGTGAGCAATGAGTCGAGATTTTATGTTTCAAGGATAAGTTTGATATGGAGAATGTTGAAACGTTGAACATACGTTCCATGACATATATGGTTACGAGATAGTTTCGAGATCATCGAAATCTCGTATAATGCCTGAGAGTTTTGAGAGGACGTTAGGAGATTCACAATCTCCTAAAGATTGAGAGGTCAAATCGTACGGAAAAGTGTTATACGTGGCGTGTTTATGATTTTTTTAAGTCGTGGTGTGGCGTGTTTAACACGATTTGTTTCTGCCTTTTGCGTTGAAATGTGAAAACCAAAGTAAAATTTTACTGCGTACCCCAGAGCTAGTTGCTAGTATAGATACAAATTTTTGAAAGTTTTACCGTTTGAATACAAACGGTTATATTTTTCAGGATAAAATAATTGAGAAGGAAAAAAAAATATTTTTCAAACCCTTATAAATATCGTTGGCATGTTTGTGTTATCCATACACACACAAAATCAATGGCTTGTAAGTTACCACATTCCGCTGAACAATTTCAATTGTTTATCAAGGCAGAAACTGAGGGTAGTGACGTGGATCGTCATAATGCTATTGTGAAGGTCATCCTACAGTTTGAGGCTATAAAACAACTGAAACGACGACTTAGGGAAAGCTATGCCATGTGCACAGACATTTCAGATGATAGAAAATATGTGATCGACACGTTTTTGTATGATGAGTATTGTAAGGATGCTGCTGTCATCGAATCGCTGTGGGCTTGTGTTCATCAGATAGAGGACCAGGTTTCCAACAAGGTCCGTTGGAGTTTGGAAGAGAATGTTGAAGCTGCTAGGGTTGAACATCAACGACAACAACAACAACAAAATCCACCACCACCACAACAGCAACAACAACCACAATTACATCAAGGTGCATCAAGTTCATCTACACCAAGGGTGGTTGTGCAACAACAACATTTTCCTCATCTGGATCACTTCCAGCCAAGTTTCGAGGAAAATGTGGCAGTTGATGATGGTGGTTGGACTTCTGACATGGATCGGGATCTGAGCAGGTTGGAAGCTCAGTGGGAAGAAGAGAAATTGGCGAGTTTCGATCCTTATGATGACGGTTATGATTCCAACAATTCTCAAACCTGGGATCATCCGGACTACCTTTGAAGTCTAGGTTTATGTTTAGGTGATGTTTTAATCCAGTATCGTTTGTAATGTTTAAGTATTTCTGTCAAGTTTATTTGAATAATATGGTGTTTGAATTTAATTAAGCTTACTGTAGAATTTACAGTGCCGGAGGTTGAAATATAGGGACCACTGTATCACTTACAGTGTCCAAGAAAAAGTAGAGACCACTGTTTCACTCACAGTGTCCAATAGGAGAACTAAAGATCACTAGCGTTTAGTGATATAAGGTTATGAAATAGTTTTGAGACCATTGTATTCACATACAATGTTTGGGAGTTTAGAGGGAGCATCGTGGAATTTACAACGTTAGAGGAATAAGTAGGACCATTGTGTAGTTCATAATGTCCTAATAGTGGATGAAGTCATTGTAATCTCATGTGAAATTGGCTATTTCCCAGTTAACACAACTTGGAAAAATTTCTTTTGGAATAACTATTTTTATTCTTTTATGAAATTTCACATGGTTTCCAATTACAAGAATCTGTGCGGGTAACCTACCCGTTAAACAAAAGAGTTTTGTTGATAACAGATTCTTATATAGAGATATTCGGATGAGAATTTGGTGTATGTAGAGAAAGTTGCTGAATACCAGCTTTAGGAGATGAGAAATCTTGTTTGTCCTTGTGTGAGGAATAGTGAACTCACGTGGCTAGGATAGCAGTCCCACTGCTACTCCTCTATATAGATGCCGGATTTCACTCCTCATCACCCACATTTCTCTCACCCAACATTTACAAAATGTCTTACACCTATACCGTTCTTGTAATTATGTACGCTGCTGCAGCCGTCTTCTTGGCTTCCGTCCCAGATGAAGATCTGGAGTCCTTGGCCACGGTCATAGCGCTTCTCATAGCACTCGTAGTTTTGGCCGTCAGCGCGGATGAAATATGGGGGTAATAGATAGTATTACGATAGGAGTGTTGCTTTGAATCCGTATACTAACACCATGTATTAATGTTTTATTGCATTAATACTTGTTTATTCTTGTCGTACAGGATATTCGAGGTGTTGCACCCAGTCGTGGTTCTTGCTCTTGCTGGCGTAGTGGTGTTTTTCATTAGCATAGCGGGTCAACCGATTGACGATGTTATGCCTTTCTTAGTGATATTTGTAATACTAGCATTCCCAATGCTAATCATATCACTATGTATCAATATTTATGGTTTCTAATGAGAGTTATGTTGTGTGTTTGATGAATTTTGTGATTATCGGTTTCATACTCATGTTATTACAGATACAAATAAGCCCACTTGTTTATAATTCGTTATTTACATAGAGAGGCGTCCCAAACAATGTAAATATGGAAATATAAACTTATGGTTCGGCGCTTTACAATTTCTTTATTTAAATAAAAGGCATCCCAATCATTCAATTAAAGACATTGTAAACCATCCTACTTAAGAATTTCTGATTTAACTCTCGTACTAATCCACAAAATAATCCATGCACGGATTTTCCAGAAATACAGGAAAAGAGTACGTCACACGCATCTATAAAGGTGGGAGTAAGATAATTAAGAATGGTTGGTACGGTACTCGAGATAGTTGGTGAGTATATATGTCAATATATTAGAGTGTTGGTGTAGCAAAACTATCTAAAAGTCACATAAGCGTCTGGCGGATGGTAAGCACGGAGAGCGAAGGGCTATAAAATGTTTTGTTTGTAAAAGTAGTTATAGTTCGGACCTCATTTAGACCCGTTTCTCTATAACTGTAGCTCTGATACCAATCTGTAACACCCCCAATTTCGTGATATGCAGCGGAATTCAAGCTGGGTGTTACTTCATGGCACAACAGTTAAATAGTAGAAAACGATCACCAATTAGGTCGTTTTAAAAGATTTATCATTCGAAATATCAGAGTTTACAAAATAAGTCCCAGTGGTTTCCAAAGTTTATTAAATAGGTTTTCGAATGATAATTTATAGCCTTCATAATTATCCGTGCTCCTCCGTGCCATCCGTGCTCATTATGGACCTGAGATAAATACATGCTAAAAACGTCAACACAAAGGTTGGTGAGTTCATAGAGTTTGTAGTTAAAAACTGTTGATTTTCCAAAATCAAAGAGTTTATGAGTCCATAGTAGTTGTAAATAAATAGTTGATTATCAAAATCAAAAAGTGAGTAATACCATAGTGTTTATAGGTAAACCAGTTGATTGTCAAAAATCAAAGTGTGAGTTAATCCATAGAGTTTGTATAAAATCAGTTGATTATCAATAATTTCAAGTTTAAGTAGTAATTGTAGCAATTACAATTATTTATAAAATAAGCGATGGGTTATGATAATATACACCCATAGTTGGTTTGTTATAAAGTAAGTGGTGAGTTAAGTTGTTATACTCCCATAGTTGGTTGGGTTGCCCTAACCGGGTCAACACAAAATAGTTATAGTTTGCCAAATAGTGATTTTCTGCTATATAGTGAAAACAAGTTCAAGTTAAATAAAATCATGGCAATACTGTATCATGACTACAGTATCGTTTCTATTGCTCTAAGCCTCATGAAACTCAACGCTTAACAGGCATCAAATAAAATGATGTAAAGTATATAGGCCCTCAGGTAGGTATTTGCCAATACCTATAGGTTTGTTTAAATAAGGTGCGCTTGGGTGGCTCATCCTAGCAGACCCAAACGGGGATTGTCAGTCCCAAATAGATCTATTCACAATTATTTACGTTCACTCGTAAGTGATTAAGGTTCATGATTGAGGGACTTCGAACATGGCAATAAGGTAAACTTAGGCAATAGTGAATCAGGTATAGCATACAGTTGAAAATCATTTGTGTTCATGTTTATAGCAGGTATCTCTCCATGAGATTATAAAAATGTAGGAAGTGGATTTATAAACTCATAATAGTTTGTAAATGTTTAAAAGTACTTTTATAATTAAAAGCAAGTATTAAGTCTCAATAACGAGCAGAGCGTTTCATCAATTAAGAACGTTGTTTAAAGTAAACCAGTAAAGTTTATATGTAAAGCGAACATGTATCGCCTTCAAAAGTAAATCAGAGTAGGTAAAAGAGTAGTTTATGGAACTCACAGTAATGTGTAAACAGTTAGGAGTACTTATGAAAAGTAAAAGCATTGTATTTGAGCATGTATCTCCTCCAAAGAGTTTATAAAACAGTAAACAAGAAAAGTGGGGCCATGAACTCACCTTTGTGGAATGGTAGACAGAGAATAAGTAATGTCAGAGTGGAGATGGAACAGACTTCACAAGATAACCTGAATAATTATTGAAGTCTGGGATAAGTTCAACTTATCGAGAATTGTGATTTGACACAATGTCAGATGTCATAATGATTTTGTGGCAGTGGTGGCTTGCGTGGCAAAACGCATAAAGTTCAACAACAAAGTTATATACTATATAACTTGTCTTTATGTATAAGTATCGTTTAATGTTTATGTTCTCGTCATAAATAGTAATTTGTAAAGTATTTATTAATTTCGTTTAGCCTCGATATGTGTAAATGTCTACGTTATATATCTATCGAAGTTGTGTGCAAGTAATATATTTAGACGAATACATTATTTATAGTTTACGTTAATGTGGTCGTCTAAATAAAATTACGTGCTAGACATATTTATCTAGACAAAAGGGGTAAAGTGTATATGTTTATATAAAAAAAAATATATAAAAGTTTTAGAATGAAAAAGTGTCTAATGTCAAAGTATCAAACTTATTGAAGTTTTAAATACTATATAAGTTACAAGCTTATAAAGATTTTTAGAAAATGTCAAGTGGTTTAAAGTTGAGGGGTTGAAATTGCAATAATTTATATAAGTTATAAAACTTATAAAACCTTTAGGTAAAGTGATAACCATTTCATAGTTGAGGGGCTGTTTCTGCCAAATTGCGAAACTGGATAAAATAACAAAAATGAGGTTTGTCGCTGCTAGGAATCGAACTCGTGACCTCTTGCTCTCAACCAAGCGACACAACCAACTGAGCTAAGGGCTCCTTCTTGTTATTGTTTACAGATTTATTGGATTTAAAAGATTTGTGGCTGTCTTATTTTGTTATAAGCTTCCCATCAGTATGTCGAGCGTGGTTGCATGCAATTTCTTTTACATCATAAACGTTTATATATTGCTTCAAAACTTATTATATATTCCACATTTAGCTTATTAGTTGAGTTATCATGTTGCTTTGCCACACAAAGACCGAAGATGCATTTTTAAAGTGTTCCAAAGTGAGTTTATAGTTTAGGACGCGAACGAAAACGTGATTCGTGACAAGTGTTGCGAAGAACAGAGTAATGCAATCAAAATGTTTCTAGTACATATTGAAAAGGGTCAAAGGAACTTACTACACCAAAAGTGGTGGTGAGGGATTTAATGAAAATGAGACGAACGTGGAACGATGCAAGACAACTCCAATGATTTCCAAAACGTGTAACCCGTCTAGTAGCGATCACCAAAGGGCTTAGAACTTTCAAGGATAGTGACCCACGCCTTCTTGTTCTTTCCCTTTCCTTCTTTCACGTTCGACAGAAACCAAGAACGAAGTAGTTTTATGTTTTGTGTTAGTGTTTTGAAAGTTGCATGGAACAGTTATAAAAATGAGTCAAGGTTTTCTTGTGAAATATGGAAGTGGGAGGTTAGCATGTATGTGTGAGTACGTATGGATGGAAGGAAGGAGACTTTTATAAGTAAGTCTCGGTACTCAAGTGATTGCATGTCCTTGGATGGGACATATGCTAGAAAGGGAAAAGACTTGTGCACGGTAAGTTGAGTGTGGAAGTGGACCTTACAAGGGCACATGGTTTTGCTTTCCTCAATCGACACTAAGAAACAAAATGGAATAAAAGGGTCGGTTTGGGTTTTGATGGACAAAGAAAAAGGTTGTGTTTTGTTTACGTTTGTGATGGAGCTAGTTAGGAGTTTTAGGGTCTTATATATGGATTAGCACATGGAGCATAGGAGTAGACATGTGAGTTTCATAGGTTGTCTCAGTTGGCAGTCACATGGAGGTGTAAAAGTTATCATGACATTCTTGTTTTGGCATCCTTTGTCTAGTCATTTTGATGGGATAATTCAAAGAGTTCGGTGGATTTAAGTAGCACATGGGAATTGTTTGTGCATGCATGGCTTTGCTTGCTTCTCTTCTTGGTCGACAATGACAACACACAAAAATAAAAAGGGAAACTGATGGAGTTGTGTAAGTGATAGTAAGAGTGGTCACATGGGATTCCTTGGTTTGTCTAATCGATCCAAAAGAAGAAAAACAAAAACAACTTGAACTTGGTTTTAGGAGTTTGCATGTGGCATTTATGTGATTGGGGGTTGTTTTGGTGTAACTTGGATACATACGATTTGTTTGGGAATCAAAAACTATTTTGTGTCAATTTTGATGAAAAGTGCAAGGGTACTTGGAGTGTGAAAGGGATGAAAATGATGAATGTTCAGGGAATTCTCAAAAATGTGGCATCTCAATGATTGGGAAATATCTTGGTGAAGTTTGGATGCATACGAATTGTCATTGGAACAAAATACTATTTGTGCCAAGTTGAGATGAGATGTGTAAGAGAGATTGAGTGTTGCAGTAGAGAAGAGAGTCATTGTAAGATTAGAAATGATGGTCTCATGTGGTTTATTAGTCGGCATAAGAGAACAAAGGAATAGGACAAGGAGTTTTTAAGAGTTAGTTGTTGGGCTTATGTATTTGTTTGTTATGGCATGAGGAATAGAGTGTGTGAAAGATTGAGTATGTCAGTGAGGTTGAGTGTGGCATACGAATGAGTGTGTAAGTGAATAAAATGATTGTAGTATTTGTTGGTGTTAGTCGGTATAAAGAACCAAGGGAGAAGAGTCAAATGAAAATTTTAAATATTTGTTTGGTGACATTAGAAGGTCAATTCCTTTTAATTTTTGTTGTTATCGTTTGAGTATACAAGTTATCAAAATGATGGAAGGGGTTTTTAACACAATCGTCTCGTTTAGTAATAATGTTGAATAAAAGCAAAAATTTAGTCCGTAAAAATGGTTAATTAAATCGTGACGATAGATTAGTCTTCGTTTACTGTTTACAAATGGAGAAGAAATTTACGGGATGTTATATAAGAGGCATTAGGATTAACCCATTGTTTTACACCTGTGTTTTTGTTATAATTACTTTGGCTACATTGGTCAAGTAATTCTCCCACACCCTTTGCGTTGTACTCATTTTTAGTACACGATACCCCTAGTACACCCCTCAGAGCCTATCTTTTCATTTCTAACTTTAAGCATTTTACTTAAAGGAAGAATTTGTTTACACCCCACTTAAATGTACACCCAAATCGCCTTAGCCTACCTTGTATGCACTCATTTTTAGTGCATTATTGTGACAACATTTGTTTAAACCCAAGTTAATTATCTAATTGATTACATGGTTGCTAAGTCGAGTCATATCCTTGTACATATTGTTTTGGGACGATTGGGACTCATGGGTAAAGTACTAGTGTAATGGAGTAATGGGGAAGAACGACATTATTACCCCCATATGTGCTAAATATTTTAAAAGTACTCCAAGTTTTTCGATTATCTTAATTCGAGTCATTAGAATAGTTATTTGTAAAGTTATGTAAAAGTTCAAGTGTAAGGGGAATGCAACGCCCCTATGATGTATTATTTTGGATGGTAGGGCAAGAGTGTATGAAAAAAAAAGAGAAAAAGAAAAGTAGAAAAAACATACGGACTACCATCCCGTTTCATTTTATGTTTATTTTATGTTTTTGTTATTTTGTTTTTAGCTTAAGATTGAGTCGAGTCTTGGCTTAGCAACATTGTATAGTACATGTAATTAATCAAGATCTTTAACTCGCCACCAGTAAAATATCCCTTATCCAACAAAACCGTGTTTATCATATCCCTACACCTAACGTTATAACCCATTTAAAAGCCCTCTTTGATAGTTTATCTTAGGTGCTTACGCCTAGTGGAGGAGGTTTTCGATCCTTTCCCAAGCCTATGGTAATCTATTTGCTATGACAGGTAGTGAGAGATATTATCCGTTTTCATTTATGAGATTTATGTTGATGACACTTGAGAGATGTGAGTATCTAAACACTACTTGTGAGGTGCTAGCTTGTAATCTCCGTGCTTATTATGATTAAAGTGGAATGACTATTTGTTGTAATTACTTTTATATTAGCATTAAATGACCCCTAACTTGTATTTTGATTAGAATAAAAGCGCATTTGCATGAGGACAAGCAAATCTCAAGTGTAAGGGTATTTGATGAAGCGAAAAGTGTACCGCTTTTAGGGGGTCATTTAAGCCCTAAATCGTATTTATTTGATCAAATATTGCCCTAAATCGTTCCTTTTGTCATTTTAGGTACGTTTGAGAAGAAATCTGGAAAAGGAAGCATTTTGGACATTTTTGGAGCATAAAAGTGAAAGAAAACGGCAAAGTCTCAAAATTACGCTGGAAACTACCTTTGACGGCGTCAGGAATTGGTCCAGACGGTGTCATGGATTGGCAAAAGTGGTGGATGTGAAAATTACTCATGATAAGCCAGAGAATTTTGCATGGAAATTATGACGGCGTCACGCTTTGAAGTGATCAAGGTCGTCACGGTTTAACTTAAAGAGGGACGGCGTCAAGCCATATTCTGACGACGTCACCCCTTGATAAGCCAGAACGGATTTTGGAGGTCTAAAGAGGGACGGCGTCAGGAAGGCCATCCGGGAACCCTAAAAGCGGCGAGGTGACGGCGTCAGGATCTACAACGTGACGCCGTCAGCCCTTATACTCTATATATAGTTTTGCAATTTTTTGTCATTAGTGTGGAACTTTGTGTGTAACCTTTTGGGAGGAAACCCTAAGACGATTTTAGCAGCTTTTTCAAGGCTTTTTGCCTTGAGATCTTCCATGTTACATTGAAGATAAGTTATCAATTAATCATTCAATATGTCTATGTGTTGTTTGATTCTATCTTGTTCTTGTCTTTTGTTTAACATGCTAGGCTAGGTTTTCTTTGTGTTTGCTTAGATCTAATGAAACCTAACTATTGATTATTGGTTATTAGTGTGTTATTAGTTGTATTGGATGATTGTTTATCTATGTTAGGCTTAAGAAAACTGGCTAACCTCCTATTCGGTAACTTGCTTGAACGTCTTAAGAAGCATGAACCAATGCGTACTAAGGTTTTTATGGTTGTATTTAATGCACAAGCGAATTCTAGTGATCCCATGTTAGGAGCTTCCTAGCCGGCTCGACATAGGAGTGAAGTAGGAGCTTGTAGAGTTGGGGAAGTACGTACGCCACCCCACGATTGGTATTAAGGAATACACCCGTCATCCACGCAATTAATGCACACTAATCAACCGGTAAAAGATAGTTAGGGAGTAAGGAAATCTAAGTAAACACATTTCTCTCCACATAAGTTTTACCACCTTTTCATTTTCTGTTATTTTATATTATTTGCATTCGTAGTTATTTGGGTTAGTTGACTAGCAACTAGTTCCGCCCACTCCTTCAAACCCGAGATTTTATTTGCTTTCATAAAATATAAAAACATAAAAAGAATCTTCTCTCACCCCTAGACCTATTAGAGTAGTTTTTCAATCCTAACGACACTATTCCCTGTGGAGAATGATCAATCCCCCGTACTTACCACTACACTATACTACATCGGTCAGGTACACTGCCTGGTGGGGTTGTAAGCCTCTTGAGATCCCTCGAGAGGTAAAACCTGTTGTAAGGTCACAAAACCACGCATCAATTGGTGAAACCCTCGATGCAGTTGAGTTATAGGTTTGGACTTGGATAACTGGAATTGGTTTAGAATATTATGATTTGATTCATGTTGTGGCTGTTGTGAGTTGTTGTCGAGAAAGACCATAAGGTCTGTAGGGTTTGTGTTGGTGCCGAGAGTTGGAGCCGAGACCAATAGGGTCTCGGCCTAGAATTATACTTGTGGTTGTTGTTGTTGCGTTGGATATGGAAGGCGAAAATTAGATAACGAGCCATAGGTTTTTGGCCGTTAAAATGTTGTTGGCGTTGTTGGACTTGCGGCATTGTTATTATGATTATATATTAAAACTGTGTTAATTTGAGCCAAGTCGAGTGTCGCCGAGACTTCGTAGTCTCGTTGTGGCCTCGACAAGCCAAAAGTGATATTTGAACTTTATGTTGACTATGGACTATTGAGGATTGACTTATTGACCCGAGTATGACTTAAACTCGGAAAAGTGACTCGAAATATGAGATGACTCGTTGAAACTTAAATGACATTATTAAACGATAACTTAAAAATATTAATTAACGAGTACATTGTTACTTAATATTTTAAAGGTTAAAAAAAATGGTTAAATGACGCATAAAACGTTATTTAATATTTTTGGCAAATAAAAGAAAATACGTGCGAGTTATTTAATATTTTGAGGGCACGTAAAATGTGCAAGTTACTTGTAATCTTATTTTGTCTCAACATACATCCAACACCTCTCGACTTCTCGAGTCCTCGTATGATACAACACAGTTTCGTACATGTTTGTTATGTGGCATTATGATCAAACCCTTAACAAACTATTTAGAATGTTTAAAATACAGTTAGGTCATTAAGTATTTTAAAAGGTTAATCATTCTACTTAGAACCTCATTTTACACCTTTGCATAAACGGTAACGTATTCACCCCCCCCCCCCCTCTACGTTTTCACAATTGGTATCAGAGCCTCGTGGCTCTTATTTTCAAAACAAATGGCTTTTAAAATAGAGTACGATCCATGTATCAAATTACCATTGAAACGGAATATAATATGAAAAATGTTTCGCTAAGTATACTTAGAAATTTTGTTGTTAGATGTTACTTTGTATCCAAGCTTAAAGATATCCTTGAAAAATAAAAGAAAAGATTTCTTAAAAGGATTGAGTGTCAAATTGTGTACGTAAAGCTAATTTACGAAAAAAACGAGTTTTAAAGGAGCGTTTGGGATAACTATTAATTTAGTTGAAAAAATCACCTCCATAATGTTTAGATAAGTCACATAAGTAGAAATGTTGTTAAATATGTGTAATATATGTTTAATATTAATTCTAGCAAGTCCTACACGTTTTCTTTATGTCAAAATACGACTTTAGGGGAATTTGTCACAGAGACCCATGGAACCCTGTGTTACAAAGGACGGAACTCTCAAAAAGGTTCCGTGAGATCCGTGTGTCTCTGTTCATCAACTTTTGTAAACTTAAAAAAATCATAACTAATTAACCGTAAGTCCGTAGGAGTCGTGCCACCTACCATTTTCATGGGAATTGAGTCTACTTTCATTTAAAAATAATCTCATATCCGAAATCTAAATTGAAATAGGTAAAACAAATCAAATACTACAACCTGTTCAAAATATTAAGTTTCATTTTGACATAGTAACTTAAACTTTTGAGTCGGGCAATGTAAGTTAGTATCCTTTGAACATTGATATGATCTCTTTTGAAACTAAAGAATTTGGTTTATATAAAGGAAACAAATCAAGCTTGGTATACATCGTCATATTTAAACACAAAGTGACGAAAAGTATATTTTTTTATGCTATGTGACTACTTGTTCTAGTTGTTTACATACATGTTGTTTGCTTATTGATAGTTGTGATTGTACTTGTTTATTTGTAATACATAAGTGTCTTGCCATGATACTTATTTGCTTGTATATCAATTGCGTGTTTTATGCATAATAGGACATTTGCTAGATATTGTGCAATAAGTTGATAAACTCTGTTTGTTTCACTTATAGACTTAGATATTTTTGTTTGCATATGTTATGTGAAAACCTTGCATAACTTACTTAGGAATGAGAACTAAGTGAAACTAGTTGAGTGTCTTAAAAAGTATTATCTTGCACAAACTCTAGCTCAAGTGTTAAAATGTGTAAACATGTAGTATCTCTGAAAAAGGTGTTTGGTACATTTGCTTCTAATCATGATGTTTAATGTATTTGTCTTATCATAGGATAGAAACTTATCTTTGAATGATCATGTGAACTAACCGTGTCATGCAGGACGATAACACTTTGATGTTATCAAGCTTCCGTGTTTAAGCCACTGTTTGGCTTACCATTCATTTATGGTAAGTTATTATCATCGGATTGATCTATGTGCAAACGTGTGTTAGAAGCTGTGTTTTTGGTTTTAATCAATCACAAATAAGTAGTTGCATATGTTTTAGGACAATCTTCGGGAATTGAACGGGTATCGGGGATTTTGACATGTCCTCTGTTAAGAATTTCCATTTGGCGAAAATGGTGGAACCAAATTTATGGTTCCGTCTGTTGAGATCTTTGGCTCCGCCTAAAATCAACTCACGGATTCCGCGGAACCAAAAACTGGGCTCCGCCTTTGTTATAACTTGGTTCCGCCAAAACTAACAGATAGTTTTTCAAATTTTCGTTTAAATCCCTCACTCAAGATCACTCACCTTTATCACTAGGATTCCTTTCACTGATAATTCACTCTTATTAGGATCATGACATCTCACTTGCACCAATAGGATAATTATATCTAATCACAGCTTCAAATTTCATAAAAATACTCCAAGGTACCTTTTCCGTGGACCACTGAGTATTTGTGATCATTACACACACTCACTGCATCTTCCTGTCCTTTACTCATCCATTAACCTGATTTGTAAATTGACAATTTCCTAACTAATCCAGACTCACTGTTGGCAAAAATATCATAGATCACAGGTCCAACTTATGACTATAGATATTGTCTTGCATCCACATGGTTATCATGTCATCCTTCAAGACAATTATGATTTACATCGAGTCATAACTCACACTTAGGTTATAGATGTATTATCGAGTCTTGCTATCCTTGAATGCTATTCAATCTCAAAAAAGTAGGATTGACAACTTAAAGTATTTCGTCCGAAATATTCAAGTAAATTTGACTTACAATTGTAGTCATTAAAAGTCATATCCGAAAGAATCAACACCCAAGTATTTTAACAATGTATGTTAAAACACTAATCCTATCACCTAAGTACACTTGTATTTTCACCATCATCCCAACACATTCACATCTGTGATATGTCTCAGGCCCTAAGCCTTAAATCACATCACCCACTAGTTGTACCAACCAAAGGATCACAAGAATTAGTCTTTGTTGTCTTCAACATCCATGAAACCTAAGTACTCCCATAGCACAACAAACCCCTCAACTCCACAATCCTTACCATAATTTGAATCCATTGAGTGCATTGCTCAAAAAGCCCTTTGTCCAAATACTCATATCAAATCAAGTATGTGTTAAGCATATTCAACCATACTTTACCACCTATAGGATTAGAACCTTCACCATTAAATGAGCATGATGCTCACATTCAATGTTTATCATTGTCCACTAGGTTTAAGTAATACAACTTTCACAAGTCATCAAAGTATTGATAATACTTAGTAATCAAACCTCTGCATAAGTTTCATTAAATCTTAAATCAACATTTTAACATATGTTAAAATGCAATCTCAAAGCCAACCTCATACAACTCAAGTAACAATGACTCTTGAGGAAGTATACATAAGAAACTCAAGTGAATTCCTAATGTTATCATCAAGTTTATTTAGGATAGGACTATCAAGTTCAAACACTTTGGATTCTTATCTTCATTTAGGAAAACATGATGTTTCGGAAAATGTTATATCTGAGAAATCATGCGTTTAGTTTTTCATCTTGTTAAAAGGATAATATATATCCTATGAATCATTCTCTCCTTGCGACATGAATGGTTATGTTAAAAGAGATTTCATTACACCTCATTGGCTAAATAATCTTACTTGTTGAAAGATACCATACGTATCTATTTCCTTTCAAGCATACATCATAACCAAACCTTGCTCAAACCTTGTGCATATCCACATCTCTGGAGCATACACAAGATCTATTAAAGTTGGTAACTTTATTTAGATTCTAGTTCCAAAGAACTTTCTTGAGAACGTTCTTAACATATTCCATTATCACACACAAACACATCTCTTGGTCTTAGATGATCAAATCACTTTCATACTTAAACTCAACTTAAAGGATGTCACCCTTTAGATCATTCAACCTTAGATTCCAAACACAAAGATTAAAATCTGTTGACACATATTTTTCAAATTCCTGTGTATAACATGACATCTTCATCACATTAGTTTTAATAGAAATAGTTGAGTCTCATTAAGCCAAGGAATATTAATCAAACAAGTTGTAGATGTGATTCTTCTTAGTATAATCACTTGCATTACATATACATGTGTTGATTACATGTTATTTGTTTGATATGATTTAGTATCTTGACATTATCATTATTTGATAGTCAAATGTGTAAACCTTGGAAAGGTTTTGTCTGCATGCTTATATATCTTTTATGTTACTAGATGTTAACATGATGTGCATGATTCTTGTTATATGATATTTCACAAGATTAACATGGTTCTTGTTAACTCACGATACGTCATTTTTAATACATGGTATTAGATAGCTTTTGTCTTTAGTTAACATTCATTGAGCTTTTTCGTAGGATAGTCTAAAATGATGCATGCTCCAAAAATGTTAAAATGGTTTGCATGAATCAGTCGTCTCACTTCTTTTGTGACCTTGTCACACTATTTTTTTGCCATGTGTGCACCTTTAATACATCTAAGTGCTTTTGGTATGATGAACATTTAGAAGTCATTTTATTTTACACAAAGATCATTGTGTTAATTAATGGGTAAGTATGCTTAAGTGACTAAGCCTAACTTCAAAACAATTTCAAAATGTAGTATCTTAAACAATGTCATGCTATGATTATTTGTCTTGATGCTATGTGGTAACTTTTAGTCTAGTAGTCAAATATGGTGTTTTGTTTAACATCTTTGTCTTATAGGTTGATAACAAATTATTTGTTATCTTACTTTGTTATGCTTATTTTGCATAATTGATACTTAGATTAGTATTATGATTATGGGATCCTTTCACTTGCATATAGTGTTTAAAGCTAATAGGATTAAGCTTTAGAGGTTTGAAATTTGTGTTTGGGTATCTTTCAATATACCTCTCTCCAAATCGTATTGTTGCTTCCGCTTTCCTAACAACATTTCCATCATCTTTCAGTTAACACAACACACCTACCATAAGGAAACCACATACCTCATCATGCGATCATCTCGCATTGATAGAGAAGAGCTACGTAACTTCAAGGATGAAGTTCTTTGTATGCTAACCAACATCAGCAAAAACATTGCTAACATTCATCGTCATTCCTCATTCGATACATCACACATTATTTTGGATGTCCACCGATTAAGGGGGAGAGAAATTCATTCACATAATTGTCTTTTCGCATTAAAGAACATGTAGTCATGTTTCTTACATCCCCAAATACCGACATGTAGGTTCAAACCATTCAGTTAAAACCAGTTCGCAAAACCACAAATTACTCAAACCTTCTTAGCTCAACATCACAATACATCGTCAAGTGAAAAACACATCATGTGTTTGACAAACCTCTTAAACGAGAAGCATTAAGTCTCATTAGACTTTGACTAGGATTAATGAAACAAAATCAGTAGTTATAAGTAAATAGACCTTAGCTTGAACCTTCGTTTGATCAAAAATGACAAAATGTGACCAAATCAACTTTTGTCTCACGGCACCCTTCGATAAGAAGGACGGAACCAAAAATTTGGTTCCGCCCAATCCGCGGGTACCTGGTCAGCTTTTAACCATTCAGAAACCAAACAACCTTCTCGTAACCAACGAGTCTAGGATTTTCACCTTAATCTCACAACTTAATTGTCTAGAACATCTTCAGTGTCTAGAACACCATCATAGGATCTCATCCTTTTCATTCTTGATACATATCAAGCACGTCATTGTCAGTGCAAACAGAACCATCACTCTCAACACGTTGGTCCAACCAACACTCTCATCATATGATGTCATTTTCATCCGCATATAGGTGTCTAGTATTGTTAATTGTTGCATATGGAATTTCTATTCCTAAGTGATCATTGTTGTCACTTCCTCTTATTTCCATTCGAGCATTTAATATGGCACGATTCATCATCTTTGGTAAATGATAATATCATAACCTTAACCATCTTCAATACTCTTATAGCATTTGCTATACATTAGAGTTTCTGAATTCATTGCTTTCATTATAACCACCACCTTCCATCACCTCTTTCACTAATCATCAACCCCATTGATTAGCAAAAAACCTACTTGCAGTTATCACTAGCATCACTCAATTTAACTCCACTTCATATCCTCCTCATAGGCATTGTTTTGTAGAATTTTATCATATTATATTCTTGTGATTATAATTCTTATTAGAAGATTACACACTTTATAACATGGTTTACTAAATAATCACAATATCACAATTGGTATGACATGGTTTGCCAAATAATCATAAGTTCTCTGACTTAAGTTGCTTGTGATTAGATTATTGATATGTTGCATCATATTTTTCTTTGAGATAAAATATATTGCACTAACCATTTCATTGTAGGTTCATCAACATATACGCTCGATCGTATATAGCATACTCATCTAAGGATGAAGTTTGCATCGATTAAATGTCGTCTTTTATTGTAGGTGCTTCTTAACGTCCTCAAACCAGGAGGAATATCTATCAAGCACTATTATTGCATCGTCTATACACTTGGTCGTATATGACACATATGTCTTAAGACATAGTCTCTATTGTGCTAATTTTTGTTTTGTAGGATTATCTTGACGCTCTAAAGCAAGGGGGAGCTTTTGTCAAGCATTTATAGAATACATCATATACACGCATTGTTGTATATCACATACACTAACCTTTATTTTTTAGGATTCTTCATCCTTGGATCATATACGTTGGTACCCTAGCAACGAGGAGTATTGATCAAGGGGGAGCATATCATGTACTAATCCTTGTTTTGTAGCATTCATAATCCTTACATCATATACGTTGGTACCCTAGCAACAGGGAGTATTGATTAAGGGGGAGCTACAGTCAAGGGGGAGCATGCTCGCATTCTTAAGAATTCTCATTCTTCGACACACTTTTGTGTTTCGACAAAAAGGAGAAGATAGTCCAACATGGCTTATCCATGTGTATCGTTGGCTATATGCATTTCATTCATCATGCATTTTTCATAGATCTTTTTATGTTGCACA
Organism: Artemisia tridentata subsp. tridentata; assembly: GCA_021014915.2. Classification (NCBI taxonomy): domain Eukaryota; kingdom Viridiplantae; phylum Streptophyta; class Magnoliopsida; order Asterales; family Asteraceae; genus Artemisia; species Artemisia tridentata. Next base: position 76,861,961 of record CP139504.1, read on the forward strand.
CCACTAACCTTGATGTAGGTTAAGGATCTAAATTTGATCCATGGATCCGCTAACAACCTAGGAGATGCAACAACCATAGGAGATTGGAGTAGTCTATTTAACTTCACTAGGGATGATGCAAGCTCGCCATTTTGGGGAGAAATCAAGTTAACTCCAAGGACACACCCTTTTTGTTTCGACAAAAGGGGGAGAAAGGTGTAAACGGAGAAAGTAATAGGGGAGAAGAGTATAAACGGAGAAGGTAATGTAAAGGTAGTACGGACACAAGTAACTTTTTGCATTTTACTTTCTATCACGTTTACATATTTTGTCATCATCAAAAAGGGGGAGATTGTTAGTGCAAGCAGTCTCGTTGGGGAGATTGTTAATGCAAGCAATATTGTTTGTTTTGATTGATGACAAACATGTAACTTGATACATAACGTAAAATGTACAAGTTACTTGTAATCTTATTTTGTCTCAACATACATCCAACACCTCTCGACTTCTCGAGTCCTCGTATGATACAACACAGGTTCGTACATGTTTGTTATGTGGCATTATGATCAAACCCATAACAAACAATTTAGAATGTTTAAAATATAGTTAGGTCATTAAGTATTTTAAAAGGTTAATCATTCTACTTAGAACCTCATTTTACACCTTTGCATAAACAAGTATTTTTACTTGTACATCATGTCTTCTAAGTTTAATATGATAAGTACACTTTAGGTGTCAAACAAACATGATACATCTTGGTAAATATATATTAGTTAAGCTAGTATATACATGCTACATGATCACTAGGATACATGTTACATACATATATACATTTACATTATTTACATTTTAAATGTTAAAATGGAAATATATACATGACATCATGGCATACATCATTTAGAAATCTTATAGATTTAGAAAGATATTTTGGAAAGATCTTGAAGCAATGTAGTTGACTTTGCAAGATCTTGGTTAGATATGGAAAGATATTTGGAGATTTTTTGTCAGACACCCGCGGAACCAAATGGCATAAAGGACGGAACCCTCTATTTGGTTCCGCCAAATCCGAGGGGTAAATTTCCTGTTGGCTATAAATAGCAGCCCATTGTTTACCCATTGTCTCACCACTTGAACACACATTCTCTCTACCCTTTAGCATACACTTAGATCATTAGAAAACCATGTAGAAACATACATTAATCACCCATTTCATAATGATCATAATGTTACTAACTTTCATTATGTTGTAAGCATACACTCGTACTGATCATGTGGAGCAAGCTCAGAGATCGTGAGTCATCATCCATCACAACCATAGCATACTTCCTGATCCACCAAGAAGGTTAGAAGATCTTGAAGTCATCATCCACCAAAGCATTCCAACGTATGAAGATTCAAGGGCACTTGACATCCTCAATGATTGAAGACTTCTTATTCAAGAAGTTCATGTAGATTCCACATGTATATATGAAGATCCATCACAACAAGTTTAGGGAGCTTGTGATCTTCATCCATTGAAGACTTCTCATCAATGAAGTTCATCTAGATTAGGCATTCATATCCATTGGACATTTATGTCATGGATCATTGTAAACATCATTGCATAACAATCTATTCATACAAGAATAGGTGGTTTATGTGTTTAGGCCATAAAACACAAGGTTTCTATGTTGGGCCATAAAACATATCGGGAGTGGCTGTACCCTTGTAAAAGAACTAGTGGGAGTGGTTGAAACCTTGTAAAGAACTCGACATCTAGCTTAGGGTCGGAAATTGTATAGGCGACGTTAGGTTGGTTCTACCTCGAACTAGAACCCGGTATTTAGCTTTGTACCGGAAAAAGTGTAAGCGACAACTGTAAGGTTTTCTCCGCCGAGAAGGGAGCTTGTTGATCTAGTGAAGTAACTCTCGAGCTGGGTACTCGGGGAGTGGAGTAAGGCGGAGAGGAGCTCCGTGACCGGACCACTATAAATCATCGTGTTTAGTTTGCGCTTTCTTTTACTTACTACTTTACTTTTATGTTTGCTTTATGTGATTGCTTGTGTTGTGATTAGCTGATGATACTTGTGTGACAACATGTTTTAACTTATGCAAGTTATAAACATCTTTCATATTAGAACAAGCTTAAACGGATATTTGATACAACAAGTTTTAAAGATTTTAAAACGGTAACGTATTCACCCCCCCCCCCTCTACGTTTTCACAGATTTGTGTTTGTGCTTTGCTTGATTGAGGTGATTTTCATAGCCCCACTTTTACTCTTATTAATGTTAATTTAACTTGGGGGAGAAAACATGCAAAATCGTTTTAACGGACCTACTACTATTTTTGTTTTGCTATAACTTGTTGACTGGCTAAGGTTAGATATGCGACAGATGTTGTCTTAGACCAGGGTAGCAAATAATCTAGTTATGTTTTGCTATAACATGGTGTCTGGCTAAGGACTGATATACCTAGGGCCCTACTATGATTACCAATATGAAAGAGGGCTTTTGTGACCTATCATATTGTTACTTGATGAATTGTGTTTGTTGATGTTTGTGGAATTGTGATTTATATCTATCTTAGTCCAGTGTAGCAAATTCTTATCTTGGTCCGCCGTTACTTATTGCTTAAACCTATGAACTCACCAACTTTGGCTGACCTTTTTAGCATGTTTTCTTAGGTAATTAATGATGTTCAATTGTGATGATTGCTGTTTGGAGGTTTGGCAAGTGGCATGGCTAAGGATCAATTCAAACTCTGATAACACTTTTGGGGACCTATCTTATGTTTCTTTTGGGCCTTACTTTCAGTACTTTTGAATAAATTTAAACTTGAGGTTTGGATTTTGAAATGTTTTTATGTAACGGATAATGTTATCCCGCTTTCCTATGCTTGTGCTGTGTACCAATTTAGTAGCACCCCAAGACTTGTTTTGACTTCCACTAAACCAAATTTTGGGGGTGTTACAGATTGGTATCAGAGTTCAAGGTTATAGAGAACTAGGTACTTATCAAGAACCTAGACTATAACCATTTTTCAAAAACTGATCCTTGACCAAGACATGCTAGCCTGCCAAGCCGAAGCCTCGTGAGTTGAGAATTGGGATATTATGATATTGAGCTATGATTGATATATTTTGGAATTTATGTGAAAGATTTTGGCTATATGCTAGAATAATACTTTATGACTTAAGCGGTATTTGCCTTAAACATGTTTAGAATAATGCGGTATTTCTTGATTACTTGGTTTGGATATAGTTGATGATTTTTTAATGTTGAGGAAATCTTGTTATGATTTTCGTTTATGAGGTTAGCTATTTTTGCACACTAACACCTACCATATACCGTTGTCACAGACTATGCCTTCCTTAGCACGTGATATCTATGAGGAGATTCTTACTCCTGCATCCCGCTCAGTGCGATCTATGATGACCCTAGATCAGGGCGATCCTTATGCGATTGTTTGACACTCAGCTCTTGCGTCATCATCATCAGTTACCCCTGTGCCACAGACTTCACTCACTTCTCAACCATCATCATCAGCTGGTCGTCCTAGCTTTTTACGACAGCTTACTTTGCACCAGGCATTAGCCCGAGCTCAGACGCCTCGGCTTACCTGCCGCACTACTACTCACATGTTGATGCGATCACCATCGCTACCCATGCATGTCTCAGCTCACTCTCTTCTGTCATCACCACTTGCATCATCATCCCACCGAAGACCTCGATCACCTACTCCATCATCTCATGACTCACCTGACCTATAGAGACGTCGCTTCAGTGACCCATACTCAGAGGATGAGGATGAGGATGGGGATGAGGACGTTGACACTGAGGGGGAACCTCAGGAGGAGGAGGAGGTTGACCCAGATGAGGCCATTTCACCAGATCAGAGTCCCGCACCCTTAGTGCACTTACCTGGACCAGGCTCCCCCGAGCACATGCATGAGCCTGATTCACTAGAGCAGTCTTTTGAGATGGTCTCACCTCCTCACTCACCTGGGCCAGAGAGTCCACCACCCCATCAGAGGTTGCCTCAGAGGCAGCAGCCCATGGAGAGATGGGTTAGATTTGGAAACAGATCACTACCCACGAGGAGAGGATCAGTCAGATAACTGATCAATTAGTGGGTGTATCAGCAGTGAGATTTGGAGAGATTGAGAGAGATGTGGGAGTATTGTATAGCAGGACCACATCATTGAGGCGTGACTTTTTGGATTGGCGTGATACATTTAGAGATTTGCAGAGATGTCTCTTGACTGCGCGAGACACTGATAGAGCCCTTTGGCATAGAGTCACAGAGCAGCAGACTGTGATCGCTCAGCTCAGGAGAGACCGTGAGGTAGATCGCCTTGAGATCTCATATGTGTGGAGACAGATGGTAGACCTGGAGGCTACTTTGAGAGAGATTCGCCGAGTTTGTGGCTAGATGTACTTAGACTTGTGACTGTTGTACCATCACTAAACTAAGGAGTCCTCAGTTAGAGATGTTAATGTTATCATCTATTTTGTTATCTTTAGTTATCAGTATCGTCTATGATGATCAGTTATCATTTCCTTTCGTAGTATTTTGAGAACTTTGTGTCGTTATTGATATTATTATGGATGAGAACTTTTGAAATTCTGGTTTGAGTATGAATTGTTTGTGATGTGAACGGAATAGTATTCCTGTTATTATGATTAGTATTTGTGTTGGAATTCAACCTTGTGATGATCACTTTCTTGTGTGATATACTATATTGTTTGGGATCTCATGACTCTCTTATCTTGTTATTCAGATCAATGGCTCCAAGACGAAATCCAGCCAGGACCACCCGAACAGGGTCTGCTGTTGTCAACACTGGTTGTCGAGGCCGGCGTCCAGTTCGAAACCTTTACGGTCAGAATACTGACAACCAAAATACCAACAATCCAACTAATGAAGATCAGAATGTCAATGATCAGGGTGTCAATGGTCGCACTCCACCTAACACCCCTCCTGTGAACCAAGCTCTAATTGATAAACTTGTGGCTTAGCGTGTGGCTGAAATCTTAGCTGAGTCTAATCACTCAAATACCTCGACTGGAACTCCACCACCTATCAGAAACCGTGGTTGTACGTACAAAGAATTTCAGAGTTGTGGGCCAACCGAGTTTGGCGGAACCGAAGGCGTTGTTGTGTTAATGAGGTAAATGGAGAAAATCGAGTTTGTATTCACTGTTAGTAACTGTGAGGAAGATGCCAAGGTAAAGTATGCCACTTTCTCTGTGAAGGACGAAGCATTGACCTGGTGGAACAACTACCTCAAATCTGTGGTAAGGGATGTGGCTTATGCTATGATGTGGGATTAGTTCAAGGCCTTGTTGATTAAGACCTGCCCACGGAATGAAGTTAAGAAACTGGAAATTGAATTTTGGAATCATAAGATGAAAGGTGCCGATATGACGACTTACAATCATCGTTTCCAAGAATTGTCACTGCTTTGCCCCGAGATGGTTCATTCTGAGGCGCTCAAGATTGAGCGATACACTAATGGATTTCCACTGGCTACTAGGAATGACGTGATTGCTGCAAACCCGACTAATCTCCATGAGGCCATCACGATAGCTCAACGCTTAATGGATTCACTGGTTCTCGAATGTGCAGAAAAGGGGAGGAATGACAAGAGGAAAAGGGAGGATCAGTCTAAGGGTAATGACCACCCGAACAAACGTCAAGAGGTCGCAAAGGTGTATGCTATTGGGGACGGGGAGAAGAAGATTTATAGTGGAAATAAACCGTATTGCAACCGTTGTAAGCGTCATCATCAAGGGCAATGTAGTATTGTGTGTCGAAATTGCTCAAAGGTTGGACACATAGCTAAGGATTGTAAATCCAGACCCCTTGCCATGGTGCAAACAACTCAGGGAACGTACGGATTGGAAAGCTAGTGTCACCTGTTATGGATGTGGGAAAAAGGGACACTACAGGAATGAGTGTCGTGAGCAGTGGAACAAAGGGAATCAAGGAAACCCAGGAAATGGGGGAAATCATGGGAATCGAGGCATGGGAGGATATGGGCATAATCATGGTAATCGAGGAGCAGGAGGAAATCAGGGAAACCAAGGCACTGGGAACCAGCAGGGAGATGTGGGAGCAGCCCAAGGAAGGGTATATGTTATGAGCGCATGGGTGTTAGAATTTGATGGTGGTATTGTATCAACATGTCCAGTGCTATTCACCATCCCATTCCTAATTGAGAATGAGGTAAAATTAATTGGATTTACCAAGGATGCGGAACCAATTGTTCAAGCTAAGAGCAACCAACAGATAGCTCACTCACTACAAGTGTACGAGCGAACATCTTAGGAGTTTCAAAACATGGGTATTTAAGCAAATGGTAGTTCATTTTTCATTAGCCCATACAAAGAATCACTAATTCTTCTTGATCAACCAAACAATACCTATATGGTTTAGTTTGTTTCATTAACGTTTTCAATGTATGTCTTTTCTAGTTTCTACAACTGTACTAGTTTTTTTTTGGGATAATTACCAAAATAGCCCAAACACAAATGGGCGGTTCCCTATCTAACCCGAAATCCGAAAATAATTGTGTTGCCCAGGGCAACCGGCATTTTTTGGGGCAACCGAAGGATTTCCAGTGTATTTTTTGGGCAACAATCGCCCTTTTTTGGGCAACTGGGGGCATTGCCCAGGGCAACCGGGTAGAAATATCCCATTTGGGTTTTGGGCTATTTTAGTAATTATCCCTTTTTTTTAACTATTTAATGCTATTTGTTTGTGTTTTATGTTCTACGTTTTTATGTATGTTTCCAGAAATGAATTTGCCAATATTATTATACTACAACTGTAATAGTTTTTTTTAACTATATAATGACATTGAATTTATGTATATCTGAAGTCATGACTATGTATATCTGAATTTATGTGTATTAGATTAGAAGTATTTGTTATGTTTGGATATACATTTTGCTTTATATATACATACAATGATGTGACAACTCTATGACAATTGCGCGTATGTGTAAATTTTTACACAAAATATGACACAGATTTGACAACTCTATGACAATGATTTGACAACTCTATGACAATTGCGTGTATGTGTAAATTTTTACACAAAATATGACACAGATTTGACAACTCTATGACAATGATTTGACAACTCTATAACAATGATTTTACTACTCAATGACAATTGCGTGTACGTGAAATTCTTTACGCGAAATATGAAAAGGAGATTTTCTTTATACCGACATGGATTTGACAACTCCATTAAAATTTAACTATAAAAACTCATTCGTAGTTCGATTTCTCTAAACACATATCCACATTATTGACATTGCTACTCTCTACAAAAAATTTATAATTCACAAAATGTCCCAACAAAACAAAACCGGATACACGAAACGATACCACAACTCACAATTCGTTCCACCCAAACCAAAAAGGGACACAACATACGACCCCCAACATAATGTCGGGGCTTCTTCAACCTCTTCAAACACCCTGGCTAGGATAATACCCGGCCCGGCTGGTATTCTTCAAGCGGCTATTCTCCGCAAAAATGCAGACATTAGGGAAGGTAGCCCTGAATATTGTGTAGTGCCAACACAAGAGTATGTAAGGAAAATAAATGAGGATGTCGTTGAGGGTGATCATTTTACGCGTGGGCCATGGCTAAGCGCTATTAATAAGCTGCTTAATAGTGAAGGTATCATCGTAACTGGTTGTCTTGGCGATATAAAAAACTATTGCGTAAAAGGGAAACTTGAACTTGTTGTAGCTGTAATCAAGACTTGTACGCCTACCGTGCTTGGTGAGCTAACAGTGACACTAAAAGATCCAACGGGGACAATTTCTGGTACGATTCATCACAAAGTCCTTACAGAAGAGGCGGGTTACAAATACTTTATCAAAGTCGGAGTTGTGCTGGTACTTCGTAATGTTTCGGTGTTTACCCCAAAATCAACACCCCCTTGTCTTAACATTACATTGAGGAACATGGTTGAGGTTTTCGACAAGGATACCGTTTTTATTGGCTGAATCTTTACATATTTATTTCCTACGTTTAGGTTTAATATTCTCTATGTAATGTTTATTTAAGTCAACGTCGTCTTTTTTTCTTTGTTTTGTGTCCTTCATGTAGTTGAACAAAAGTTTCATGGTATGTTCATCCTCTTTATTATTAGTAACCTCATTTGTAGGTACTTTTATTAAATATTTAGAAAGCGTTTAGTTATCGATTATCCAATCAAACGTGATGTATAGCTAAGTAGTAGTAATATTTTTGGGAATTGTATTTACTACTCACATTTTTAGCAAATCCAACTATGTTTCTAATATACTTGTTTGATGGAGAAAGGCCAATCTGCCTAGTCAATATTATTCTATATGACTTTGATATATCAAACATCCTATTTTGTTCATACATTACATTTTTGTTGGAGCAACAGACACAACAACAAGAATGGTAGAGTGGACGATGGTCGAGCTTTTAAAAGGTAAACATAAAATATATACAACTTCAACTATGATCTTAGTTAAACATATCCACACATACTAGTCTCCTCACAGCGACAGTCGTAAAACATCGTAGCCATGCTATATCTAACATTGTTGAAAAAGCCTACAACATCATGAGCATTCCATTTTGGTGGAAACCTACCCGTAAAAAACTCATGTATGAGCCAACAAGTGATGACTCCACAATCTTTAAAATTTCCTTGTTGTGGGATCAGATAATTTTGGTCGTTGTAGTGGAATTCTAAATTGTAGTGTCGACGTTGTGTTCTTGTGAAATATCCTAGCTCTTCTAAAAAATTGTTAAGAACTTCGGTCCATTCTAGTACATATTTCCTTAGATCTTCACAACGTTCACTGCTATGCATAGAGTCGAGAACCAACAAACTGGATAACCTTAGGTCAATAATTACTGTGACCCAATGACTCCCTCCTGCATTCATCGGCATCACCACCTACATCGAAAATTTATTTAAATATATACAATTAAATAAATTAGTAGAGAGTAATTTTATACAAAGCTAATATACGTTGGAAGACATTTACTTACCCAGTTTACATCATCCAATTACGGGTACGGACACGTGCTACCATCCAATGTTCCCCTAATCGAAGGAGCTATCGAAAGCATGGGTATACGACCACCATTTTCGGTAGGGTAAGTCGATGATGTCCATGATTTCGAAACGGTCCATGGCGCTTCAGTTGGCCTACTTCGTATTAGTAACTCCATCCAACAATTCATTTGCTGATTCAAAAGATTAAATTAAATCATTTTACGTTCTTGAAACTAAAATAATCTAAACCTTTAAAAAAATGTAACAATAAACTTACATCGTCAGACAGCCAACCAATTTTATCGGCTGGTCCTGGATCAGTACCCTACTTGTATAAACCCGGAACTAGTTCTTGAAAGAACGTAAGGTCTGCTACCCAACCCTTTGGATGGCAGTCAAGGTATATTGGACATGGTTTTATCAGGAAATGCTCAAATCTAAAATAATGCTCATGCTTTACCTGAAAACAAAAAATAAAATACAATATCATTACAACTTTGTTAATTAGAAACTTCATGTTAATAAATTTAAAACATCTATTAGTATTACCTTATTAGGGTCAACATTATCAACTACTAAAGGTTCGGTAATACCACAACCAACAAAGGTAACATCATCCTCCTCTGCAACCTCATCAACCGCTTCTTCTTCTAGATTAAACGGTGGAATGTTTGAGGTACTCTTTTTCCGTTTACGCTTAGCGACACGTTTCTTAGGCAGGATAGTGGTTGGTCCCTGTTGGGTATAAGGATATTGCTGATATTTACCCGGACGACAATCCCTCATCAGTCGCTCGATCACATCCTTAAAAAAGAATAAACAATAAAAATTTTAACATCAATATGATTACTAGTACACAATAATAATCGTTAAATATTTTAGATAATGAATAGGTTACCTGGATGTCAACACCAACGTCAGGGGCGTGAGATGGACCTGCCTGGTGATAAATAGGCGTGCCAAACGAGCCGAACCCAATTGGTGTACGGGTAGCAGTATGTTCGGTGGAGGAAAACAAGGATGGATATGTAGACATCACCGCCGGTGTAGGTACAGGAACACCTTCAAAGAAAGAGTCGTTCGGTGGCGCAACAAATGGACGGCCGGGCTGTTGTAATCCCTAAATATAAAATTATAACGTAGAGTGAGTATCCAACAAATCTAAATATAAGAAACATAAAAGCACGTAAATATACCTGCGTGTTTTGAATAACACTAAAGTCACTAAAACCAACATTTTCATCACCAACAAAGCTTGATCCTCTATGTAGTTGTGGTTTCTTCCCAAATCGGAATTGCTGCATTAAATTTTTTAATCAAACGATTAACAAGTATTAATTAATGTTTATACAAAATCTCAATAAGTTTACGTAAACTATTTACCCCAAATTCCTCGGCAATTTGTTTGAGCTTCAACTCATGTCCCCGTAACTTCGCGTCATATGCATTCATCTTCTGTAAAAGTACCGGGGGAATATCATCGTGCATAGATCGGTTTACCGGCGGCTGTATCACTGTTGGGGGGGGGGGGCGGATTCCCATAAAAAAAGCTCTACTTTGAACCCACCACTCGGTATCTTGCTCAAAGCCATCCGGTGTAAGCCTCGGCAAAGGTCGATTTACCTTTTAAAAAAGTGTACAATATATACAACATTAAAAAAAACCAAACAAAATATTATAATCATATCGTAAAAAATTTAGTGCATATCTCAAACTCACACGCAATTGGCCATCCAAAAACCTGTCTAGACGCTCTCTATAGACCACGTTTCTATAACGCCAGGCATTTGATCGGGGATACAACTGTTGACGAGAAAAAAAGGAAGGGGTCGCACCATGCGGGAACGTCTCCAATATCCACGTCTATAAAAAAGGTAATTCTTTTTAAAAAATGTTAACGGTATACATATACATGAACTTTAAAAATTTATATATGACATACCTTGAAGGCCCATATAAATCCATTCAACGTGTACTTAGGAAGTGAATCAGGATCCCTCCCCTCGGCAAAGTGCTTTGCCCTACGCAGAACTGCTGCATCCTTTAGATTATCGTACAAGGTTGGCCATACATACGACCCCCACGGATACACATTCCAAGCATCTAAATCCTCTACTAACCTAAATAAAAATCCGTCAACTACATTCCTAAGCTCAGTCCCTTTTAATACCAACATCAACACGCCTAACAAACAAAGCCGAACAGCATCTATGTCACTCAACTCACGAAATTCTTCACTTTTTATCTTACGTAACAACATATCAACTTGTATTTTCTTTGAATCAAGTGACGAATGGAATACTCGTCTCCTAAACGGATTAGGTCCATCTTCATAAGGCTCCCTAAAATCTGTCCCAAACCTTAAACTCGTAACTAGACAGAATTCCTCCCTACCAAACTTAATCTCAACCTCACCTACCCGATCAAGATCACGTACACGATATCCCAAAGGAACAATGTTTGTCTCTCCCTCCTCACACGGCACTTGGTGGCATATAAAATATTGTACTAACACCCCACTCTCTTGCATTTTCGGTATATCTAACAACCAAACAAAATATGTTTCCCTAAATAATTGTTCCTTAGGGGTGTTAGCGATCAGATTTTTAATATCACTAATTAACGACAACCTACTCCTACATGTAATTTGCGCCGCATAATCCTAAAATAACAAAAACATATAAATATATATTACAACACATATACGTAACAAATAAACAATACGTGTAATGGAACAAAAAAAATATTGCGAAATACCCGATAATCCGCCATATTCACCGCCAACAACCGTTAACTCAATCACCACCGCAGCCACCACCACCACCTGTCACCTCACCACCACCACACAGTCACCTCACCACTACAACACCACCAACAGTCACCTCACCACCACCACACAGTCACCTCACCACCACAACACCACCAACAGTCACCTCACCACCACCACACAGTCACCTCACCAACAATCCCACACATCCAACAATCATCACAACACCACCACACAGTCACCTCACCACCACAACACCACCGACACCACCAACAGTTAGGTTTTTATCACCACCACAACACCACAAACAACACCAACAGTCCCTTTTTCATCACCACCACAACACCACCAACAGTTAGGGTTTTTATCACCACCACCACACCACAACACCACCAACATTTGTCTCTCCTCCTCACACGCACTTGGTGGCATATAAAATAATGTACTAACACCCCACTCTCTTGCATTTTCGGTATATCTAACAACCAACCAAAACATGTTTTCCTAAATAATTGTTCCTTAGGGTGTTCGCGATCAGATTTTTAATATCACTAATTAACGACAACCTACTCCTACATGTAATTTGCGCCGCATAATCCTAAAATAACAAAAACATATAAATATATATTACAACACATATACGTAACAAATAAACAATACGTGTAATGGAACAAAAAAAATATTGCGAAATACCCGATAATCCGCCATATTCACCTCCAACAACCGTTAACTCAATCACCACCGCAGCCACCACCACCACCTATCACTTCACCACCACCACACAGTCACCTCACCACTACAACACCACCAACAGTCACCTCACCACCACCACACAGTCACCTCACCACCACAACACCACCAACAGTCACCTCACCACCACCACACAGTCACCTCACCAACAATCATCACAACACGACCACACAGTCACCTCACCACCACAACACCACCGACACCACCAACAGTTAGGGTTTTTATCACCACCACAACACCACAAACAGCCCCAACAGTCCCTTTTTTATCACCACCACAACACCACCAACAGTTAGGGTTTTTATCACCACCACCACACCACAACACCACCAACAGTTTTTTTAGCACCACCACAACACCACCAACAGCACCAACAGTCTCTTTTTTATCACCACCACAACACCACAAACAGCACCAACAGTCCCTGGGTGTTTTTCTCACACAAACAACACCACCACACAGTCACCTCACCGTCGCTTTATCACTACCACAACACCACCAACACCGCTTTTTTATCACCACCACAACACCACCAACAGTTTTTTTTTATCACCACCACTAAAACACCAATGTTACAAGCGTTTTTCTCACCAACAAACTCTAACGCATACACTAAAATATGGTATGTGAATATTCGTCCAAGTTTTAACGTTGAAGGAAACACTTTGTGCATAAGGTCCTTTCAACTTAAAGATTCCGACGCTTTGGTAGCTTTTAGTATTGATCTACCGTCTCCCAAGGCATCGTAGACTCCGGTTAAAAGCATACGCGACATGCTTTAGGGTTTCTTTTTTTTCTCTTCGCACCAATGATAATTCCACGCATTCTGGTAGAATCGGGTACTAACATACGCACATGCTTTTATAGCTCTATTTTTTCTCTTCGACCAACAGATTTTGCTACGTCATTCTGTAGTAAAGGTAAATCCATACCCCACTGCTGGTATATTTGATTATGTAGAAAACACTTAGGGCTTGGAACAAAGCTCGTTAAATGGTACTACAAATTTTTCGCTTTTATTAAACTAAAACAATGTCAAGGTGTACTCAAGTCCACAAAAACTCAGTTACACAAAATTGATTAAATGATTAAGCTTAAAATGGAAAGTTCAACATTCAGATGCATAAAAGTTGATTCAGAGCTTAGTCGGATGAAATGGTAATTTCTGTTAAAGTTAATGGGTAAAATTTGTGAAAAGCCACCCCAACAGATAAAATTGTTAATTGATAAGTCTTGTATTGATTTCTCTCCTATACTAATTTTCCTAGTAATTTCTGCGTCCAAAGTATCAATCACAAGATATGTATTGTAAGATTAGCTAAAATGATATGGCCGACAACCATAAGCAATATGTCCAGGTCATCTTCGAAACATCATATAAAATAGTAAATCCTACGATGCTCCTGTTTGGGAGAGCTTTTTTAAGAAAATATACAAGTACTGAAGTAAATTGATTTGTAACAAAGTTCAGTTTTAGTTATACCTTTGCTTTAATTGTTTTTTTTTTTTTTTTTTTTTTTTTGTCGAGTTTGGTTTGGAGCGTTTCAAATATCAACTTAGAGCAAGTCTCAGTATTTTAAATCAGAGGCGTAATAGTGAGTGGACTATTATACCCTGTGTATACATGTAAGAAAACGAAGAATTAACCATATTTAGATCATGGTTATGCAAACATCAAAATTTTCAATATCATACCCAGACCAATGATGTTTTAATTTCAACTTAACCCATATACAACCAGAATAACATGGCCACCTACTCATAAGTAAAAGATCAGAGATAATGTCAAGATTGCGTTAGCAAAGAAAAAGAAAACGATAAGTATGGGTAGTATCGATCTTATATATTTCGATGTTAAATACACAGGCATAGTTAATTATGCATACAATTCGCTTTTATCTTCTCAGCCGACTGCTGGTACAAGCTTTGGTAGGTGGTCTAAAAACATCTTTGGTGCAAATAATCGAAACTGTAGTATGTGGCATGGTAATCCGTAAGACCTGACCAAGAAAGTAATTAAATCAAGGGTTAATTACTTGAAAATGTATCATACTTGCCACTTTTTGTTATTGTGTGCACTGAACTTTTTTTTCTTCTTATTGTGTGTACTAAACTTTCAAATTTCGATTATTGTGTGTATTTTGTGACTATTCAGCCATGTAAAATGACCATTTTACCCTTCGAAATTTGAAAAATGTAAGGGTAAAATGGTCACACAGTACACACAATAATTGAAATTTGAAAGTTTAGTACACATAAAAAAAAAAGTTCAGTACACACGATAACAAAAAATGACAAATATGATACATTTTCAAGTAATTAACCCTTAAAGCTTTTTGTTTCAATGAAAGACTCATTTGATTCCTTTTCGTGACTTCGTGAAACCAAACACTACACAATGAAAATGGCACGAAAAAAAAGCAATGATTATGGTGGTCTCTTCAAAGCATGGTCATTGATCAGCAGTCACAAAACTTGTAGCATCATCGATAGAAGGTGATGAAGGTGATGCTTCTGAGATCTCGATGACTTCTCTAAACTGAAGAAAAACCACCACCATCCCGTGGAGCCAAGAATAAAGTTTGAGCAAAGTGTTTGATTACTTTATCATAGTCGGTAAAAGAGCCCATTGCCTACATTGATTATGGAAAGTTTGTCCTTCACTAAGCTTCATCCCCATCCTCTTGATAACCTCATGAACCTGCCATTACATGCATGGCCATACGTTCTGAACAAAGGTTCAAATTATTCACCTCCACAGCCAAAAATAAAACATTTACGCAAACACAACATTACTACTAATTATATATATATATATATATATATATATATATATATATATATATATATATATATATATATATATATATATATATATATATATATATATATTTTAAATCCCTTAGCTTGTGACAAAAGGCCAAAAACTTAAGTATCACTCTCTTTGAACTTTTCCTTATCCAAAAACTTAAGTATCACTTAGCATGGGATATCAAGCACTACAACAAAAGGCCAAAATTAAATATTTATGACTTAAAAATGCATTAATCAGTTCCTATAAAGAGATCCAAACATTATGTTAAAAGACCGATTAGAGATGGTCAATCTCCCAAGAATTAGATAAGGAATGGGATTTGATGAGGCCCTTTGAGCGGGCAAGACTCCAAGAAAACTAGAGAGGAAACTAGACTTTAAACATTTTTCTTTCTTCTTAATAAACTGATTGCAAGTTACATATATATAGGAAAGGAAAACATGTCAACTTCCAATTTTATACGTGGGATGCTAAGTCTACCACAGTAACAAACAATGCATGCATGCAAGTGGAGGGCTTGCTTATGAATAGCCTACAACTAAGGAAACATGATGGCCACATCTAAACAACTAAATTGTCATCAAGTAGTTCTTCAATCGGTTCGTGTCATATGGCTCACATGTGCTACTAGCCCATGTAGTATTCGTGCATGTACCAATACTCCGCGCCTGAAAACGAGCCTTGTCCTCAAGGCTCATGATTTTGTACCTCCGCTCATGTGGCTCCCAGGGTGGGTAATCTTCAGATTAGATAAAAACAAGCTTGGGTGGATGACACTGGTGACCAGAATGAAATGTCCTCGCACATCGTAAACAAAGTCCTCGACTACTTTTAGTTTCGATATCGATGGTTGAGAGTTGTAGCAATGAAACAGGTTTTTTTGGTGGGCTAAGAAGCAAGGCTTGTGTGTTTGTGGTGTTGATGGTGTGTGGGGTGTCGACGGGGAAGAATGTGTCACAAGCTTTATAAATTGTTGTTGGATGGAAGATCTCACTCTCTTGGTGGACTTCTGACAATTTGTGAATATGGTTTGTAGACGAAGGAGGCGACGAGAACAAGGGCGTTCGAGTTTGTGTGGCGATGTCGTTGTTGATCTTGGCAATAGATGCAGCAGAGTCTTCGAGTGGTGGTGGGTAATGATTTAAAGGCATATATAGTGATTTCGGATTTAGTGGTATTGTTGATGAGAGTTGATATCCGTTCGTTTTGGGTTGCAAGGTTTTTAATGGAAACGTTGAGTTTGGATTGTGATGTGGCTAGCTTTTCATTGTTTATGGTCATGCTAGCGACAAGTTTCGAGAGGTTTTCGGCCATGGCAGCCCAGGATGCCAATAGGGATGGCGGATATCGTTTTGGAGGGATCGAGTAAGTCAATGAAAGCATCATTGTTAAAAGACCGATTAGAGATGGTCAATCTCCCAAGAATTAGATAAGGAATGAGATTTGATAAGGCCTTTGAGCGGGCAATACTCTGAGAAAACTAGAGAGGAAACTAGACTTAAACATTTTTCTTTCTTCTTAATAAACTGATTCCAAGTTACATATATATATGAAAGGAAAACATGACATTGCCACTTTAATACGTGGGATGCTAAGTCTACTAAAGTAACAAACAATATGCATGCAAGTGGAGGGCTTGCTTATGAATAGCCTAAAACTAAGGAAACATGATGGCCACATCTAAACAACTAAACTGTCATCAAGTTGTTCTTTAATCGGTTCATGTCATATGGCTCACATGTGCTATAGCCTATGTAGTCTTCGTGCATGTATCACGCTATACCCTAAATTACTTCATCAATTTATTCCCAGAACACTAATACACGATTTAGTAATCAAACTAACAATATTAACAAAACCAAATACAATGCTTGATACCTGAGACTCATTCGAATCATTCAACTCATTGCCTCCGGTATCCAGATTCGAGTACTAACAAATACCTTTTATAAGGGTAATCATGAAATCCCTAACCTGATTTCTTCACAAATTTTAATTTGCATCCCCTGATCTATTCGAAAAATTGGATGTAATTAGTGCGCTGAAGCCTGATTCTCTAGTATGCCTTCGAACTAATATAGTGCGTATTTTATTTTTGTTAATGGATTTTAAAATGAGAATGGTTAAACTCACAAAAAAACTTCTACAAAACGCATCCACAAAATGAGTTGTCATTTTTTAATTTGCTTAATAAAAAAAGAAGAGAGAAAAATATAGCCAAATACACCAATCAAATAATGACAACTCATTTTATGGATGTGTTTTTGAAAGTTTTTTTGTAACTCTAGCACTCCTCTTTTAAAATACTAGCAAATTATGGATCTGCAGAAATTAGTTGAGGTGTCGTTTGTTCTTTTTGTTGAATGATTTTTAGCGTTGGTCTCCAATTTTTCCTTTTAGTTTTCACAATTTGGTCCATAAATATGACATGTGAACGATTAGGTACATGTGTATTTTAAAAAGTTTCGTACGTATAAGTAAAACTACGAGTTTTTATAGATTTTTTTCCAAATCGGAAAATATTGAGTTTTTTTAAGAAAAATAACATCTTCAAATAACTATAGTAAGATAAGGTTACAGCAGGATCGGCTCATCCTTTACGGCATGACTCCTAGGGTCCTAAAGTGGATTCTAAAATAAGGCCTTATGTTTTAAATTTATTTGCGCAAAAAATTGGTTATATGAAATTTATATTTTTAATTTATTTAATTTAAAATCTTTGATTAAGTTTTAAAAATCAATTTTTTTATTTTATTTTGGTAACCATTGTTTTCGACATTTTTGCCGACTAATCAATGGGGTTTGAAGCCACCGCCACACAGACTCAAACGGGGTAAAGCCCTCACTTTTCAGGAAGTTGTCGTGGCCACTTCAATTGAGAGATTAAAGAAGACAATTTGGATATTTATCCGTTGGATTGATGAGAAGCTAATTGAGTGATTAAAGAAGACAATTTGACAATAGAGATTTAAAAAAAGGAGAAAGAAAAAAACATAAGAAAATTCAACATCTAAAAAAAGTCTAGCAATGACTTCGGTTTATGAAGTAGCAACATTAGGTTAATGACTTACTCCTTGTTTCTATCATGCAAAAACATAGGCTCTCTATTACATGGAATATTAGGCTTAGGACTTTTTTATAAATTGTAGGCCTAAGACCATGTGTATAAAATAGAATATGCTCAAAATTCTCAATTATTGTATTAGTTGTAGCAAGTCTCGACCTTCCAAAATTCTTGGATTTTTAAAAATTTCAACACCAGAACAAATAAGACTCATAATTCTCAATCATTACCCGCTTTAGCAAAATTAGGGCCTTTCAAAATCTTGACGCTAAATATGATGGTTAAAAAACTAGTGTAACTAACTCTATAGTAACTCGAGTCGTGATCTTATACAGAGTGATACAAAAATAAAAAGTCCGTAAAGCGTTCTCAACCATCTGATCTACAACTAAACCCTTCCAAACCCATCTCACGGTCAATTTTAATACAATAACCAATGATCTCCTTTTCCGTTTAACCAGGGGTAGTTTTGAAATTTTGAGATTATATTTAATTTCACCGTCAAACTGCATATTGTCAAAACTTTCATTCGACAAACTTTTACAAAAAATCGATTTCGCCATAATTTCCAGAATTCAATTCTCTTTAAGTTGGTATGAAATTTGAAATATAAATTGCATTTTTTTTTAGATTATAAGTGGCAACTGATTTTCTTAAAATTTTTGTCATACTTGGCCCTAATTTTGTCTAACTTAAATGTTGAATTACACAAAACTAAAAATACGAAAGTTGTAGATGTTTGGCCGTTCTTTACCCAGAAATTTGAATCACTCAATTTTAATATGATATGAGTGAGATATCGCATTTTGAAAATGACGTTTTAAACATATTAGTGCACAAAATGTGTTTGATAAAATGTCTAAGAGAGATTTCCCTTGTAAAAATACATTTAAATGCACTAATTAGCGTACCACGATACATTTTTAATTATTTTAGTTATTTTTAGTTCTTTTACTGATTAACAAGACTAACTGATGATCATTGATGGACAACATGGATTATGATCAACACTGATGAACAACATGTAGATTACAGTTGCCTATTGCTGTTGCCTTGTTCATCATTAGTCTTCTTCATTAGTTAGTTTTGTACATCAGTCAGTCTTGTACATCAATTAGTCTTGTTCATCAGTTAAAAAAAATATAAATAACTAAAATAACTAAAAATGTATTGTGCTACACGAAATAGTGCATCTCTTTTAGGAATTTTATCAAACACCTTGTGTGCACTAAATATGTTTAAAACGTCATTTTCAGAATGCGATATCTCACTCATATCACATCAGTTTTTCGTAAAAGTTTATCAATGAAAGTCATAACAATTTGAAAAAAAAAAAACGTTCTGATAACTTTTTAGGCTTTGCAATTTGTTGCGCTTTTAATGAAACGGCTACCTAACTCTGTATATACAAGACTTTTAAAAAATGGGGGGCTTTTGAAAAGGGGGTAATTTCATATCTCCCTCCTTTTAGTTGAAAATTTCATATAAACCCAAATATGCATTAAAAAACATTATACATTATACATTCATTACTTACATTTTTGGTATATGTTAATACAAATATCGTCCCAAAAACGTTATTTATATTCTACGATCTTTGCTTAATTTTGTTAATGACAAATACAAAGTTTATCTTTAAGCAAAGCATAAATAAGATTAAGAGGTTCTTTTGTATTTATAGTGATAAGTCTTTTTAAAACATATTTACACATTACATGTTTGCTAGGAAGAACATCACATACATTTACATGTTTATTCCTTACAATAGAAACCTTATTATTAAATATTAGGATGACATCATGGCATGCATCATGAACATATCTTAGAAAGATTTTGAGATATTTTGTTTAGATCTTCAAGCGAAAGAGTTGACATTTGAAGATATGGAAAGATTGTGCAAGATTTGGAAAGATATGAAGATCTCTTAGCTGGCCTGACATGGCGGATCCAAAGCCATACAAAGGAGGATCCAATTTTTGGGATCCGCCGGATCCGCCAACTGTTGTTCAGCTTTGCCTATAAATAACAATCTGATCATTTGGCCATTTTTATCACTTACATAGCATAAATTATACATTCTTTCATTTACATATTACTAACCCATATCATTCATAGTGATCTTCCTTTTTGTAGCAAAAGAGATCAAGCATTAACAAGCTTCAACATTCTGTTGCAAGACTTGATAGTTACCTACTGTGTAACTCATTAGAATTTAGGCATCATTGTTGCATCTTTTATTCAGTAGAATCCGGTTAGTGTTTTAGTCCTCAAAACACATAGAGTGAAAGGGAGTAGTTGTACCCTTGTAAAGAACTCGACATCTAGCTTAGTGTCGGTAATTATTTAGGCGACGTCAGGTTGGTTCTACCTTAAACTAGAACCCGGTATCTAGCTTTGTACCGGAAAAAGGTGTAAGCGACGTGTATTAAGGTTTTCTCCGCCGAGAAGGGAGTTTGTTTCTTAGTGAAGAAAAACTCTCGAGTTAGAGGCTCGAGGAGTGGAGTAGGGCAAGGAAGAGAGTTCTTGTAGCCGAACCACTATAAATTTTCATGTTGTGGTTCTATTGTTCTTTACTCTACTTACTTGCTTATATAGTTGATTGTGTACTATTACTTTGAAATCACGATAAGTCACAAAGTTAATTAAATTTTAAAACGGTAAAAACTATTCAACCCCCCTTCTAGTTTTCCACAATTGGTACCAGAGCAGTGTTACTCAAGATTTTCAAAATATATTGTATTTTAAAAACTTGAAACGATCAATGGATTTTGAAAACTTTAAAGAAGGGCAATCTATGCAAAGACCACCACTCTTTGAACCAAATTGTTTCATATACTGGAAAAATTGCTTTGAGACGTATGTGAAGTCAAAGGACATAGATCTATGGTATATAATTGTAGAGGGTGATTACAAGCCCATAAGTAATGATATTTCAGGTGGTCGGGATGTAGGTACTTCTCTTACTTGTCACAGTGATGAGCAAAAGAAGTTGATTGCCAAAAATAACGAAGCCAAAATGATGCTTTACAATGCTCTACCTAAGAAAGAATATGAAAGAGTTTTTATGTGTAAAATGGCTAAGGATATTTGGCAATCATTAATCATCACTCATCAAGGGAACTCACAAGTCAAAGATAACAAAATTGATCTTCTTGTTCAACAATATGAACAATTTGTTATTTCTGAAGATGAGACCATTGATAGTGCGTTTGCTAGAATTAATACTATTATTACATCTCTTAAAGCACTTGACGAATCTTTTTCTAGTAAGAATTTTGTCAGGAAATTTCTAAGAGCACTCCACCCGAAGTGGAGAGCAAAGGTGACAGCTATTGAAGAATCCAAGGATCTTTCAAGCATGACACTGGATGAGCTCATAGGAAATCTCAAAGTTCACGAAATGGTGATGGAAAAAGACTCAGAAATTGTTAAAGGCAAGAAGGAGAAAATGAAGTCCATTGCCTTTAAAGCTAGAGTTGAGTCAAATGATGATGAAGAGTCTTGTTCTAGTAGCGAAGACGAAGAATATGCCATGGCCGTAAGAGATTTCAAGAAATTCTTCAGGAGACGAGGAAAGTTCGTTAGACCACCTCGTGAAGAAAAGAAATTCTTCCGAAAAGACCGTGATGATAGGAAAGGAAAGGTAGACAGGAAGTGTAATAGGTGTGGTGATTCTAGTCACTTAATAGGAGAATGTCCAAAGCCTCTAAAGAACAAGTCTCAAAGAGCCTTTGTCAGTGGAGCTTGGAGTGATAGTGAAGGAGATGACGACGAGCCTAAGAACGACGAAGTTGCTCTCAAGGCTCATGACACATAAGAGGTACATTCTGACTCGTCATACTCTTCTATCGATGATGAAACCTTAGAAGTAGAATATAACAAACTGTGTGATATCACTTTAAAAATCATAAACAAAAATAAGTTCTTAAAAAACAAAAACGACACTTTTAGAAAACGAAGTTTATTGGCTTAAAGAAAAGGAGATACGAATGGAAAAAGGTAAAAATGTTAAAGAAACGTGTGTGTCGTGTCAGGAACTTAAATTAGAACTAGAAACACTTAAGTCTACACAGGAAGAACTTATCAAACAAAATTCTAAGTTTAAAAAGTTTGATAAAAATATAAGCTGCATAGATGAGATAATGAAGATGCAAAAATTACCTCATGATAAAACCGGACTAGGTTTTATGAAACTAGGAAGCTTAAGTGAGTTTAAGAAACAAACAGTGAAAGAAAAAGAAAATGTTCCAACTCAGTCAGACA
This sequence comes from Artemisia tridentata subsp. tridentata, assembly GCA_021014915.2. Lineage (NCBI taxonomy): Eukaryota > Viridiplantae > Streptophyta > Magnoliopsida > Asterales > Asteraceae > Artemisia > Artemisia tridentata. The sequence continues at coordinate 76,884,643 of CP139504.1, forward strand.
CCCACGGATCCGAAGGATCCAAAATTTTGGATTCGCCAGTTGTACCCAAGGGATCCGCCGGTACTGTTGATGAACAGAAGGTTCTTAAAATGAATCGTACAGAATTTGTTAAAGTCACTAGAAAACCAAGCACTAGTACAACTGTTAACAAACAAAAACCATCAATCTCTATAGGAAAAGGTCAAAATAAGTATAAAGTCAAAACAACTATAGACTCCTCATTCTATGAAGGAACCATGCTTAGAGAACAACTAGCTGCAATTCCCTTCGATTATCTGCTAGATATCAGTGAACCATGGTAATGTTATGTTTAACCCAAACGGACCCATGAGATATTGGGGACCAAATGCTTAAGTTTTTCTTGATCTAAGGTTTGAGTTAGAATCAGATTAAAGATAGTAGGTGCTCAAGACACATGATGAGAAACATTAGCCTTTCATCAACCTACCAAGTGTACGACGGAGGTAATGTCACATTCGGTAGCAAACTTAAAGTAAAATCATAGGAAAAGGTACGATCTCTCATGACTCTCTCTCTCTCGATGATGTTGCTCATATAGATAATTTAGGTTTTAACTTGCTTAGTATAAGTCAATTGTGCCATAAAAAGTATAACGTCTTTTTCAGTAAAAATGAAAGTAAAATACTTAGAAACGACATAACCGTAAGAAAAGGAGTTTTAAAGAATAACGTAAATGTTATAGATAAAACACCTAAATACAAACGTTGTCTCACTTCTTTGGACGATAACTCAACTCTATGGCATCGACGCTTAAATCACGCCAATATGAGGTTAATTCAATCCTTTTCATCTAAGGAACTCATTAGGAACCTACCCAAGTTGAAATATTTGTGATGCTTGCAAAACAAGTTCATAATAACCATAAGGCTAAAAACATGGTGTCTACATCTAGGTGTCTAGAATTGTTACATATGAATTTGTTTGGTCCATCCACTATACAAAGTTTCGGGGGAAAACTTCTATACTTTGGTAATAGTAGATGATTACTCTAGATATACATGAACTAAGATTTTGAATACTAAAACAAAGCTAGACTAGTAGCACAAGGCTACAATCAAAAAAGTAGCTATAGATTATCAATGAGACTTTTGACCTGTAGCTAGACTTGAGTCAATTAGGATATTACTTGCATATGCATATGCACATGACTTTAAACTATTTCAAATGGATGTCAAAAGTGCTTTTCTAGATAGTTTTATTAATGAGGAAGTGTACATTGCACAACCTCCCGGCTTTGCCGATTTTGAAAAACCTAATCATGTCTACAAACTTAAGAAAGCATTATAACGACTTAAGCAAGCACCAAAAGCTTGGTATGATCGACTTAAGACCTTCCTAGTTGACCATAAGTATACCATAGGCCTAGTAGACAACACTCTCTTCTCCAAGAAAAAGGGATCACATATTATCATAGTCCAGATATATGTGGATGACATTATATTCGGTTTAACTTGTCAATAGTTATGCAATGAATTTTTTAAAATCATGCATGATGAGTTTGAAATGAGTATGATGGGGGAACTAAACTTTTTCTTAGGTCTCCAAATAAAACAATTAGAAGATGAGATATTCTTCAACCAATCTAAGTATATCAAGGATATGCTTAAGAAATTTGGTCTTGAAGATTCTAAACCTATAAAAACACCAATGTCTTCCGAAACCAAACTCATCAAGGATGACGAAAGTGAATCCGTAGATAGCACTAAATATAGAGGGATGATTGGTAGTTTACTCTACCTAACGGCTAGTAGACTGGACATTATGTTTAATGTTTGTCTATGTGCACGCTTTCAAGAAGATCCCAAAACATCTCATCTTGAAGCCGTTAAATGGATATTTAAGTACATAAAAGGCACTACACATCTAGGATTATGGTATCCCAAAGGGACGGGAATGGAAACCACAATGTATGCTGACTCAGACCATGCTGGTGATTATGTTGATAGGAAAAGTACAAGCGGTATTTGTACTTTTGTAGGACACTGTCTCACCTCATGGTTTGCTAAGAAACAAACAGCCCTCTCCATATCAACAACTAAAGCCGAGTACGTGTCAGCAGGAAAAGCTTGCCAACAAGCACTGTGGATGAAACAAGCTCTCGTCGACTATGGAATTGTACTCAACGACATTCCCATTCTTTGTGACAACAAAGGAGCTATCGATCTTAGCAAAAATCCAGTCCAACATGCTAGAACCAAACACATAGAAAAAACGCCACCACTTCCTACGTGACAATGTTCAGTAGGGAAACCTTTCGACTTTCTTAGACTTAGATTAGGATTAATGAAACCTAGTGAGTAGATAAAGCATCAGGTCGTACCTTAGATTAATCAAACACGACAATAACAAAATTGTGTCCTGATCCTGCGGAACCAAACGACAATAAGGGCGGATCCCTTATTTTGGATCCGCCGGATCCGCGGCCTGCTGAGCTAATTTTCTGTGTATTAAAACAAACACCCTTTACTGTACATCACATTCCCCAAAAACACGCATCCCACTGGAATTCGATTTCTATCACACCAAACCCAGAAATTAGGTCATTCTCCACCATCAATTTGTGCTTAAATCATCTCTGTAAGTATCCTAATCATAATCTAAATCATAATCTGAGTCTAGGATTTCTATTTATTACACAAAAATAAAACATGGGGTTTTGTGCATTTTCTTTGTAAAATCATGAAGCATGTTTACTAAAATTGCATAACAAATCATATTAGGAATCGAATATCATATTGCATTATCATTTTTCATCAAAAACCCCATGAGAAATTTTTGCTAAAATCTTCTCACAACTAGGAAAAACGATTTTCAATCATTGTTCATTCAAATACAAAAACGTTATGCTTTTAAACATCACTTGCATAATGTCTCTTGAATGCTAAAGAGAATACATAACCAATATGTATTTTCGGGTACATTCAAACGTAGCTACATTGAATTAGGAGCGTTTGGGTTATCTCATATTTTCGTTATAAATCTTGCATAAATGAATCTTCATACATCAAAAGTCGAGATAACCGCACCTCCACATTGTCCCCATGTAGGCACTCACTAGAAATTAATATACGTATTGTTGGTAGTTTTAACTAAATTAAGAAATTTCTTGTGTCTAGGATAATCATGCCTCCTGCAACAAATTATGACCATAAGGGCACCATCAATTACCTACCTCAACACCACAAAACCAAAGGTCTCACCGAAGCTCAAGTAAATATCTTTAAAGCCTTAGAGAAACGCTATGTTCACGAAGGTAGAACCATAGACTCATCATTTTTAGAAGAAACCAATATCCGTGAACAATTAGCCGTTATCCAACTTGATTGTCTCCTCGACATAGATGAGCCTATCATTCCTAGGTTTATACTTGAATTTTATGCCTCCGTATATGCCTCCGTAAAACTTAGATCTGACGACTTTGGATCTTTAAGCATCCATTTCAAAGTAAACCATAATCAATTCAGTTTTCCTTTAAATCAATTCGGAGAAGTTTTAAGTATTCCAAATCAAGGAACTAGCTTTTATTCAGACAAGTGGCCTTTGGCCATTCTAGAATGCAACCTTGGCCGTATTCATCCATACGATACACCTCTCACTTCCAAAGAAATCATCCGAGACCATCTCTTCAATCCTAGAACCAACCCAACTAAGAAAATCCGAGGTAAACAAGTAAATCGAGATCCATTTGCCATGGAGCTTAATGAACTCAAACCCGAATTTAAGAAACTAGAGGAGATTCTTAGAGCCAACGTCATTAGCACTGTTGGTAATAGGGATCATATGAATGCAAGCCTGTGCTACATACTCTACTGTGTGTCGACCCACCAACAATTCAACTTAGCCTACTATATCGCCAAAAGAATGGCCGATATACCTGTCTTAGGTACCACCGCCATGCCATACGAGATGCTTCTTACCCGTCTGTTTAGAGCTTCTATACCTATTCCTCGAAATGACAGTGGTTTCCTTCCTATCTACACCGAAATCCCACACACCTTTGTTCCTCTTAGCGATCATAGGGTAGCCGTAGCAAGAGGTAAACGTGCTCATTCTCCAACCTCATCTTCATCATCATCGGCTAGTGACGAAGACGGTTTGCCCAACTCTAGGATTCATCCACCCGAATACTTGAATCAACTTCCTTCCATTAACAATGAATCCGAGGAGCTTCGACAAACAAAGGGAATGATGAAAAATCTAGGATGATGGATCATGAAACTTCACAAGAGTCACAAGAAAATGATCAAGATAATGAACAACAAGTGACATCTAAGGAGTGTTTGGATTTAGACTTTATTAGACAATGGGATGTTGAATTTATGTGTTTCTTAAGATATTATATTAGTACTCGACATACGTGTGAACTAACTCAAAATTGCAGGTCGATAACGCATGTTGTTATCAATTTTCCAAGATTAAGCCCCCGTTTGGCTTAACTCCCATTATGGTAAGATATTATGATCGGATTGATCTATGTGTATACGTGTGTTAGAATCTATATGTTTAGTATATTTGTATCACATATTAGCTATTACATATGATCGGATTGATCTATGTGTATAGAACTCACTCAGAAACCACTCCCATCATCACCTATTCACTCGCCTCCACGTCAGAAACTTAGGAGAACTACTGAACCCTATTTAAATGAGGAGTTGAATTGGTTGTCCGACAACATTCGAGGTTGGACATAATTCACACTAAGAAACGATTTGGAAAGAAGTTGAGCCAAATTCTCCATTACCTACGTCACCACTCCCACCTACCCCGGTAGCCCGGCATAGAAAAGTTGGGATTTTAGCATTTTATGAACCCGAATCTTTTATGATAATATTTCGGAACTACCTCAATGGAATTATTAAGAATATACACCTACACTTAGTATCGATTTTACTACAATTTCCACCCTACCCCACTGCTTCACCCCTAGACATGATCAGGATAACGTCACCATACGTTACCACCACCACTATCATCATCCCCCTCATCGTCAGTTGTACTCGACTACCCGTTAAGACTACTCACCCAGACTTACCCATTTACACCTCACCAACTGGAGCCGACTCCTAGAGAGAATTTACCCTCTCAGGTCTTCCTCACCATTACTATTTCCAACTGCTTTCACTCCTCCAACCGAGTCCTCGAGACTGGAGAGAACTTCAGAACAGTAGTTACCCACACACCTACTCCTCCCACCAGCATGACGCGACTGGAGCGTCATAAAGAACAGATTGATACACTCCAGAACATCATTGACAAAACACCACTCACGACCAACGACACCCTACCTGACCCTTTTATCCTACAAGATGGACTTTCAGGACGGACTGACAAGGTTTCAGTCAGAAATATTGAGAAACACTCCCACATGACAATCCTTACAATGAGAAAGACAGAGGTATACTAACCTGCTGCATGTAACATTAATAAAAGACCTTGTATCGTTGATTTTGTAAAAACAATCGATCAAGCTATTAATATTGTCATATTTACAGTGATTATATCCAGACCTACCATAATATTACCTACGATTGTTAAGATTCATTATACCTGCCATAACTAGGCTACAACCATAGAACTCCCTAAGACAAAATTTCGGAGGAAAACTTGATGAATGAAGAAAAAGTTGCTGAACTTCGGCTTTTGTAGATAAATCAATTTGTTCCTTAGCAATCCCATACCGAGAGTTGATCATTCATCTACGATACTACCCAAACACATCTCGAAATTAGATTACAGTAGGGATTCAATTCAGACTATCATCAAGGAAATAAGCAACTCCAATTTGTTTTCGCTAAAGGGCCTAACGAAGTACTAAAGTTATCCAGGAGATAGTAACCAACATCATTGCAATAGTACTCGAAGTAATCTCACTTTAAGAATATAGAGGAAGTGACTGGATCTACCCATACCATGACCCAAGGATTTCTAGATCAAAAGTTAAGCGAAATACTGCAAGAATCAATGCTCAACCCAGAATATCACTTAGGACAAGAAGACCAGTGAAAGAAAATGGAAACTCTTTAGAACCTTAACAACGTCAAAGGATGACACCTATGTTTAAGCAGAAGATAAATTCCTATTGTGGATAAGTAAACCCTAGTTTAAAACTTTCTAAGTTGTATTTCCTTATGTACTTTGCCTTAAGTACGATGGATGTAACCTAAGTGCAACAACCATCTTTCTACCGTATGAAGACTCTACCTTGTAATATTTCCTAAATAATCATAATCCACGTCTATTTCAATCTCTATTCTATTCTCCCTATTCATAGTCGTTATGTAACGATACCCTGATATCACTTTGGGAATTTGATTTAACACAATTTCTGACCAAACAATAGATTATTGCCACCTTGTAAGAAATTCTCACCCAAAACCTAAGTTTATACCGAGGATATCCTATATTCATTTTAGAAATTCCTGACTTATCCTCAGAATATGAACAAAAACTTCTTAATTCTTTTGAAGGTAATCAGAGGGTGTCCGACTTTGTGACGGAACCATTATAATTGAACCATATAAAACTCTTTGAGGAAGCATAAATATCACGGTGACTGAGTCAAGCATTACATTATTTGGTCCTCAAATTATACATAGCCTGATCAACTATGTCTAATTTAGGAAGAATCATGTCATGAATGAAACAGTTATCTTTCAGATTTCCTAATAACAATTTCCATTCAAAAGAAAAAGTTTGAGACAAAATAAATTGCCCATAAACGTCACTTTTGGCCAACCACAAATAATTACCTACACATATTACCCACCATAAGAAACTGAAAAAAGTACAAGCATTAGAAACCTAAGAATTCACAAGGACTTATGGGAAGCACAAATAACATAAATTTTATTAGAGACCATAGAAATTAGTACATAATGACAAAATTAGCAACGATAATGCTAAAGTTACAACTATTTATTCCAACCTTCCTACTATCTATTTTCGCCACGCCATATCCACGATAAGGACTACAATCACCAGCGGGATGACAAACGCTAAAATCACGACCAAATATTGGAAGTCTTCTTCCGGAGCGTACCTCAAGTAGATAACCACAAGAATGACGTACACAATCGCTAGCATAGTGATGAAGTGTGGCATTTTTGAGATATGGAATAAGAGAAAAATAGTTTGTGGAAGAATAGAAATTAAAATGAAGTAATTATAGGCTAAATCTAATCGTTGGAACCAAAACTAGCCGTTGAGGGCACTATTCACGACCGTTGGTATACACTGTTCATTAGCCGTTAAATTCCCAAAGTTCATGACCATTATTCTCATTATTCACAGTCCTTAGGTTTATTAATTGAACAACCATTCAAATCTATCTCAGTACGAACGAATCTAGCAGAGTTACGTTTCATTGATTTTCAAATTGAAATTTCTCGACAACATTTTTCCATATCCCCTCACCCTTGAACACCACATTATTCAAACACCTATCGCGGACTGAACTTCGGGACGAAGTTCAAAATTTAGGGGTAGATACTGTAGGATACCGCAAAAATCCATTGTAATAAATCTCGTTGATTAATACTAATCTGGTGTTACCATTTAACAAAACCCATTTTTACGGGGAAATTAAAAAATTTCTCTTATTGTTAACATTACCACGTTACATTTTCGCGACACATACTACGAGACACGAATAAACCACGACACCTCATTTTCACTAAATTCAAACGTCCCAAATAATGACAAGCTTTTCTACAATTTGAATATTTAACTCAATTCCAACTTACCTTCATTTTACAATACGAAGTTATGTATGCAAACTCTTCTTACATGTAATATGTAGATCATGCAAATTCTACTCCATAATAAATCGATCTATTTCTTTTTCACAAGCAAAATGTGTCCACTTGGTTCTATATCTTTTATATACGATCTACCCTTTTATTTTTCTTCTTGATATAGAAATATTACATAGATCCTTCGGATGATACAAACCAAACCGAACCTTTTTATAAAAATATGTAATCAATGTATACCTACTATAACCACTTGAGCAACATGTTATCTTAGCTCATACATATTCCCTCACATATCATACCCCAATTCCCACATGTTTTATATCTCCTCATTCCACGTATACATTGAAAGGACATCAAAAATCTACTAAATATCTACAATATCTTCCTACCCATTCTCACACGTTTCATTTCCTTATATATAAATAAGGATAGGTAAATCTATAAAAATCTAACACAATCTGCAATACCATTGGTCCTTGCTAGATTTCCTTATCTATATTTTACCTATCTCTACACTATATATACACACACTTATAAACTTCACAGCCGACAATCCCATCTCCCTACCTCTCTCTCCTCTCATTTTCCGGTCACGAATCCGGCCACCGCAGCACCACCGCTCCTCCTCTTCCTACACCACCACCACCAAACTTCACCAACTAATCTCCTTAATCTCCTCATCATTTCCCTATACTTCACGCGCCAAGGAACCCACCCTCATCTATTCTCTTTATTTTCGGTAGCTATGATTTTTCCGGCGAGTTTTTCGGCAACACAAGTTGGAGGTAACAACGTATAGATCGATGGTATATATTTTATTCCGGGTATTTGTTTGGTTTGTTTGGGTTCGAGTTTTCCAGCCACCACAGCCGCCGTAGCAGCACCACCACAGCCATCACCTCCACCACCTTGTTCTTCTCCTTCTCGTCATGGTAAAACCGAGAAAACTATTTTGTTACTCATTATTTTGGTAAACCGCTTATTATTATTGTTGTGTTTCGTGGATTTAAAACAAGTTATATATATTTTTCGTGAATCTAAAGTTATGATAACAAGTTAATAAGTGTTGGTGGATTAAAATTATGGATTAAAAACGTTTTTCATTTTTGATTCGTGTGGTAAGAAAATCAAAGTGTGGTCGTTTGTTTTGAGTTGGGTTACGGGTCGGGTCAAAACCCGACTAAGATCCGGGTTATGACCCGTATGAGTCACGGGTCAGTTGGATGTTGTTATTTATCTTGGTTTAGTTCTAAAAATCCTTGCGGGATTGATATTACGGAGTCGTGGTTTTGGTCTCAAGTTGATGAGAGTTGGCTCATTCTAAGTCTTATAAGTTCATTGTGGATGTCGATCATGTTGGTTTTGGTCTCGATATAGTTTTGGCTGCGTTTTGGGTTGAGACCGAGACCGCTAGGGTCCCGGCAATATTATTGGAATTATTGTTGTTGCTCGTTGTTGTCGTTACTGGTTTAAAGCCGTGACCAAATGGTCTCGGTGTGAAATAGGTAGTAATACTCTTGGTCTCTTGTTGTGTTGTTCCGACTCGTAGAAATCACCCACGAGGGTGATATATTTTCTTTTTGAGTTCCTGCATTTAGTTGAGTTAAGTATTGGATGAGTAATGGGCTTAATAGCCCATGACATGGGGTGTGTTTGATTTAAAGAATGGGCCGAAGCCCAATGATGTGTGTTTGTACATGGGCTCATAAGCCTAATGTAAAACTAATGGAGTTTGCTTGTCTAATATGGGCCAAAGCCCAATGACTGTTGTTTGGCTAAAAGGCTCACAAGCCCATAAGCCTAAAATATAAAAAGAATGTTGTTTAAAAATTGGTTAGTGACACATTAGTACGTTTCGGGTTGAACTTGGAAATGTGAATTGAATTTGAATACGGGATAGGATTATTATGCTTGGACGTCTGGAAAATCAAGGATCATTATTGGACTTACGATATTAGATAGCGGACTTATTGAACATTTTGACTCGAGACGGTATAATATATTAACTTCAAGATGAACTTAATATATTAAACATGAAACGGACCCAAAATCTTCAATAAAAATAAAACTAATATTTACAAGAATAATAGTGAGACATGAACTTATTGAATATTGTAATTTCAGATTTGGTTAGTCCAAGTCTCAAACGATTCGAGAAAAACTAATTTTATTAGTTAAACTTATTTCTATTTATAAAACGTTTATGTTTTATACAAATTATTTGGGGATAACGGGGTAAATGTCGAAACGTACAAACTGACTTATTTACTTAAGGTGTTTATTTGTCGTTAACTTCTAGAGTTTGTCTCTTTAGTTTGAGTCCTCGTCAGTATTCCCTCGACTATGTCGTTGTTTATTCCTTTTGGCGTGAGTTGGATGTCGAGTCTATGTCTTCTTACCACACCACACGAAACGTTGAAACTAAGCTTTTGATAAGTTTTGAAAACTGAGTAATCCACGAAAACTACGACACATTGTCTTTTATAGACTTTATTACTTTTGCGAGACGTATTTTGAGATAACCGTATACGTATTAGGTTGTGCCGATCCTAGACCGTTGTGTATCGCCGTGCTTGTACCTCCGTGTACCCTCGTGCCGTATGTTTTGAGAACGTTGTGATAAGCTCTAGATGCCAGTCGTGTCAGTGTGATCTTTGCTTTGCTGTGGCTAAGGTGAGTCGTGGCCCCTACTTTTAATACTTGTTTTAATAACACTTTTGGGGGAGATACATGCTTTAACTATTTTAAGTTTACTTATATACTTTGGAAAACTCTCATGATTTACTCAAAATCATAAACTCTGTTTTACATGTTTGAATCACCCTTGAGAGAAATATATGTTCGTTATATGTGCAAGTTGCTTGCTTAGCTTAAACACTGAATTTGAACGATAACATTTTCAAACTACTTGATGTAACTTGACACTGAGATTCATTGTATGCATTCATATAACAAATGAATGTACTGTTACTTTACTATGATATTTCTACATTTCACTGGAAATAATTGCCAAGACCAGAATACGTATATTTTATGAACCCCTGAAACCTATATTGCCTAAGTTTACTTTATTGCCATAAAGTCCCTCGATCATGAGCCATTAATCACTGCGGTGAGCGCGAATATAGTGAACAGCTTCGAAACCTCTTAGAGGCTGACGACCTATCCCACTAAATACTTGGACGGAATGCCTATATGGTTAGTCGTATTTAGTCGCGATGCGCTATATTTGAGGAAAATATGAATTGGCAAATCACCTATTACATGAGGGCTAAAAACACCCATCAGTAACCCTGATGGGACACTCCGTTTTACGGTACTCTGTTAACGTTTTGCGTGTCATGAGGCTTAGGGCAATATAACTTTATGAATATATGAATGTTTCATATATATTAGGATACAGCTGTATTTAGTTAAACACCACTCCACACTGATAGATTTCAGACACTAGATTAATGTTTCCACTATGTGTTAGGATTATGGATCCTGTATTTGAAACTTAATTGTTATCATATGTGAATTAGTTGTGACTTCTAATAAAGACAACCCAAATTGCTTGGTATATCGTTCTTTTAAACGTTGACCCATCATATCATTTCGAGCGTATAACAACGTAGCTCAATTTCAATTAAAACTTGAAACTTATGATCATCTGAGTTCATAAATGATTTACTCATGAATTTTTACTCAATCACAACTTGATATTTACTTCAGAAAGTACTAGTATTTATTTCGACAATCACTGTACACCTCTTGAATTTATTGAAAGAAGTTATTTTCCATTAAACTCCACGAACTCACCAACCATTGTGTTGACATTTTAAGCTTGTTTATCTCAGGTAATTAACGGAGCAGGACAAGACACGGAGCGGGCATCTTATACTCTGATAAATAAAATGGTGTAAAATCAAATATGTCATTCTTCCCAAATTACCACATTTTTGTGGGATTTTCATAACAGATATTTTTCCTTTGTACCAAAACTATTATTTTGAATGACATATAACTTTCAAAACGCCTCTTCCAGGCCGTTTTTCTGAAATTTTAACTCGATCCTCACCGTAACACCCTAATTGCTTTTCCGTTGCCACTAAACAAATTAGGGGGTGTTACACAACTCCATTTCTATGGATTGACTTTGATAATATGACAAACAACTTTATCTTACTCCAAGTTTTTGGAAACCAATACCTCTTTAAACATCTAATCCAAAAACCAATTTCCATACACTTTAGAGTAGTATAAATTAGAAGCCTTAGGATGATTTTCACTCACATTCTCATAATCATATCTGCACAATTTCACAATGCATAACTCCAACAATTCACACACATCTAGACCACACAGAAGGACCGCTAGAATTAGCGTAAGACCATACTGGTTCATAAATCCCAGCTCTAATGTGAACTTCCCTACCATATCCGCTACTAGTTCAACACCCATCATAACTCCTGTGATTAACATACCATCACCCGTTTCAACTCAACCATCACGATCACCATCACCTATCATAATTCCACTAAGTACCACACCATCACCTACATCAAGGTCACCATCACCTACCATAACTCCAATAGGTAATACACCATCTCCAACTCCATTTCAACCAAGATCACCATCATCTACAACAACACCATTAGCTTCCTCACCACTACCCACATCATTTCAAGTGAGAAAATCATCATCACCTCCACAATCACCTAACTTGCAACCCCATGATCTACTTACCACATTCCAAAACATTGATGAATCAATGTGGCTCAATCAACCAAACACTCAAGGCAATGAGGAAATTGACTCAAACTTACATGATACTAAGAACTTAGAATCCATTTGGATTGCCTCCATCATATCTTCATCAAACCTAAACAATCCTCTGCAATAGGCATTTTCAGTCCCTTCCTAGCTTTCTTCCATAAGAAACTCTTAGAAATTTTTAGGACTCGTTTTGGTTGTTCTCTTTTTATGTTGTAATATCATGTTTTGTGACCTTTGTCACAAACAAATTTTCAATGAATGGATGTTATGTCTTTATGCTTGTAGGTGATCACTATTTGGCATAATATCTTGTTTTGCATGATTTACTAACAACCTTATATGGTTGTTTTGAGTTCTCATTATGATTAGACCACTTAACTATCATGTTTGGTTGACATATACATGTTCATTTAGCTACTTGGTTAGATTGATTTACAACTAACCTTTATTTTGTAGCTTCTCTCAACCTTGAATCATATACGCTGGTACCCTAGCAACGGGGAGTATAGATCAAGGGGGAGTATACTATACTAACATCATAGTATAGTTGTTTTTAACTTCACATAATGCTTTGATCAAATGTACATTAGGTACTAAATTTTGATTAGACACTTCATTTTGACTTTTTAAAGTCAAATAGGTTGACCTTCTTGTTTGGTTGACCATTGCATATGCATTTTGCTTCTTGATTGAAGTTGTTCATTACTAACTTTTCTTTTATAACATCTCATACTCTTGAAATGTATACGTTGGTACTCTAGCAATGGGGAGTATACATCAAGGGAGAGCATATCATATTCTAACCATTTGTTTTGTAGGATCATACATCATATCCTTGGTTCTCCATTTAGGGGGAGTATAAATCAAGGGGGAGCTTTAAAGTTCTCAAAATCGCATTCCGCTACGCATAACTTCTTTTTGTTTCAACAAAAAGGGGGAGAAATGATTAAGTTCTCATCACTGTGAAACATCACAGTACACACTTTTTGCTTAAAATAGATTTAAAACTTGCATAAACTAACTTAATCTATATTTTTAAAAGACTCATCCTTTATTTAAGTTCTTTACTTAAAAATACATTTTATGTTTTGTCATCAACAAAAATGGGGAGATTGTTAATACAAATATCGTCCCAAAAAATGTTATTTATATTCTACGATCTTTGCTTAATTTTGTTAATGACAAATACAAAGTTTATCTTTAAGCAAAGCATAAATAAGATTAAGTCTTTTACATTTATAGTGATAAGTCTTTTTAAAACACATTTACACATTACATGTTTGCTAGGAAGAACATCACATACATTTACATGTTTATTCCTTAAAATAGAAACTTTATTATTAAATATTAGGATGACATCATGGCATGCATCATGAACATATCTTAGAAAGATTTTGAGATATTTTGTTTAGATCTTCAAGCCAAAGAGTTGACATTTGAAGATATGGAAAGATTGTGCAAGATTTGGAAAGATATGAAGATCTCTTAGCTGGCCTGACATGGCGGATCCAAAGCCATACAAAGGCGGATCCAATTTTTGGGATCCGCCGGATCCGCCAACTGTTGTTCAGCTTTGCCTATAAATAGCAAGCTGATCATTTGGCCATTTTTATCACTTACATAGCATAAATTATACATTCTTTCATTTACATATTACTAACCCATATCATTCATAGTGATCTTCCTTTTTGTAGCAAAAGAGATCAAGCATTAACAAGCTTCAACATTCTGTTGCAAGACTTGATAGTTACCTACTGTGTAACTCATTAGAATTTAGGCATCATTGTTGCATCTTTTATTCAGTAGAATCCGGTTAGTGTTTTAGTCCTCAAAACACATAGAGTGAAAGGGAGTAGTTGTACCCTTGTAAAGAACTCGACATCTAGCTTAGTGTCGGTAATTATTTAGGCGATGTCAGGTTGGTTCTACCTTAAACTAGAACCCGGTATCTAGCTTTGTACCAGAAAAAGGTGTAAGCGACGTGTATTAAGGTTTTCTCCGCCGAGAAGGGAGTTTGTTTCTTAGTGAAGAAAAACTCTCGAGTTAGAGGCTCGATGAGTGGAGTAGGGTAAGGAAGAGAGTTCTTGTAGCCGAACCACTATAAATCTTCGTGTTGTGGTTTGATTGTTCTTTTCTCTACTTACTTGCTTATATAGTTGATTGTGTACTATTACTTTGAAATCACGATAAGTCACAAAGCTAATTAAATTTTAAAAAGGTAAAAGCTATTCAACCCCCCTTCTAGTTTTCTACAGTATGTATGAAATTAATTATAAAAGTAGGCTAATATATGAAAATTGTTATGGATAATTATTAGTGGATGTCCATATAACCCATAATAGTCCCATGGCCCATGTTAGCTATTAGGGTTTTTGCCCTAATGTTTGTCTATATATACTCTTTGTAAATCTCATAGTTAATAATCAAAAAGAAGAATATTCATTCCCTCAATCTTGTATTCACAACACGTTATCAGCACGCTCTTAAGATGATTTTCGATCGAGGTAACTTTTGAACCATTCTTCGTATCTTGTTTGACCATCAATAGTTTTGTTTGCTACTGTGATTATTATATGATACATGCATGCAATCTTTGATTAAAAATTTATTTCGTTATTGATTTTTTTTATCTATTAAACATACAACAAAACATATATATGGCAGTGGTTCAATGAGTCATCCGACTGATAAACAATAAGTATAATATAAAATTATATTGAAAGTCTAGCGAATCATGTGTGTAGTTTATAAAATATATAATTTATTTTTCTAATAGTTTATGTCATCATCTACGTAATGTGTATTCTTCTGTACATGGTATGATTTGGCCGATCATTATAAAAGAAAATCTTAAATAATTTGTATGAACTTGAATACTCCGTATTAATTATTTTTGTGATATTGAGATCGCATGTTTAATATATACAATGTTTTATATTGACATACATTAAAGGTATGATCTATGTATTAATTCCTTAATGTTATTTGTTGCGATTTAGTTTTTTTTTTTTTTTAAACTGTTTATTCTACGTGAGATTCTTATCTAGCTAATGATATAATATAACTTATTGGTTGCTAATTGACTTTTGATTTTTGAATTGCTATTACGGTTCATTTGTTTATATGGCTTCACTTGTATAATACAAAAGTAAAAATTAAGATTTTATGGTAAATTTGTGAGATTCGTTTTTTGCTGTTGTTGTCAAGAATTCATAAATTAAATAATACGGCATAGGCCGTGAAACAATGATCGGGTTAATTATGTAATTAGAACAACATAAGACAAACAAGTACTACTAAAGGTTGTGGTAAAGCTTGTCATATATAATTCATCTACGGGTGAAAGATTTTTTTTTTAGACTTGTGAATGAGTCGGCCACGTAATTACTTAAGGTGAGTTTACATATGCATAGCGAAAATTTGATGTTTAATTGTAGTTACATCTAAACTGACTTCGCATCTCATCCAACGCGATTGATTCTATTATCTATAGCTCATGTAAAACTTCATATGTTAAGACTCAATAGTGCTATATAGTTAAATTAAAAAAAAAAAAAAAAAAAAAAAAAAAAAAAAAAAAAAAAAAAAAAATTATGCGTCGAATATTATTTTGTGCATAATGAATATAACTCTCTACATTAATGCACTAACTTATTTATTTAAAATAGTGATTATCTGGTGTAATTATGAATATATGATGTATTAGTGCATAATTTAAAGCTACTTTGTTCATTTTAAGAGTTTGATACGATTATTAGTTGGACAATATTCCACAACCAAACTTCTACCTCATATGGTGATTTAAGTTTACTTCGAGTTTAAAATTTTATATGTAAACTTCATTAGCTCATACTACATTTTGTATACAAGATTCTGGTAACATGAAAATTTTAGATCTCGAAACAATTCTAAGCATTAACATCAAAACCAAGAACCAACTTGAAAATATTTAAAAGAGTAAAATGCAGAAATGGTCCCTGTGGTTTGCCCAGATTGCAGGTTTAGTCCTTGTGGTTTCGAAAGTGCAGGCGGCCTCCCTGTGGTTTGCTCAAAATTGCAAAAATGGTCCCTATGGTTTGCTCAAAATTGCAAAAATGGTCCCTGTGGTTTACTCAAATTGCAAAAAAGGTCCCTGTGGTTTGCTTAAAAATTACACGTCGAGGGACCAAAACGAAACCAAGGTTTCCCCACAGGGAGGCCGCCTGCACTTTCGAAACCACAGGGACTAAACCTGCAATTTGGGCAAACCACAGGGACCATTTCTGCATTTTACTCTATTTAAAATTGTTAGATCATACAGATTTAGTTAGGCACACTCCAAATTAATGGCAATGGTTTTTGGGTCTTAAATTGCCATGATTAAAAACAATAGTTGGGTGGATGACATTAGCTGGAGTGATTTTTATTGTTGCACTCGTTGTTGCTGTTGTAAAAAAGGAGTAGTGCATGCCTTTACGAAAATATTGTGTGCCATTAGGCATGTCTTAAAGAATTATTTGACCATCAAGTGAAAGAAATTCTTGTAAGTGCGCGATATCCCCGATGGTCCTAAAGACCATACTGATGATGAAACTTATTTGGAAGCTGATGATTTTCTTACAGATGATTAATTGGTAGAGTCAAGCCATGAATAATTTTTCTTTCAGTGTTTTGTTAGGAATTTTCTTTAAGTGTTTGGTTTGGAATTTTCTTTAGGTGTTTTTCTTAGGCTTTCTTGATTATGTTTGGATTCCTATTATTTTTGGCTATGAATGTTTTATTAGGCTTTATTTTATTTATTTTATTTCTTTGGTGTCCATTATATTTTTTTATAACACATAACCTATTTAAGGCTATCTAGTTTGTTATGTGATCTGAGTTATAAACATGTTTATAGCAATATAGTTGAATGACGTATACAGATTTTATTTTACATATTATTGTTTTGTGGCCAAGCATAGTAACGTGCATAATTTATTTATTAATTTTTGTTTCTGTAAATTCTTTAATGGACATTATGTTATGATATATGATGTATATGTGTTAAGAATATTGTGCAACTTGTATTGATTGGCAAACCGGTTCGACCATTCCGGTTTAGTGATGATGCGAAATATATAGAAGAATGATGTGTTTCTTCCAAGATAAATTTTTATTGTTCTCAGTGGAAGTTGGTTATTTACTTATCACCATAAAATACAAATAAGGACTTGCTTCCTTAAATTGTGGAAAAATATAAAGGGCATGTATGTAGGCCTATACATGTGCCATATGGATCATTTTGATTTATAAAATCGATGCATCGTCAAAATGATCATCAAAGACGCAACTTAAGATTAGCGTGATTAATGGCTCGGCTTATAAAATGCGAGCACGGTTTTCCAAATTAAATTATTAAAAATGGTGGTGAAAACTTCCAAGTATTGGGCGATTATTGGAATAAGTGTTGAACATAAAAGTAGCCCATGTTCATACGCGAATTGCTTTTGTTGAAACGTTTATAAAACGTCTTCAGTTGATTGCAAAGCCAATAATATTGTGAGAACAAAAATTTTAGTTTATGGGGCATGTTATGATATATGAATCGCATCTTGCCAACAATCTATAATGAATCCTCCCCGTTAGAATGGTTTTGGTCACAAACCAAATTTCCCATGTGAGATTTTGTAATTGTGTGATATATAGTAAATACACCACAACACACAAAATGGGATATTTAAATTGATAATTCATTCAGGGGGAGAGAATGAGCAGCGAGAAATATGGAATGAATTATGATATAGATGTTGATTCTCACATTAATGAATATGAACTTAAAGTTCAAGGGACAAATAACATTCCAGATATAGTAAATGCCAGACATATTTAGTGACCTAAAGAAAGTGACTAGATCATATTATGCTGCTATTGCTCCAATTACAATGTGTGTCCCAACAGTAAAATCATTGATTGGTAGTAAGTCTATGGCACGTCTGCAGCGTGATAGACGAATCGATTCCAAATAAAAAGTCCTCGAATGAATAGATAAAATGGAGCAATAAATTAAGATGGTCGAATCGAGGTAATAAAGACCCCATAATAGTCTCTGAAAGAAAAACTAGACATGAAAGGATATTGAAAACCCCGGGTACATGAAAAAAAAACTTTGAGATCTCAACAAATGATAGAATATAATGTCTAGTAAAGTGTGGAATCGAAAAGAACTGAAATGACGTCGATAATACTGTATATAATAATGCGCATGATAAATACAAGGTGAGGATCTTGGATATCTACAAGAAGTGTAGTTGTAAAATGAATGGCCAAAGAATATAAAGACGCAAGTAACTAATGAACTATGAAAGTCTCTTATGATGAAACGTGATTATTGGGTGAAATCCATACACATGAATGTTATGAGAAAGGATATTTAATGTTATGTCTGGCAATATGAGAAATAAGTTGTATGCGTCTAATATTATAAAACAAGAGCTCATTTTTGTTGAGATTCCTTAAGGAATATAGAATGCATGGAACACGTGTCATGATTTAAAATTCTCGAGAATAGTAGTTGATCAAATTGAACCACAGTAAATCAAATATTTCAATATTTTCAAGGTACAAAGGATATGGGTTTATATTTTACTAACCCGTCAAAACAAGTTTAGTTAGTTTTGCAGATGCAGGATATATGTTTAACTTACAATGATCGATCTCAACATGGATATATTGTTACAAGTGGCGAATATTTTTCCTGGCATTTGATAGAGCAAACAATCAAGGCGACTTCATCAAACCATACATAAATTCTGGAAAGGAGATAGCAACTATTGCATGAAGATAATGTAGCATACCTTGCTATATTCAAGTAACGTTACATCAAAGGCGACAAGACACTTCTCATTCCAGTGATGATTTCGTTGACCTATTTACAAGATACCAAGTGATGTAGTCATCAGAGGGAGATAATACGCGCTGCACTTTTTTTGTCCTTAGTCATGGTTTTGTCCCACTGGTTTTCCTGGCAAGGTTTTTAATGAGGCAGCATTCCCTAAGCGTATTAACAATATGGACATCCAAGAGGGATCGGAGTGTTATGGATAATTATTAGTGGATGTCCATATAACCCATAATAGGCCCATGACCCATGTTAGCTATTAGGGTTTTTGCCCTAATGTTTGTCTATATATACTCTTTGTAAATCTCATAGTTAATGATCAATAAGAAGAATATTCATTCCCTCAATCTTGTATTCTAATACAACAAAATTAATCCTTTGAAAAATTAGGGCCTAAGGACTTTGCTTTACTCTTAAGCCACTTGGATTACTCTCAGTTGAGATAAAAACGCACAATCACTTTATAAATACAAAACATAAACAATCCGATAACCATCTTTTATTCATCGATAATAAACCCTAACTGCAGTTCGATCTATTCAATGGCTCAAGAATGCTGCCGTAATATATCAGCCAACACCACCTCCGTACGTTCTTTTTATTCATATCTTACGTAACTTTTTATTTTGTTTTATATGTAGCAGGGTTTACGATGATCGTTATTTTCATGAACAGGTTATCACTAAAACATTACTTGATGATGCACAAAAGGGTTTCGAGAATGGAAATATGGTTTGTTCGCCGTTGTCACTTGATATTGTATTGGGAATGCTGACGGTTGGAGCCGAAGGGGATACACTGAAACAATTGTTAGGGTTTCTTAGATATGGAAGCATCGACCAATTTCTTTCTCAGTCACCAAGTTCCAAACTTTTAGCACAGAGTTTATCGAACCAGAATAGTGGTCTTGAATTCACTTTAGCAAATGGTGTTTGGGTAGACAAACATGTAAAACTTGAATCTCCTTACCAAAGGATTCTTGAAGATTTTTACAAAACACAAGCCAAATCTGTGGACTTTAAAAACAAGGTAAATTTATCTCAAAGTGTTTAGCTTTTTTTCTTTGAAATTTATATCGTTAAAAAATTCATTCTTATTAATCAATATGGTTTTTTAGGTGAAGCTTAATGAAGTAGTTAAAGAAATTAATTCATGGGTAAAGAAGGAAACTAAGGGTTTGATACCCTCAGTTGTTGAAACGAGTGATTTTAAGGAAGATGACTTTCTGGTGTTGGCGAATGTTTTGTATTTTAAAGGCGAATGGTATAAAGAATTTGCAGCACAACTGACAACTAATTATGTCTTTGGTCTCATCAATGGGGACACAGTTTCAGTCCCCTACATGACACTCCATAAACCAAGTTTTAATTATGGTTCCTTCAAGGGCTTCAAGATGATCAAACTTCCGTATAAACGTAACGACCAATCAAACAA
Organism: Artemisia tridentata subsp. tridentata; assembly: GCA_021014915.2. Classification (NCBI taxonomy): domain Eukaryota; kingdom Viridiplantae; phylum Streptophyta; class Magnoliopsida; order Asterales; family Asteraceae; genus Artemisia; species Artemisia tridentata. Next base: position 76,905,469 of record CP139504.1, read on the forward strand.
TTTCTCCATGTATATCTTTCTCCCAGACAAGCAAGATGGATTGCAGGATCTGCTTAAACTTTTTCATTCTAATGATGCTTTGTTTCATGGAGATTTTGACCTTAAATGGACGACATTTCGTCACCTTTGGATACCAAAGTTTAAAATATCTACTACATTTGAACCTGAAGCTGTTATGAAACAAATGGGATTAACATTGCCTTTTTTAAAAACAAATAGAGAGTTTAGCGGGATAGTAAAGAACAGTATGATTTATGTGTCGAATATATTTCAGAAATCTGTTATTGAAGTTGACGAAAGAGGAACAGTAGCTGCTGCTTTTAGTATGATTATGGGATCTTTTGGCGGGTGTGCACGTGCACCGGAAATTGATTTTGTGGCTGACCATCCGTTCATGTTCATGATAAGAGAAGACACTTCTAAAGGTGTTTTGTTCGTCGGAGTTGTCCTCGACCCTAGTTTTAACTAGCTATTTTCCTAGCCGGACTACTCTAGCTACTTTATATATCAGTACGTAATGAATTGAATTCAGTCTAGATTCTATGTTTTTTCTTAATATTTGTATATTTTATTTTCCTATAGAACGTCGTGTATTGAAGGTTTTTGGAGAATCCTGTTAAGTCTTTGTGCAGAGTCGAAATATTTGGTAAGTTCTTGATATATCTATGATAGTGAACATCATCAAATTGAAGCGTTTCAGTACTTGTGTATACTGCATTTACCAAAGCCATACATGACCCTGGTTTTGAGTCAGTGATGGTGCGACCGATTTTAGACCTGTCTTCTTGCTGTGCAAATACAACATTTGTAGAACCCAGGATAAACATATTAGGAATATATTCTAAATGTTGTAGATTTAATTTCATAGAACTCATATATCCTTAATAATCAAAATGCTTGGTTAATAGGAGCGATCTTCATATATACTTGGTTAAAATGCTATAGATTTCACAGGGATAGTCGACAATCAACTAAAGGGTTCCCTTGGTTAAAATGCTGCAGATTTCACAGGGATAGTCTGATGATTGACCAAAAAATTAAGTTTGATTTTGCTATTCCTAGCATCAGTATTTGTTTTTTTCTCAAAATGCATTTTCGTTGCTGTTTACATGGGCTTTGAGCATTTGGTGTGGTATGATTGAAAGTTTAGTTGGCGGGTTTCTAATAAGGGTTGCGCCCGCTAGAATGAATCTTGACCGTAGGGGTATTACTAACGGTTAGATAGCCATTGGCGGCTTTTTAAAGCTGTTTTGTTTGTTGGAGCTGTTCTCAACCCACATGATAATTAGCTATTGTCCCTTCTGAACTAGATGTCGCCATGGAAGTTTTTAAGAGAACAACGCCCATGTTAATATGCGCTTTAAATTGCCATTTACATATTCATTCTTCGGGTCTCGTTTGATCTGACTTGATATGGCATCGTGCTAAATAAGACGCAGAAGCCTTAAGCTATTATATTGAACTTGATTAAAAACACATGAAAGCTGTTATATTGTTTATACTTAACCAGCAAAAGCCATTCATTAGTTTGATATTGCCAAATTAACCGCACCAGCATAAAAAGCAGCACATTATACTGGTTCTGGTTCTTCATCGTCGATGGTGGTGATGAGTTCGTTATAAACATATTTATAACTGGTATTTGTTGTTTACTTAATACATGATGAGTCGTTATAAATGTAGGATAACTGTTTGTTACCCTACTAGTTAGTGATGGAAGCCCGAATTAGTTAATTAAGTGCTGCGAAAGTTTTCGAGTACCCTATATAAGTTTGCTCATCCACCATACTAAAAAAAAATAAATATATAACTCTTACAAAATGACAAACAAAAGCTAGCCCTTAATCAGTTGTTGATATATGATGATCAATTTTTGATATTGAATCAGCATCAAGTTAACTGATGATCGAGATCTTTCAAATTTACCATGGATTAAAAAAATAATAATAATAAAAATAAATAAATAAATACTCAAATAATAATAATAAAAATAAATAAATAAATACTCAATTAATTATGTCATGTATTTAATCGGCATTTTGTTGTAGTTTGACATATTTCAGTTATTTGACGTAGCGCATTTGAGGGGTAAAGAAACAGAATTTAACCGGTGAAATTGATTCGTGATCCCTTGAAATTTTGGCACGCTGCATTCCGGGTTTTGTTTTGGTGCGGGTTGTTTACTTATTTTTAGTTGTTGTCGTCTTGGGGTTTTTATTTTGTTTGAGATGCTCTGTTTTGTACGAGTATATATTTTCCCCCCATACATATGCATGCTTAGCCAAACACTATATATAGTTAACAAAAATGTAAAAACTAGACTTACTAGTATATTCCTAAACTAGTTTTAGACCCTCGCCAATGCTAACTTTGCGGTCTAAAGTCGGTTTTTAGAGCAACACGGCGTGTGTTATAATTTTGGTGTGTGTGAGTAGTAATAATCCTGATATATATTCTCTTAATCGTGTAGAGATCACTTTCAGATTGAAGTATTTCGACCCTATGTGCCTCGGGTATCACGAAAACAAAGCCTCAATTGGATAATTCAGAGAATCGCACTATGTTTCTAAGGTATCACGAAAACAAAGCAATACTCATAAATTTGTTATGTCTATTATGTTCTGTAAGAGATCAATATATCACTACAAAAACTTAACCAAAAATTAGTCAAAATCGGTTAAAAACAGTTGGGCGGCAAGAGTCACACCTATTGGGAAAGGTGTCTTTTGGTGGGAAAAACGGGTAATACCCGAATCCCAAAAAATCGTTTAGGTTTGGGGCAGCAGTCGCGAGATGAGGCTTCCCCTCGACCGCTCACTTGGGAGCGGAACCCAAATAAGGGGGACTCTGCCCCTTGACCCCGCACTTAGTAGTGGCGGTAGGGACGGAATTTGTCATTGAGGGAGGCCGAACTCTATCATCAAGGAAACAAGACAAAAAGCATTTAACATCTAAATAAAAGTAACAACGAATGTAGGAAAGAAAACATCTAATCAGTTATAACCCTTAAGTAAGAAAGATATATAAAGCATTTACCAATAGAAAATGGTCAACTATAGACTCACGAAGGAAACTTGACTGAAAATTAGAACTATGTTTCTTTAATACTCTCTGTTGGGAGTTGATAAATACACATAACTTTTACTTGATACACATGCATTGAATGCATTGAATGCTTGTACTCATGCATTGAATGCTTGTCTTTTATGTGTATCAAGTAAAAGTGTATGTGTATTTATCATCTCCCTTCTTTAATACTCTCTGTTGAGGGGTGCTAATTGCACATTATAACAAAAACATGAGCGCCCTTGATTTCAAGTAAATCACAATTACACCAAATATAAATGATGACACTAAAATCACCAACAACGTGTGGCTTTTACATTAGTCGTACTAACGGAGTTTGGACATACGTTCGATTCAGGAAATATTTGTGTCTAATCCAAAAGTTAACATGCGTTAGGAAAATGTATAATGATATTAATCATCTTGTATGCATATGTAATCGAAAAAGACCTCAAGGTACAATGACAACTTCACATATTTTGTCCTCTAACTCTATGACATAGTCAATATCGTGATTCTTGTGTTTGATGGTGATTACTTTAGTCTCTAATTTGATTCCAACAACATACTAGTGTATTCAAGGTTCAATTACATTGGTCGAAATGCCTAAAATTATCTGTCGGCTCGTAAAAAAGTCCTTATATAGTACATCGATTTTACATGGAAACAAATGCGCATGAGCATATACATGCATGATATATACAGCAACTATATTTGGCAAAAGTGCTACTTAAATATAAGCACATACAAATCACTAAAAATCCTTTATTCAGTTTCCCTTTCCCCTTCTGGTAGTGCAGCAAGAGACAGCTGACTGACTAAATTTTTTCTGATTTTACCCTAAATTCTACTCTGTTATGTGATCTGAAGTTAAAGAAATTGAAAAAAGAAACCTTTTTAAGGAATGTAGGCTTCCCTGCTAGGTGTCGTTGGAAGAGAATATGTTCTTGCACCTTCGGCTGTAACAGGCAAACGATTTGGACCTTGTAAAATGTTGCAATGACGTGTACTGAACTCGGGATAATATACACTTGGAAGAACTTCAAGTGTAGACCGAGGAGAGTGACGGGTGGATGGTGGTGAATGGTCCTTTTTAGTCTCTGAATGTGGGTGCTTCGGCGTTCCACTGTAATAAGATTTTTAAAAAATTAACATTGGTTCCAAGTGTTTCAGTTATATGATTGAAAAGTATATATTTGTTTATCATCAAAGCTTACCAGTGGAATTGCAAGCGTCCATGTTTCTGGTGTGCAGGGGATTCTTTTGGAGTATATGATATTTCCTGGCATACAACAGAAGTACACTAAAATAAGCATTTGGAAAATCAAGAATCATAATGTATGAAATATAAGGAAATAAAAAGGAATATGCGACTTACGTTCAGTCTCAGACCAGAAAATTCTTGCTTGCAGAGTGAAAGATAGTGATCAAATGAGTAACGCACAAATGGATGTTCAAGTAGTAAAGCAGCCGATGAGCGTTTTTCAGGATTTCTCTGCAAGCATCGATTGAGAAAATCCTTCCCTTCTGATGATAATGTTTCAGGTATAGGTGGTGATCTATTCAATACATTAAACATCGCTTGCACCTAATGAAAATAATAATTTAAATTAGAAAGAACAGCACAAATCAATACTAGAAACACTATGTATAATAACTTACCCCATTTAACTCGCTCCAAGGAGGTTTTCCAGTGACCATTTCAATCACTGTACATCCCAAGCTCCATATATCCATGGTATATGTATGTTCTGGATTTGTGTCTTTCCGCATAGCAGCTTGCAAAACCTGAACAAAAGAGATGATTTTTTACCGATTTAGATGATTTAAGTATGATGCTTAAATTTGTAATTTCAAGAGGTACCTCTGGAGCCATCCAATGTGGACTGCCCTTTAAAGAAAGATCAGTTACAAGTGGAGAAAGCTGTAAAACAGAATGTTTAGCCAATCAATTGGTTAAGATGAAAAAACATATATATTCATATAAATGTCAAACTTTATTCAGCTCACATGTTTAGCCAATCCAAAGTCGGCAAGTTTCACAACACCGGATGAATCGACAAGCAAATTTGCTCCTTTGATATCCCTAAATAACGGAAAATGAGTTAGTAAGAGTCCATACTAGTACGTATAACCATCACTATGGTTACAACTGTAGTTTTGTTATACATTAGTTTACCTGCTTCTGTAAAGAATGAGCATACCTGTGAACAGTCTTCTTGCTGTGCAAATAGGCCAACCCTGAGAGAATATGACGTGTAAAGTTTCGAACTACAGATTCTGTTACAGCTTCACAGTGATCTCGGATATATTTATTAATGGACCCGGGATGAACATACTCCAAATATATGCAAAATCGGTCATCAACCTGCACAGAATACAAAATTTTGTCAATACATACCTTTAATGCTATTTCAAGGAACCAACATGCGTTAAAGCTAGAAATACTCACCACTTCAGAACCCAAATACTGCACGATGTTTGGATGTTCTAAATTTCGTAGAACTTTTATTTCCTGAAACAAACAAATTGTTTGGTTAGAAGAAATAATTTTAAAATTCTTAAATTCAATCGCCCACTTACATACGGGAATTGAAGCCAATGTTAATGATACTCATGAATAGACAATTAACATTACAGTATACATGAAGTTATGTACACGTTGACGTCAACAGAACAACACGCAAAATTATATCTCATTTTACAGCAGTATATAGTTTACTTCCTAAAAGAAGGTTCTGAATACGATTAATAGACAATCCACTATATGCGTTTCTTTGAACAAGTCATTGAAGATGAATATATATGGCTTAAAACTCAAAACAATGGCACTGATCAGAGTAATTTTACACAAATATATGGATGCATACACAAAACAGACAATGAGACACATATATAGTAAACATTAATATTACAAACTTTCTTTCTATTAGTTTAGAATCTAGACCAGCAAACATGGACAAGTGAAATGGTTCAGAAGAATAACCTGTTCTAACTGCCTTACACATTCAGATGATTTTGGATCATCAGGAATGACATCGACTTCTTTCATTGCGCACAAACTCCCTGTCTCACTACACGAAACAAACCAAAACATTAATTAGCTTCATTTTCTTCATTGTGAAACAAAAAATTCACATAGATTTCAAGTTCTGAGGCATATGACATACCGATTGGTTGCTTCATAAACAGTACCGAAGGTACCACGTCCCAAAAGTTTCCCCTTTTGCCATTGAGCTTTAATAGATTGCACATCTTTATCCAAACTTTGACGCCTAGATACAGGTCTTGAAGGTGGTGGCAGGGGAAGCGGAAGTGGGTGAACATTAGCATTGTTGCTTTCGGTTCTTACCACACAACTTTCTAATGGACATTTATTATTAGGCAAATAAGCACACCCATTAACATGCCCTTTACTATTAACATAAGGACTTTGTAACGGTGGACTGTGCAGTTGATTACGCCTATTTGATGACTCACAAGGTGGTGAAAAATTAAACTCTTTCGGACCATCAAACGCAGAATCAAAAATATCGACTGTGCTAAATCTTTTTGGACTAAGCGTAGGACTAGTGAAAGTAGTAGCAGGGGCACTCCTAGCAGGAACACATAACCTAATGTCACCATTAACCTGTTCACCATTTGTATCTTTAGGAGAACCTCTTCTACGGCGGTAAGTTGAAGGCTTAGATGATATTGGAATACCACGACCGTCCTTACCATTCATCCCATGCCGATCAGACCTGGAACTGCAGTTATGAAACCGAGTTATCCTCTGTTTTCAGTTGCATTCTATATAGACTAACCCAACAAATTGCCCCAACATTTTTCTATCTTCAGTAACTCGATGAAGTATAACATAATAATTCTTCATTATCTCCTTCAATAGTTCCATTAAAAAAAAAAAAAAAAAAAAAAAGGTATCAAACTGTTTATTTTTTATTGCTTAATTCTGCGTAATATAATTATTAAGGGGGTGTTTGGGGTTGCTTATTTTTTAGCATTACAATATAGTGTTTGGATTTGCTTATTTTCTGAAAAATACATTAAGACTCTGAGAAAATAATCTGTTGTTATAAGTTTTTATGAAATCCAATTCTAAAATGCTTTATGTTAAATATCAACAAACAAATAGTCATACTCTTACCCCAAAATAGAAAGCCAGCTTTGTTAAATATAAAGATCTAATAGTATACTGATTATACTCAAATAAGCACTTTGAAATAAGCAGTTCGGGACGTACTTATCAGAAACGACTTATTTTACGCAAAATAAACAAATAAGCACAAGCAGTTTAACTCACAGTCCATTTCCTCCACCATACCCCTCGGCCGAAAACCGCAACTCCTCATTCGGAAGCGGCAAAGGCTGCGGCACAGCCGACACAGACCAGTGCTGCGGCAACCTCGGGGACTTCACCTCCGAATCGGGAGTCTCTGGTGACCTCTCACCTTCTTCCAACTCCGGCACAAAAAACTCCTCCACCGGCACATGCCTCATCTTCTTCGACCTCGTCAACTTCTTCTTCGTTTCGGGCGAAAACATCCCTCCAGACCCCCCGATCACCGTATCTCCACTTTTCGACGATGATTTCGACGTACTCATAAAGTTAAGAGGTGAAGAGCTATGAAACCTACGTTTACTAAAGAATTTACTCATAATCATGCAAATTTAGTCAGTTTAACAACATGGGTTGATCCAATATAACGTTAACATTTATGAATATGTTGTTAAAATGATTATCATAGGTGAAGTATAGAGATTTTTGAGGTTATTTAGTCTTTGGGTTGACTAAAATTTGTCAACATGTTTGAATTGGTAATTACGACGTTTGTTTCGTTTTATGAAGTACAAAACACGATCATTATCGTTTATGTATTGATTGACATATTTAGTGTTTGTATTTTTATGTGTGTAAATAGGAAGAACTAAAAGTCAAAAGTCAATGCTCGTGCGCATACTCGGTCGTACTTATACGTGTAGTTTTGTATGTATAGGTGAAGAGGAAAGAAGATACAGTAGTAATTAAAATCAAGTATGTTTGCTTTAAATTTTCAAATGGAGACTAATTTACATGGGTTTGGAATGTTTTGGAACTTTGGATTGGAAAGGTATACTTTGAGTCCTTGTAATTTACTGTTTTGATTTAATGATCCCTTTCATGTAAGGTTGAGCATCGGTCTAAAACCGACCCGACCCGACAAAACCGAAAATCGTGAAAAACATAAACCGAAACCGAACCGAATATGATCGGTTTGGTTCGGTTTTGTGTCGGGTCCGTCGGTTCGGTTCGGTTTAGGTGTGTTTGTGTGTGTTTTTGTCAGTTTTGGGTCGAACCGAACCGACCCGAAACCGAAAATCGTGAAAAACCTAAACCGAAACCGAACCAAATGGCTGTTGGGTCGGCTCGGTTTTTGTCGGTTCGGTCGGTTTTGTCAGTCCGGTTCGGTTTTAAACCTTCGATGCTCAGCCCTACTTTCATGATATCCCTCTTCTTGAAACAAAACGATGCTAACAGGTAATTCTAACAAGTTCATGTGCTTCCACCAGCGACGTATTTTAGAAAAAAATTCTGACCACTTTAGAAAATGTGGCTAATTAGTTTCTTTTATTTATTTATTTATTTATTTATGAGTAAGTTACATGTTTCGTCCTTGTGGTATGGGCAAAATCACTACTTTCATCCCTCGACTTTCATTTTTGCATTGTGAATACTTATAATGAAGTTTCATAACACCATTCGTCCTTATCACTAACATGGTTCGTCCTTGTGGTTTGGACAAAATCACTACACTCGTCCCTCGGCTGTTAGTGATAAGGACGAATGGTGTTATGAAACTTCATTATAAGGATTCACAATGCAAAAATGAAAGTTGAGGGACGAAAGTAGTGATTTTGTCCAAACCACAGGGACGAACCATGCAATTTACTCTTTATTTATTATTATTATTATTATTATTATTTTTTTTGGAAGGGGGTTGGGGGAGGGGGGATATTAGCACCAAAAACATATAACAAAATTAAACCATGGCAAACCATGAACATCCTCATGAAGCATAGCTGGCCCAAAAACAAGACAGAACATATACCAATACTTCTATACAAGAATTATACATACTAGACTTACAAACCATAATAAGCATATATCAAAAGATTGATCAGCCACACTCTAAATTCCAAACAAGATGATATATGCCAGTCTTCAACATACAAACTCTTTGTATGAGAGCAAATGCATAACCATCCCAAGAGATTGCTTTCTTAAAAAACTTTCAAAGAAAACCCAATATATAGGAAAAACCTTGGAAAAGAAAAAGAGTACAACTCTCATAGGGAAATGCATAAATTGGTGCACAAGTAAGCAATCATCCTTTTACATGAATCTCAAGAGATTTTTCTGCAAATGGAACTTAAGTAAATAAGCATCCCAAAGTAGGAAACCATTGAGACTAAAAGATAACTCCAACACTGCAAATGCAACGCATCTCAAGCTTAGAAGGCAACATCTTTTAGCACTCTCTAGTTGAGACAGGCTACATTAGCATAAAGGAGATATCCTAGCCAGATATGCCATCTATTCCAACATGACTCCATAACCAGTATTGCCCAGCACTTCAGCAAGTATAAAGAAACTGCACTATAACTATCTAACCAACACAATTTTAAGACAAAACTATCAATCCCTCAAAGACAGGAACCATCATTTTTATGAAGTTTAACCATGAAAGCCCAACTGAGATAGCCATTTAGGATCTTGCACCACCAAAGATCAGGAAACTACCTTATGACAGTTACTGATGTCAGAACATGTGAGAACACCAAACTTTAGAAAGGTTGTCCCATCTTTCATGACACACCAAACTAAAGAGAGAGACTCAACAGTCAACATTTTCACCATTAACTTACAAGCCGTCCGATCAAAAACCATAAACCAAACACCTCATTGCCTACCATTAAACCTTTCCACTGAAGCACAACAAACATGAACTTTCATACCTATTTGCAGATCTCATATAGCTATCAATTGATCTCATCATTAATTTAGTTGACATTCATCAAACCAAAACAGTCATATAGTGATAACATATTCAAGAATACCATAGTTCACAGAACAGGAAACTTCTTTATAATGCTTACTAGTGCCAATCCATATGGGCTTTAGGTTATCCCTTTCATGACCCACCAATCATTGTTGAAATTCAAATAGATCACACTTTCAACATCAAGATATAAGCCATATGTTCTAAACCAACTACCCAAACACTCCTTATCCTTTATCAATCATATTCTGATATATCCAAATAGACATTCTACTTGCAAACTTAATACCAGTTCATAAGTAGATTTTCACTACTTATCAATTGACTTTTCGTCAAACCAAAGACAGTCAATATAATACATTTCACATAACGTTTTCTAGATATTAGTGAACTACACCATAAACCACAGAACAGGGAACTACTTTATGCTAATTACTAATGCCAATCCATATTAAGATCAAACAATAGAAGGGTTCTTGACCGGATCTACACACACTCCTTGTGTTAGATGTATACTTTGAATGATGTCTAGTCTAGCACGCGGAATTTACTAGCTAGCACTTAGAAGATTTGTTTGTTTATGTTTTGTATTAACGAATCAACAATGAATGAACAAGGAACACAATATACTTCAACTTTAACGATTCAATATTATTAATGAATAATACGAGTGATCTCCTATCACTAGGGTTTACAACCTTGAATCTTAACAAAACAATATGCACTAATTCGTTTTTAACATTTGTCTAAACTTTAACCTAGGCAATCCTTTTATAGACTAAGGATTCCTTTACAAGATAACTATCCTCCATACACCGTAACGGTATTGGGACCCATAACCCGTGGAAGACGGTATTGGGAGTTACTTTTTTTTTTACAAGATAACTATCAACCTAATCGTATAAGATATACACAATATCTTTTCTATAATTATCTTACACAAAAACATAAACCGTACTAACTTCTTCATACAAACAGTACGAACTGCTTATGTCTTCAAAACTCTTCAGCAGTACTAACTTTCTTTTCAACCGTACTAACTGCTATAGCTTAATTTCCTAACAATCCTCCCCTAAACTTATGATTTCTTCCAAATCACTAAGTTTCTTCAAATAAAGCTTCATCTTCTCAATGGGGAAAATTCTTTCAAACATCTATCACATCAGTCACTTTAGTCTTTGACTTTTCTTTGCTGTGCAAGGTTGAAAATCTTTGTAACTAACAAATCTGCCATCTCAGAGTCTTCTTCAACCTTGAGTCTTCCTTGTAACATAGCCATTAACACAAATGATCTGAGTGGATAGTCCTTTTCCACCAACATATAGATTTCTATCCCATCTGGAGTAGAAACTCTATGTACTCCACACGATTCAAACAAATACCAATACACATCTTTAACTTGTGCTTCAAACCTCCACATTGACTCTCCACTATCAGGTTCATAGATTCTCTTCAACTGAACCCATAATTCTTTGTCTTTGTCTTCAATAGGATCTTTATCTCCGAATCTTTCTTTTACTAAGCTCCATAGTTGATTAAGATCTTCTCTGTCAAATCCTCTGAGTAAATCTTCAAACAACTTGTACCTTTCAGAAATATCACCAAGTCTGACTATCTTTCATCCTTTCATTCTTCTATCAGTGAAAACTTCCCAGTCAATGATTGGATGTTTTACTTGTAAAGGTTTGATATATGAAGATTCTGGAACAATCATCATCATGCTCTTGATCTTCTCATTGGTTAATCCTTCTTCTTCAGACTTTTGTTTCTTTGCAGCATCAGATTCAAGAACTTCTGGTTCTCTTTTCTTTTTCCTTGTCATGTCCTCTCTGATTGGAGTATTCAGTCTTGCATATGTTTCAAAGAATTTCCTTTCAATCTCAGCATCTGTCCATCCAGTAAAGTCACTCATCTTGTAATTAGCTTGATTCTTCAAATAGTGCTTCATGAAATTGAGTTTTTCCTTCCTGGTAGGCAACTTTGTCTTGTAACCTGACTTTTGCCTTTCTCTGATTCTGTGCATTAAGTCACTCCAAGTAGCTTCTCTTTTTGTCTTCAAGATAAATTCTTTGAGCTCCTCTGACTTTTCTTCTTCATTTAACTCCTGATCTTTAAGAATCATCACAGCATGAGCTTTTATAATACAATCAGAATCCAACAAGTATTGAAGTTGCTCATTGAACTCTTCTTGATTAAAATCTTCAGTTCTTGTTCTATCCATGAAACCAGCTATGTTCCTTTCATCATCAGCAGCCATTTTCCTTGCTGATTCCTCATCTTGAGCTATCTGAGCTTTCTTAGCTTTTTCATCAGCCAAATCTTTTTCTATCATTTTCCTTGCTACCTCTGCATCAAAGTCTATCTGAACTTGAGTTTTTGGTTTTGTTGTCTTGAGCCTTTCAAGTTCTTGAGCTGCTTCCTCTTCCTCTTGTGTCATAGCCTTTTTACCTTTGTCTGCTCTTTTTCTTTCATAAACTAGCTCAGCTGAAGTGTCACCAGTTGGAACTGTCTCATGCTCTGTCTCAGCAGTTGGAACTTTTTCAGCTTCTTGGGTATCAGTCTGAACTGCTTCATGTGTCTGTTCTTCTTCTTCCATATCTACATTACCAGAACCCATATCAAATCTTTCTTCTTCTTCTTCATTTTGCCTCCCCTGAGAACCTGATCCATCCTTTACCAAATTTACTCCCCTGTTTCGAAGAATTTCTACCATCAGCATCATCTGAATCATCTGAGTTATCACTAGAAGAATCATCATCCAATACCATTCTTGCCCTTTTCTGCTTGAGTTGATCTTTCAGCTTTTTCACCTTTAAAGATAACCTGGTAAAAATTTAAGTAGAATTCTCCTTGTGGGCTTTGAATTCCTAATTGTTCTTCTTTAGTTCTTCCTCCAAAGTTTCTACCTTCTCAACTAGTTTGGTACACAATTCCATCAATTCAGTATGTGAAGTACTACCCTCATCACGTCTAGCTATGTTACCTGCTAGGAGAGGTGAATCATGGGGAAAGGATCTAGGAATCACTCTGGGTGTTTCCCTTCTCCTATAAGTGATGTGAAATTGGGATGTTTGGGTTCTTTCAGTAGCTGAAGTAGATGTGTGATGGGGATCAGTTGGTTGTACTGAACCTTCACCCACTTCAGTTTGAAGCATTTCAGGAAACAATGGAACTGGTTCCCCTTGAAAAAGTCTACTAGCCATAGCCATGTTTTGAAAAACTTTTGATTGAAGGCTAGGAGTAGCAAAAATTTATGTTGGTTTTGTAAGCAGGTATGTCTTTTTATTCAAAAGAGTTTGAACAAACCTTGGATACATTAGAAACTTGGTTTTGCTATTTACATTAGATGCCATACCCTCAAAAATAAATTTTGAAAAGTTAAAAACCTTGTTTGTAGACAAACAAATAAGAGCAATAGCAATATTGCTACTGAACTGCTCCCAAGCAGTCTTTTTAGGACTTAAACAATGTAAAAGGGTATGTATCAAAAATCTCCATTGAGGTGAGAAACATCCTTTTTGAAAAGTTAATTTGTGTTCGGATGTATCATACCCCATTTTGGTAAGTTCTTGCCATATTTCAGTGTTGTGCATAGTATTGATACCATCTGAGTCTTTTAATTTAAGATGTCTCCTAAGTATAGACTCGGTAACAACAAAAGATACACCATCCACTTCAGAATGAATTTCTAAGTCTCCATCTTCACTAGTCAAGACAGTAGCATTCTGCCAGAACTGTGTGATGTGAGAGACATAAAGAGTAGGAGAAACAGTTAGAGCATACCTTATGTGAGAGTGGTTTAGAAAGTCCACAATCTCATAAAATTTTGGTCCATCTCCTTCCTCTATTTTCTCAAGAAACGCAACCTGATTATGACGCTTAACAAATTCCAATCCAGCCATTTTTAGTGATGAAGAAAGAAAGATTATAGCAATAAGATGATCATTTAAAGTGGAATTGAGGTTTTATGTAGCCTATTGGAGGTTATAGGTACTGTTTAGGGTTTTGCGAAATATGCGTATGAGATAAACTATCTTGAGAAATAGAATAAATAAATTTATGGTAAAAAGATAATTATCTTCTAGAAAAATCCCTATAAGTACCTTAATAATAACGGTTTTACCCCAACAGCTATAAAATTAATTACTGACAGATTTTTACAACGGCTAGTTGAGCCGTACTAACTTTGTACTAACCGTACCAACTGTTGGAAAATTTTTGTTGAGCCGTATGAACTTATTGAAAAGGATTTTAAAATACCATGGCTCAAACATAGTTTTTAGCAAACTATCAGCTATCAACGGATTTGATATGTCTATACCAATAGCCGTTTGCTTTGGACTAGCCAACTCTTCACAGTTAGATATGGTGAGCTGATAACCATACAATTTTTGGTAAATTGTCAACCATCAACGGATTTGATTAGTCTTTACCAGATACCGTTTGCTCTAGACTAGTTGGTTTTTATGTGGGTTAGACATGGTGAACCAATTACCATTTGTTGTGTGCAAAGATCACACACTCAGCTTCAAATCACCATACAGTCCAAAACATAAAGCATTTAATTCCTTGGTGCTTATCATCCAAAACCTGCAAGTGTCAGTCCAAAAACAAAGAAACAAGATACAAGCATATGACTAACATTGCACATAACAAGAAAAAATTAATTTCCTTGTGGTACCCAAGCCAAAACAGACTTAGGCTTTCCTCTTGCATCAACATAATTCATTCTTTTCAAAGCAATTTTAGCACCATTGGGTTTGATGGGTCTCCAAACCCAACATACTGATGCATTCACACCATTTCCCATATTTCCCTTAGTAGTGTTTTTATTAACACCAGTACCAATTACTCTGCTAGCAGTTGGAACTGCTGGCTTAGTAGTTCTTACCTTGGGTTTCCAAACATGATTTGTTACAACTGCTTTGTGATGAAAGGGTCTATTAACAGTTTTTGGTGCTGGTTTAAAAACTGGTTTTGCACCTTGAACTGTTGGCCTTGGGTTAACAGGTCTAATAGGTCTGACAGTTTGAACTGCTGGTCTAGCAGTATGAACTACTTTGGGTCCAGACCTTAAAAGAACTGATCTAGGTATCATTCTAGTGTTTGTTGGGTGAGTGGGAGGTCTAACAGTGTTCACCCTAGGACTTGAATACCTATTTACCCATTTATCACAAAAGGCTGCAAGATGGTCAAAACTACCACACGAGTAACAAGCTTTCCTATAGCAGACAAAATCATCCCCTAATTGGTGAGATTTGAGGTCATTCCAATTCCTTTGGTTACCTCTTGGCTTGTTTGTGGTTCTATACATTTCTGCATACCTAACTGTTGGTCTAAAAGGTTTGGCATTTGATCTAGGCCTAACAGTCTCAGGTTTAACCATCTTTGGAACTTTTGGTTCCTCCACTTAACCATCTTTGGAACTTTTGGTTCCTCCACTTTAACACTAACAGGCTTAACCATAGCTTGATTATCCTCATCATCAGAAGTCCATTCCTCAATGGTTGGAGCATCTGAGTCCTTAACTGAGGACACCTTATCCTCAGAAAATGAGGCATCACTTGCACTTTCATACACAGGTTTATCAACTACATTCTCTTTAGGTTGAGGACCATATTTAAGCTCAGGTAGTTAAAATTCAGGTAGTCCTGTGTGTTCTAAGTCTATGCTTGGGGGTGTTGGAATTCCTCTATAGGGAGGTGGAACTGACTTATAACCTAGGCCTGACTTAGCTTTATTGAGGATCTGACACTCAACAATCTTACTAACACCCTGAGTTGCAAATTCTAGTGTGTCAACAGTCATTCGAATGTTCTCCTTTGCTTTCTTAACCTGTTCTAGCTCATGTTTCAACACACTAATTTCATTCTCTCTATACATTAAGTCTCTCTTAACAATAATCATATCATCAGAAAACTTTGACTCATTACTTTTATAATGAACAATTTGTTCTTCTAACACAGCTAAAGCTCTCTAAACATTAAGTCTCTCTTAACAATAATCAGTTTGGGTTAGCTCTATTCTCTGATCCTCATATCTTTTCTTAAGAGTTTCTAGATCTTTTAAAGCTTCACAAGATTTAGAACATTTAGAAACTTGTACCTCAGAGTCTGAAAATGCCATGAGAGCAATCTCTGTAGATGCTTCTGCTTCCTCCTCTGCAATGTAGCTCCAGTCAAACCCTAAGCCATCAATGGCAACCATGGCTTTTGAGCTTGAATCAGTAACCTCCACAACCCTTGACTTGCTTCCATATCCTCTGCTCTTTCCATCTTGTTGTCTTGGCAATCTGCACTCCCTTGAATAATGACCTTTCTTGTGGCAATTGAAACACTCAATCTTGGACTTGTCATACCCTGCAACATCATTGCTGTTTATGACAATCTTCTTGCCAGTCTTCTTCAAAAATCTCTTAGCTCTCAAGCTGAGAAGAGAGAGCTGTCACTTGATATCCATCTCTTCAATATCATCTTCATCAATCTCTTGAAGATCTGCATGAGTCAACATACTTCCATTGTGCTGAGTAGTCAAGAAAGCACAATAAGTATTCTCATTCAAGAGTCCATTAGTATTGCTTGAAGTGCTAGCAGTACCAATATTGGAACTAGCAGTACCAACTGCTCCAGCCACTTGAACTTCTTCATCTGGACTTGAGGTACTGGGAGTTGATACAAAGGCCAAATTCCCTGAGCTTGAGCTTGAGCTTGATCCAGCAGACTTCTTAACATCATGTTCAACTATCTTGAAGTTGCTATAGAGATCCATTAAGCTCATAGAATCTATATCAGGCTTGTTTTTCCATACAACCACATGCATAGCCCATTCAGTTGGTAGACTCCTTAGAAATTTGGAGTTGAGATCTTCCTGAGGCATCTCAATTCCTAGAACAGCCAGTTGACTCACTAGTTTTTGAAGTCTATTAAACATATGATCTAGTGACTCGTTGCTTGTTGCTGAAAAATTCTCAAACTGTTGCTTGAGAAGGGTCTTCTGAGTTTTCTTGGTGGCTTCGTTCCCACCATATCTTGCAACAATAGCTTCAAAAAGGGTTTTAGCACACTTAAACTTGCTAAAATTCAATAACTGATCATTGGGAATAGTCATCAGAAGCAAACTTCTCGCCTTAACATCATTCTTGTGTTGTGCCTTCTCTTCAGTAGTGGTTGGCTTAGTTTGCACCTTAGTTTCAGTGACACCCTCAACAACGGTTGTTGTAATTGTAGGTTAGAACGAATTCCCATCCTCAATAATCTCCCAGAGAGTATAATCTTGAACTTGGAAGAACTGCTCAATTCTTAATCGCCACATATCGAACTCATTGGGTTTAAGCATTGGAAGCTTAGCAGCAATATTAGTCTGACTTGTTGTTGTCTCCATGTCCATCTTCTTCTTAAACAAATTCGTCTGGATCTTCTAAACCAAAGTATCAGCAACCTGGCTCTGATACCACTTGACCGGATCTACACACACTCCTTGTGTTAGATGTATACTTTGAATGATGTCTAGTCTAGCACGCGGAATTTACTAGCTAGCACTTAGAAGATTTGTTTGTTTGTGTTTGGTATTAACGAATCAACAATGAATGAACAAGGAACACAATATACTTCAACTTTAACAATTCAATATTATTAATGAATAATACGAGTGATCTCCTATCACTAGGGTTTACAACCTTGAATCTTAACAAAACAATACGCACTAATTCGTTTTTAACATTTGTCTAAACTTTAACCTAGGCAATCCTTTTATAGACTAAGGATTCATTTACAAGATAACTATCAACCTAATCGTATAAGATATACACAATATCTTTTCTATAATTATCTTACACAAAAACATAAACCGTACTAACTTCTTCATACAAACAGTACGAACTGCTTATGTCTTCAAAACTCTTCAGCAGTACTAACTTTCTTTTCAACCGTACTAACTGCTATAGCTTAATTTCCTAACAGTTCTCCCATCTTTCATGGCACACCAATTACTGCTTGAAATCAAAATAAACCATACTTTTATTAACAAGATATTAGCCATTTGTTCTAAACCATCCATCCAAACACCCCAAACACCTATTATTTCATTTGCCATTCTATTTCCATTATCTTTGATACATCCTGCATATCTTTAGATTTCTTTAGAGTAAAACTTTTAAGTCTACTCTTAATTGAATCACCAATTTCCTTACAGATATATTCCCAATTTCTTTCCTTAACTTGAAATAACCTCATATTCCTTTCATTCCACACATGATACACTACAGCAGCCAGAGCAATTCTTCTAATAACACTCTAAATGTTTTTAGCACATGATAACTCAGTTATACTACTAATGACATCCTTCTAACTATTTCTCAGCTTAGGCAGCTTTGTCTTCTTGCTAATCTCCTCCCATATTTTTGCTGGATATTCACAACTTGAGAACAAATGATCATAAGAGTCTGGAACTACTTGTTTTCAAAACACACAATGCATCTGTTTATCTAGGTACCATTTACTTAGCTTGTCCTGAGTTGGGAGTCTTTCCTGAATGGCTGTCCATAATAGAAATGCATTTTTTGGAATGCACTGAGTAAACCACACAGCTTTTGCCCACTCACCTTTTACTCCATCTTCTTTGAAATCATTCCAAGAAATATGAATATAAAAATTTCCTTCTTTTCCTTCATTATTAACCCAAACTACTCTATCAACTTTGTGTTCATCAATTATTGGCAAAGGTATAGATTTCAACCAGGGAAACTTTATATTCTAAGGGCAAATGATTAAAAAAAGTATCATACTTGTCATTGTTTGTTTTTCTGGGTATCGAACAAAAATTTTTGCTTATATTGGTACTTTTCTTTTAAATTTGTCCTTTTCGAGGTATTTTTCGACATTTTTTTGACATGTTTGCCCTTAAAAAAAAGTTTCTATTAACTGAGAGGGGCAAAAATATCATAAAATGTTGCAAAATACCCTAAAAAGACTGAATTTGAAAGAAAAATACCCGGAAAAGCAAAAAAATTTGTTCGCTACCTATAAAAACAAACGATGTCAACTATGATACTTTTTTTAATCATTTGCCCATATTCTAATTATCAGGCCAACACCAAACTCCATCTTTGTATATGTCAGCAACTTTGGCATCATCATTCAGTCTAGCCTCATATCTACAGGGGGCGGAGCTATGTGTAAGCCACGTGTGGCACGTGCCACATACGGTTTTAGGCGACTAACTATATTTTTTCTGGTGAATTTTTTTGTTTTCTGAAATGTGCTACACCTGTTTGTAAAAAGCTTCTGGTTTTGTTGTTAAAAAGAAAGAAAAATGATGAAGAAGGGGGAGGTGGAAGAAGATGACACACTAAAATAATGTTTTGTCCTTTAGACAATTATTTTATTTGTCATTTATGCTAGTGACACTGGGACTGAAAATATCGGTCGGTCGAAGGTTGTGACCGATTTCCACATCGGACGACTCCAATGTGGAGTTGTGGGCAAATATCGGTCGACTCCAAGGCAAACACAAGGTCGGTCAAAAACTCGACCGACTTTCAAAAGCATATAACCGTTTGAAAAAACAAAAAAAAACAAACTTTTCAACCTTATAAATACCTACCTCAAACACACTTCTAAACACACAATTCAAACAACTTCTCATCCATATTCAACTTCTCATCCATAAACAACTTCTCATCATGTCAAAGAAAAATACTCCCACATCAAAAGACCGACGATCCCGACTACCCCAAAATGCCCTGAATTTGAATTTTTCGCCGGAAAACAACTTCGAACTAACCAGCATAACACCACCACAAAATCGGGGTATTCGATTTCGTGCACCCTCTTTTGAATACCCATCACGACTACCACAACCGAACCAAAATCAAAACCCGTTTTACGTTAACCGTCCATATGTTCCACCGTATCGTCCTAATACGGATTATCACCAAGAACCAAGTGGGTCGTCGTATCGGCCTAACATGGATTTCTTGCATTCTTCCCAACCGTATGAAGATTATTCCCCGCTTCGGGGTGTTAATCTTGATATGGATTTGGAGGATTATATGGCAGACTATTCGACGCAACAATACTCGACCCAAAACTATCCGAGTCAAGATGCGTCGATGGGGCAAGGTTCGGGTCACGGTTCTTACCACGGTTCGTTGCTTGTTGAAGATGATGACGATGTTGAAGAGACATCACCCATCAAACCAAAGAAGCCTTCACGACGTGCTACAAAGGTGAAGGACAAAGGCAAAAAGGCCGAACCGGCCAAAAAAAAATGAACGATGGACAAAGGCGGAAGAGATCGCGCTTTGTAGAGCTTGGGTTTATGTGTCGGAAAATTCCAAGAGAGGAAACGCTATAAACAGGCACCGCTTTTGGGAGGAGGTGATAGCTTATTTTCAAAATGAAACCGGTTCACAAAGAACGTACGACTCTATCACGACGAAATGGAAGAATATGATTCGTAGTAGGGTTGGAAATTTTTGTGCTATTATGGATAATATCATCCATAACCATGGTAGTGGTGAGAATGATGCTGATGATAGGGAAAAATCTCATAGAGAATACCGTGTGATTTACGGTCTTGGAGGAATGTTGGAAAATTTTGACATCATGATGCTTGGAAGACGGAGGAGCCTGTTTTCCGATCGAATAGTCGGAAGAAATCAAAGGGTTCTACAACTACCTCGGGGTCAACACAAGGTCCCGTGAATTTCCAAGACGTGGATGATTCTGAAGATGAAGACGATACTAGAAAATCACGACCACAAAGTCGCGACGCAGCCAGGAAGAAATCATCCTCCTCCTCTCGTGATCCACCATCGTCGTAGACAACTTCGCTAGCCAAGACCTTCTTCAAATTCAAGCCGTCAAAAGAGGGAAAAAAGAAGGACATTGAAGAGTCGTATGTTAGGTTGAAGCAAGAAGAGCTAGCGATAAAAAGAGAGAAAATTGAACTCCAACGCAAACAAGTCGAAATCATGGACATCACAAAACGGGAGCGAGATTTGATCTTCTACAACTCAGCAATCGACCCAACTTTGCCCGAACGACACCGAAATGAGCTTTTGCAGCTTAAGACAACAATCAATGCACGCTACAATTTAGATTACTAGTTTACGTTTGTAATCGCTATCGTATTTTTTATTTAGTATTGTAATATTTTTATTTTTAATGAATTTTAAGTTTTTTTTTTAAATGATCGATTAAAAAAAAAAAGTCGGTGACCGCTGTGGTACATTGGTGATGTCTGGTCACCGGAGAGAGAAAGCTGACGTGGCAGCCGGTGACCCAGGTCACCACTGTGACTAGCCTTATGGATGTGGGTAGGGCCATAAACGGATTAAAGGGGTCTTTGAATTTGTTATGCAGTTTTTCTACTGTATTAAATTTTTAGAAACTTTATTTAAGTTTGATTTTGCAAAAAGGCGGCAGTTATAAAAATGTCGCACATTTTCGGTTTTATATATGATTCATATATTATTGTTATTTCTATACTATGTTAAGTTATCTAGATCCAAGAACTTAAACCGCAAAACTAGTTTTACCTATGGAAAACTAAATTAAAAACTATTTGCGAAGCGAATCAAGCCGAAAATCGTGCCACACGTGATTTAAAATCATGTACTCGCCAGTGCATATCTATCTCTTCTTCCCACAAGATTAGAGAAATCATGGGCGGAACTTCTTTGGGGCAGATAGGGGTCGTGGGGGGGGGGGCCCCCCCCCCCCCCCCCCCCCCCCCCCCAAAAAAAAAAAAAAAAAAAAGCCCCCAAAAGAAAAGTGGCAGTTATTATTTTACTTCATGCACCAAAAGGCTTGTGTTTCAATAGTACCCTATGTTGTGTGACAAGCTCTCTAACCAAATGGCTGTAGATTCAAGTTCTGCTTATAACATGTGAGATATATTTGTAGTGCAAATGTTATGAGATAGTTAACATTGTTGTTCAAAAAATTACTTCATGCGAATAAAAAGTATAGGCGCTTATTTTTGTCTTTTAGTCCCAATTAGTGAACTGTTATTAAAATAAATGTATATTGATAAAGTCACAGTTTAAAAAGTAACCTTCTATATCTCTAAACCCTAAACCTTAAACACCCATTCTTTTAATTTGTCGGAGGTATCCAACTGAATCTCCTCAAGTCCTCTACTAATCCATGAATAGTTAGGTTACTTATAAGATTGTGTCACCTGTTAATTTTTGTCGACACTTCTAAATTTTTTAGGTTCGATTTTCAATTCTTGCTCACCTTAAGTGCCTGGGGACCTTTTAATTTGTCGTCGAGCTTTGTTGCAACTCTTGATCATTTTGGCGCCAAGTTCTCCTCATTCTTTGTATTACCTACATGGGTGCTTTTTATACATAGATATTAACACGTTACAATAGAATGATTTCGGCCCCTCAAATAAAACGGTTCCAGTTCCATCACGGCTAAAATAGCTCGAGTGGATTTCCTTATTACCCAAAAAGGAATTGGACGAGAAGAATAACATTATGCAAGTAATTATTAAGAGATAGTGATATTTGGATAACTGTAAGTGTGAATTGAGAGTGATTTGATGTATTAATATATATATGTGTACCAAGTCTTGTAGAAAATTATAGTTGAATATAATACTAGTGGATAGTTTGTCGCCTTAAGTCTTTACCAAACTACATTGAACCAAGTTTACTAATAGTTATGACAAAATATTCCCAAAAATGAAGATTATAAGAGTAAAGTTTTAGTAAAGTCTTATCTTCATGTTAAGAGCATTTCTAATGCATTACACTTATTTCAGTTTAATACAATGCTACATTTATTGTCACATCAACATTTTCAGTTTACAGTTTACACAAACTTTCACAAAGCATTGAATCTTACCGAGTTTAATGCATTTTCACATCATTATGGGTCATACTAACCGGACCCTCCCTACTAGGGAGGGTTAGTAGCCTGCAGTGATAGGACACTATTTGTCCAACATAGGCCACGTGTCGAAAGATGGTTAGCTGAAGAAACAATAATGGCGCGCGAGTGGAGCATAGCAAAAGCCAAACGCGCCTAAATGAATTAATTTAGGAAGGTGGAGTCCACGCTGCTAGCCGTTCAAAAGAAGGGACAAATTCACATGGGAGACAACACCGTTTTTTTTTTTTTTTTTTTTTTTTTTTGATTTTGTCGCATGCCCAAAAGAAGGGACAAATTCACATGGGTCAACAAAGCACCCTATATCCTTATATTTTACTCCTCTCTTTTTTTTACTTCTTCAACATTTTTATTTCTAACAAATTAATTACTTCAAAAATAGTTGTTAAAAATAATTGATGAAAATAATTGAAATAATTATATTTTCGAAATAAAAAAAATTTAATTTGAAATAAAAAAAAATTTCTAAAAAAATTTCTAAATAAAAAATAATAATTTCAAAAAAAAATCAAAAAATTTCTAAAAAAATAATTTCTAAATAAAAAAAATTTAATTTGAAAATAAAAAAAAAATAATTCAAATTAAAAAATTTAATTTGAAAAAAAAAATTAATTTTCGAAAAAAAGAAAATTAATTTCGAAATAAAAATAATGTTTTGTTAAAAAAAAAAATTGATTGTAAAAGAAATTAATATAAAAAAATAAAAAAAAAAAGTTGTAAAAGTTATAAAAAATAAAAAAAAATACATTGTCATAACAAAAAAATTAATTTCGAAATAAAAAAAAATATATTTTTCTAAAAAAAATTATAAAAGAAAATATTTTTCTAAAAAAAATTATTTTCCTAAAAAATTTAATTTCGAAATAAAAAAAAGTATTTTTCTAAAAAAATTTTATTTTTCTAAAAAAATTTAATTTCGAAATAAAAAATATATTTTTCTTATAAAAATTATAAAAAAAAATTCTAAAAAAAGTTTATTTTTCTAAAAAAATTATTTTTGTACGGTTGGAAAAATGAAAAAGAAGTCAAGGACCAAGTTTGAATTATGACGCAAACTCAGGGGCTTAACTTGGACAAGGCCAAAGTTTTATTTTTTAATTATATGAAACACATATCCCACGTGAAAGCCTTCCAAAAAAAAAACATGGCTCGTGATATACTGACCCTCCCTATTATCACTATACTAACCCTCCCTATTGAATCTTGTACCTTTTTTTGTACTTTGTCGTACGGCGGCACAGAGTTTGCTTTTTTCTTGTCATTTTTTCTTGGCCTTTCACGTGGGATATGTTTTTTGGGTCATACTAACCGGACCCTCCCTACTATTCAGGGTTAGTAGCCTGCAGTGATAGGACACTATTTGTCCAACATAGGCCACGTGTCGAAAGATGGTTAGCTGAAGAAACAATAATGGCGCGCGAGTGGAGCATAGCAAAAGCCAAACGCGCCTAAATGAATTAATTTAGGAAGGTGGAGTCCACGCTGCTAGCCGTTCAAAAGAAGGGACAAATTCACAAGTGAGACAACACCGTTTTTTTTTTTTTTTTTAATTTTGTGGCATGCCCAAAAGAAGGGACAAATTCACATGGGTCAACAAAGCATCCTATCTCCTTATATTTTACTCCGTATTTTTTTACTTCTTCAACTTTTTTATTGTCTAACTAATATTAATTACTTCAAAAATAGCTGTTGAAAATAGTTGATGAAAATAATTTGAAGTAATTATATTTTCGAAAATAAAAAAATTTAATTTTGAAAATAAAAAAAATTTAATTTCGAAATAAAAAAAAAATATTTTTCTAAAAAAAATTTTCTAAAAAAAAAATTTTAATTTCGAAATAAAAAAAAAATTTAAAAATTTTAATTTCGAAATAAAAAAAATTTAATTTTGAAAATAAAAAAAAATAATTTCGAAATAAAAAAATTTAATTTTGAAAATAAAAACAAAATAATTTCGAAATAAAAAAAATTAATTTTGAAAAAAAAAATTTAATTTTGAAAAAAAAAAATTAATTTCGAAATAAAATAAGTTGTTGTTAAAAAAAATGGGTTGTAAAAGTTATAAAAAATTAAAAAAAGTTGTAAAAGTTATAAAAAATAAAAAAATACATTGTCATAACAAAAAAATTAATTTCGAAATAAAAAAATGTATTTTTCTAAAAATATTATAAAAGAAAAAAATTTTCTAAAAAAATTATTTTCCTAAAAAAATTTAATTTCTAAATAAATAAATAAAAAAAGTATTTTTCTAAAAAAATTTTATTTTTCTAAAAAAATTATTTTTCTAAACGGACCCTCCCTACTAAACGGACCCTCCATACTAGGGAGGGTTAGTAGCCTGCTGCAGGACAATTTTGTCCAACATAGGCCACGTGTCGAAAGATGGTTAGCTGAAGAAACAATAATGGCGCGCGAGTGGAGCATAGCAAAAGCCAAACGCGCCTAAATGGATTAATTTAGGAAGGTGGAGTCCACGCTGCTAGCCGTTCAAAAGAAGGGACAAATTCACATGGGAGACAACACCGTTTTTTTTTATTTTTTCTTTTTGATTTTGTCGCATGCCCAAAAGAAGGGACAAATTCACATGGGTCAACAAAGCACCCTATCTCCTTATATTTTTACTCCGTATTTTTTTACTTCTTCAACTTTTTTATTGTCTAACTAATATTAATTACTTCAAAAATAGTTGTTGAAAATAGTTGATGCAAATAATTTGAAGTAATTATATTTTCGAAAATAAAAAAATTTAATTTTGAAACTAAAAAAAATTTAATTTCGAAATAAAAAAAATTAATTTCGAAACAAAAAAAATATTTTTCTAAAAAAAATTCTAAAAAAAAAAATTTCTAAAAAAAATTTTAAAAATTTTAATTTTGAAAATAAAAAAAAAATTAATTTCGAAATAAAAAATTTAATTTCGAAAATAAAAAAAAAATTGAAAAAAAAAATTTTAATTTCGAAATAAAAGAAAATTAATTTCGAAATAAAATAAGTTGTTAAAAAAAATGGGTTGTAAAAGTTATAAAAAATAAAAAAATGGGTTGTAAAAGTTATAAAAAATAAAAAAAGTTGTAAAAGTTATAAAAAAATACATTGTCATAACAAAAAAATTAATTTCGAAATACAAAAAAATATATTTTTCTAAAAAAAATTATATAAGAAAATATTTTTCTAAAAAAAATTATTTTCCTAAAAAAATTTAATTTCGAAATAAAAAAAAGTATTTTTCTAAAAAAATTTATTTTTCTAAAAAAATTTAATTTCGAAATAAAAAAAAAATATTTTTCTTATAAAAATTAAAAAAAAATATATTTTTCTAAAAAAAGTTTATTTTTCTAAAAAAATTATTTTTGTACGGTAGGAAAAATGAAAAAGAAGTCAAGGACCAAGTTTGAATTATGACGCAAACTCAGGGGCTTAACTTGGACAAGGCCAAAGTTTCATTTTTTAATTATATGAAACACATATCCCACGTGAAAGCCTTCCAAAAAAAACATATCCCACGTGAAAGGCCAAGAAAAAAGGAGAAGAAAAAAGCAAACTCTGTGCCGCCGAACGACAAAGTACAAAAAAAGGTACAAGATTCAATAGGGAGGGTTAGTATAGTGATAATAGGGAGGGTCAGTATATCACGAGCCCATCATTATATTAATTATTAACTTATACGTAAGATATTACCCTTTTATTTACGAATAATTAATGATATGAATTCATGCATTAAAATGTGTATTCATGTTTGAATTGCATTTAGTCGTGCCTAAATTCCTAATTATGTTTAAAAGTAGAATTTATATTATGGTATATCGTATATGTATTGTTTAAGACTTTATGTTATGAGATGTCCAAATTTTATCACCGTCCTATTGCTTTTAGTTATGACCATCTCCAACAGTATCTGGTTCAAACCAGCCACATCACTGCCACATCAGCTTTCTTAAAAACCATATTTTTTACTCCAACAATACACCTTCTCAATCATCACTTAAACATCACTTTTCAATTTCAAAAACCAACCATTGGAGTGGTTTTTGGTGGTTTGAACCATGGTGGGGCCCGTTTTTTGTGGTTTGAAAAATCAAATCAAGCTTGGTTTGAACCAAGCCTCCAATGGTGTGGTTGGTTTTTGGGTTGGTTTGAACCACCAAAAACCAACCATTGGAGATGCTTTTATGAGATACTAAAATATGTATCTGTCCAACCTTCTTATAACTACCAAAACCATCCACAAGCTATAAATAAATTTGTATATGTCCACTTACATTATATTATTAGATGAAAAAAGAATATGAATTAAATATTCGTAAAGAGTTGATGTCCGAGTATATTGGTGGTGTGTTAATAGAAATACGAGAAATATACGAATGGATGATGGGGAGTTTTCACAGTGCATTAGTTGATGTCACCAGCTATTGATCGAATAATAGGACCCGATTATGGATGCTTAAGGGGTGTTTGATGGGATGTTTTAAAGGGTAAGGAATGATAAAAGCAATAAATCCAAACTTTTTGGAGTTTGAGTTTCTCCTAATGAGATTTCGGCTCTTGCTGCTACTACTGGATGCAGTCCTCTGGCCTCGTCGTTCAACTACTTAGGTCTTCCTGTTGATTGCAACATGTTGCGCGTTAAAAGTTGGGATCCTATTGTTGAAAAGTTCTCCAGTCGTCTATCTAGATGGAGAGCTTCTCTTCTTTCCTTTGGAGGAAGAGCGACTCTTATCTCCTCAGTTCTGGGCGCGCTTGGTACTTACTTTTTCTCCCTTTTCCCAATGCCGTCTTTGGTTGACAAGAAGTTGGAATCTATCCGTGCAAAATTTTTTTGGGGCAGTACGGATAGTTCTCATAAGGTTCACTGGATTCGATGGAAGGATGTTCTGGCGTCTAAAGATAAAGGGGGTCTCGGAATTGGCAGTTTATTCGCTTTGAATCAAGCTCTTATTCTGAAATGGCGTTGGAGATTTCTTACTAATCCTCATGCGCTTTGGGCTCATTTGATTACTGCTATTTATGGTCACAAAAAAGAACCTAATTCCTTTTTCAGCCACATTAAGAGTAAAGGTGTTTGGTCTCGTATTGTTGGATCTATAAATCATTTGCATGAGAAGAATTATATCCGTCTCTCTTCTATGAAGCGTCAAGTTAATAATGGTGCAACTACTTCTTTTTGGTATGACTCTTGGGCTGATTCTTCTCCATTAAAATCTTTGTTTCCTCGGCTCTTTGATTTAGCTGCTAACAAAGATAGCTCGGTTCGTGAGAATTGGCAAAACGGTTGGAATCTTGCTTGGGTTCGCAACTCTTTTTCTGGTTACAATGCTTCGCAGCTAGTCATTCTCCAGAATTTGATCTCTTCTATCATTCTCAATGATTCAGAAGACACGTGGACTTGGTCTTTAGGTGGGATTTCATTCACTGTCCGAAGCGCTAGATGTCAGATTGATGGGGAATTTTTTCCTGATCAAGGTCATTCTACTCGCTGGAACCAAATCATCCTGAAGAAGGTTAATATTTTTGTTTGGAGGGCCTCTCGCGACCGCCTTCCATCTAGATGGAACCTCAGCCGTCGTGGTATCGAGGTTAATTCGTTGAATTGTCCGATATGTGATGCTGGAACTGAAACTTCTTTCCATACACTATGGGCTTGTTCTTTAGCTTCCTTAGTGTGGATTCGGGTCTTCAAGTGGGTGGATCTCTTCATCCCAACTATTTCGTGTTTGTCTGATCTTTTCATTTGGATAGATGATAGCACTTTTCCGGGTAAGCATAAGAGGATCCTCGAAGTCATTTGCTCCGCAAGTCTTTGGTCTTTATGGTGCTTCCGTAACGAATCCGTTTTTGGTAATGAGATTCCGAAACGTAGCTTAATATTTGATAAGATCGTAGATTTTTCTTTTAGATGGTTCTCTTCAAGATGTAATTCGCATACCATCTCATGGAACAACTGGATTCAAAACCCTTTAGTGGTTTACCCTCTGTAATTTTCTAGCGCCTTGCTAGTTTTAATAAAAATTTGCCGTTCAAAAAAAAATGATAATTGATTGCATATAATGCAATCAATCATTGCTTGAAAGTGGTTAATAACTAATTACCCAACAAATTGGGGGTATTGGAAATTCATTACCTTGTTTTACTCGCATCCAAGTCCCACTCTCCTATTCTCCTATTTGAACCAAGCAACAACAATGTAATGAAATGCTTCATTATATTCCTTAGAATACCCTTTAATTTTCCCTTTCCTATTCCCCTATTTAAACCAAGCGCACCGTAACTATGATAAAGAATTTAAAGAATTTGACTTTTATTGTAATTTGTTGGGTCATGAAAAACCCAAGAATACTTAAAACATAATTTGGACACAAATTAACTAAGTGTTAACTTAAACCGAGAACAATTCAAGTCACTGAGAGAACAACCTCTCAGTGAGTCATCTTCAGGATGCTTAAGGCGAATTCAATAGAATGATTCACTACGCAGGAAGGCGGTACTCCCTGAAGTAGCACTTAAGCCAAAGAAGAAGATGATGGTTCAGTGAGTGTTGGACAAGAACTCACTCAACCCTAGTCTCCACAACAACAATGAAGTAATTATGAATGATAACTGAGAAGCGTGTCCTGAAGAACTAAGTGCCTGAGAAGAAAGGCAGAAATATCTAGGAAGGATTTAAGATAAGATCAAATCTTATCTTGTCAGGAAGAAATCCTTCCTAAGACGGCTTAAAGTCTTGGAGTGTCAGACCAACCACTCCTAAAGACTTAATAGGCCATTTCTATTGGTTCTTGAAAATGACAATTACTGTTGTAATTGTCAGACACGCTTGCTCAACAACTTGCTCAAACAACTTGTAATATTTTAATTACTTTTACTCATATTACTTGTGTATAAATAGATTGAGAAGGAGAGAAGTTGAGTGTGTTTTGTACAATTAAAAGCTTAGTCTTTTGCAAAACAACTTCTCTCCTACAAAGAGTAACGCATCCCTGAGATAGCTCAGTGAGGTCGCATTGTTACCACTCAAGCAAAACTTGAGTTTAGATAGGAGACACCACCATACCTTGTCTATTCAATCCCAAGTGTTTGTTCCGCAAAACACTTGGGTATAGATTCTTTGATTCATTTCTAATAAGAATTTAAACGTTGAAAATTACCTTGAGTTTTTAAATTCACGTTTTATAACTGTTAGAATTAATCATAAACATTGTATTAGTCATAAACACAAATAGATTAACTTTCTAGTTAACTCTAAGCGTGTAAAGGGACCAACAAGTGGTATCAGAGCCTCTGGTTTATAAATTTTTTTTTTAAACTAACCAAGAGTGCTCTAGGTTTTTAAAACCAAGATCCTACTATGGCTGATATCAATGTACCCCAGCTAGTCGACAAAAAGGGTGGCAGCTACTCCACTGTTGCACCCAGACTTGAAGCTGGAAAATTTAGCAAATGGAAGAAGCGTATGATTTGCTATCTTACCGGTATGGAACCCTACTACATCACCTGTATCAGGGATGGCCCATTTGTCCCTAGGACAGCCGCAGGGCTAAACAAGCCTGAGGCCCAATGCACCATTGATGAGAGGAGGGTGGTCAATCAAGACCAACGCCTGAAAAGCATCCTTATATCATGTCTTCCTGACGATATAATGCAATCAGTCATCAACTGTCTAACAGCCAAGCAAACTTGGGATGACTTGGTAAACAGCTTTGAGGGTCCCTCAGATACCAAGGAAAATAGGGTCATGGACCTTAAACTTGAGTATAATACTTTCAGGGCAAAAGACTCTGAAAGTCTCTCACAGACCTACACCATATACAAGACTTTGATAAATGAATTATCAAATGATGGTGTTGTACTGTCTAAGCATGAGACAAATGTTGGCTTTGTCAACAGTCTCCCTGAGAAGTGGCTCAACTTCTCACAAGGCCTGAGGAATGCTAACCACATTCAGACCCTTGAGCTCCCTGAAATTTATGGGAAGTTTGTCTATGAAGACAACTTGATCTCAAGGAGATACCCTGACTCAAAAGCTCTTGAGTCCAAAAAGGCCTTAACCTCCACACCCATATCAACTGCTTTCTATTCTAATGGTGTTGTGCAGGATACTCAAGAGGATTCTGAAGAAGAAATCGATGAAAGGACTGGTGAGGAGTACCTAAACGACCTGAACTTGGAATTCCAAGAAAGGGCACTCCTTGCTAGTTCTAGACGTTTCATCAAAAGAAATCAATCCAACTTTACAAAACGAAAAGCAAATGAGACCACTGAATGCTTTAAATGTGGTAAAAATGGTCATTTTGCTAAGGACTGTTATTCTAAAACTATCTCAGAACCCTCTTACAAATTCTCAGGAACTAGCAAGTTTCAACATAAAATGTTTCAGTCCACCCAACAATTTCAAAACAAGGGTCAAAAGGATTTTGAAACAAAATATAGGAAAATCAAAGCTAAACTTGCACTTCTTGAAACTAACCCCATACTGTCTCAGAATGCTCAAACATCTAAACCTATTCAGACAAAGAACAAGGTTTTAGTAGCTGAAGCATATGATTGGGATGAAGAAGAGGCTTCCTCAGATGAGGAAATAAGAGTTAGTGCACTGATGGCACTTTCTGAAGAGGATCAGGTGGTTGTGGGAAAAAGCCATGCTAGAAATGGAGAGTGGGTCAACATCACCATGAAGAAGGTAAATACTTTACTTTCTATGGATGATGATTCTGATTGGCAGTCTTACATGAGTTATATTTGTGTTGATCTAAAGTTTGTTGAGGAACAAAGGCTTAACCTGTTTTCAAAATATAACAATATTGTGTCAGAATTGAATAAATGTAGAGATGAACTGCTTGCATTGAAACAAGCCAAACTAGAATCCATTACTCTACAAATTCAGAACACTGAAATTTTGAAACAAAACCAAGCCCTGCAAACAGAACTTAAGAAAGAAAAAGCTGTCATTGAAAGCTGGACCAAAAAGAACCCTAAGGTCTTCGATTCTGTGGGCTTAATTCCTCAGATAACTATAGGAATTGACCACCTCACTAAAACCTCCAGTGAGAGTCCCAGTGAAATGACCTTTGTTCCAGCTGGCATATCCTTTGAGCAAGAGATGGAACCCAAGTCAAATGACTGGATTGTCAGGGACAACCCAGTCAGTAAGTTGCCAAACTTTGAGACTGGAAACATCTTGCTCCCTGAAAGTCAGGCTCTGAAAGGTATGCATGGACTCTTTGACCAACTCAGTATTTCTGATCCAATCAGTGAGCCTGAATCAGAATCAACTCCTCCACTCCCTCCACTAAATAACCTTCAGGGTGCTGCACCAAGCTCAGACCTCCCACCATTGGTCTACTCCCCACACTCTCCAAAAGAGAGATCAGGAATAGGTAGAATCCTCCTGAGAAGACCACCCCTTGAAGTCTCAGTAAATACTGATGACTCATCAACTTCAGTCCCTTCTGAAGTAGCAACCCAAAGTCCTGATCCAAGAATTGATCAGTTGATTGAAATGGTCAGGAAGCTGGAAGAGAAGATTGCATCTTCTAAGAAACCTTCTCAATCCAAGAAGGAACAAAAACCAACTTCCTCAAAGACCAAACCCAAACCCACAAAACCCCTGAAAAGATGTGAACTATGCAACTATACAAATCATCTCACTGATGATTGCTATAGAGTCCTTTATTGCATGATTTGCAAAAAAGAAGATCACAGGACCTCTGATCATAAACAATGCTCAGTCATGTCAAACTTTTCAGGACTTAAGGCTCAGTGCCTGAACTACCTTTCTGATTCTAAGCAGAAACAGAAGCAAAAGGCCAAGCCTTTTCCACCTTGCCCTTTATGTGGATTCAATGACCATCTTCCTGAGGATTGTCAAAAAGACAAATACTGTTAATCTAGTGGAAGTTCCACTAAGAAATCCCCAGGAAAAGAGAAGGTCATTCAGTCAAGAAGAGGAATGAATAAACAATCCTCTCAGACTACTGAGGCTACCCCTGCGACTAAATGTAAAACATGTGGTAGCTCAGTCCACTCAACCACTGACCATGAATCAATTAATACTTTCATAAAGACCTACAATACCAAACCCTCCATGAAATGGAGTCCTAGAAAGAACTAACCCAGTTTACTATTTGTACAGAAGCATGCCAGGGATCCTATTTGGCATCTAGACAATGGATGTTCAAGGAGCATAACTGGTGTTAAGGAGTGTATGCACAAATATGTGGAAGAACCAGGACCCAAAGTGATATTTGCAGATAATTCATCATGTTTCACAGAGGGTTATGGTTCAGTAAACTGCAATGGTATTGTCTTTACTAGGATAGCTTATGTAAATGGTCTTAAGTACAATCTGATCAGTGTCAGTCAACTATGTGATGCAAAATACATAGTTCAGTTTGATGATAAGCAAGGAACCATCTTCAATGCAAATAAGGAAATTGTCCTCATTGCACCAAGAAGACAGGATGTTTATGTATTAGACATGTCCAGTCTAACTCAGGATGGAACTTGTCTCTTTGATAAGGCCACTGATACACTCAACTGGCTTTGGCATAAGAGACTCACCCACCTGAACTTTAAAAACATAAACAATCTTGTAAAACAAAACAAGGTCCTTAGCTTACCATCACTTGTGTTTTCAAAGGATAAACCATGCTCAGCTTGTGAAAAAGGTAAACATCACAGAGCATCCTTTAAAACCAAAACCAACTTTTCCATCAGGAACTGCCTACATCTTCTCCATATGGATCTATTTGGACCTATCAGTCCTAGGTCTACTAACCATGAGAAGTATACTCTGGTCATAGTGGATGAATACTCTAGATACACTTGGGTATTCTTCCTGATCAAAAAGAGTCAGGCAGGCGAAACAATCATGTCCTTTGTCAGGAACATTGAAAATCAAAATGACATTAAGGTCAAACAGATTAGAACTGACAATGGGGCTGAGTTCAAAAATTATGAACTTGAATGTTTCTGTGATGAGAAAGGTATTTCCCAAAACTTTTCCTCTCCATACACACCTGAACAAAATGGTGTTGCTGAAAGGAAAAATAGAACACTCATTGAAGCTGCTAGGACAATGCTATGTGGATCAGTCCTTTCCAACCATTTTTGGACTGATGCAGTCAAAACTGCCTGTTATACACAAAACAGATCCATAATTATCAAGAGACATGGGAAAACCCCATATGAGTTATTCAAAGGAAGAATCCCTGACATCAGCTACTTTCATGTCTTTGGGTGTCCTGTGTTTATTCATAATCATAAGGATCACCTAGGGAAATTTGATGCAAAAGCTGATGATGGATACTTCCTGGGATACTCACTGGTCTCAAAAGCCTTCAAAGTGTTCAACACAAGGAGACAGCAGACTGAGGAAACATTTCATGTTACCTTTGATGAGAGCACTGATGCAATCAGGTTCTCAACTGCCTCAGTAGAAGAGATAGGAATTGATAATTCTTCAAGATATCCTCCTGATGAATATCTTCCTGAAAACAATCCTTCTACTCAGTATCAAAATGATGCTAACCTCTCCCATTACATAATCCCTCACAACCTACCTAACCCAACCATCACTGAGTTTGTTGAGGCACATGCAAACACTGATGAAATCAATCAGTCAGTTCAAAATACTCAAGAACCTAACAATCTCAGTGATCTGGTAGACACTCAAGATCCAATCAATGATCATGTGTCTACTCCAGAACCAACCCCTCTACCCAATCAGGCCTCCACAAGTTCAAATCAGTATCCAGGACCTCAGAAAAGTTGGACTAGGTCTCAGGACATTGAACTTGTCAATATTATTAGAGAGCCTACTGAAGGCATGCTCACTAGGAGCATGGCTGCTAGTCTAAGAGCAGCCTCAGCCAATGAATGCCTATTTGTGGACTTCATTTCCACAATTGAACCCAAAAGTGTTAAAGAAGAACTTACACATCCAAGTTGGGTTCAGGCCATGCATGATGAGCTGGAACAATTTGACAGAAACAAGGTAATGACCTTGGTCAAATGTCCTGAGAATGTCTCAGTCATTGGCATGAAATGGGTGTTCAAAAACAAAACTGATGAAAATGGCATAGTCATTAAAAACAAAGCCAGACTTGTAGCCAAAGGCTATAATCAACAAGAAGGCATTGACTATGAAGAAACATTTGCACCAGTAGCAAGGATGGAAGCCATCAGGATCTTCCTTGCTTTTGCTACATACATGAACTTCAAGGTGTACCAAATGGATGTTAAAAGTGCATTCTTAAATGGTTCACTGAAAGAAGAGGTTTATGTTCAGCAACCTCCTGGATTTGAAAGCCATGAGTCTCCTGATCATGTCTGTAAGCTTAACAAAGCCCTTTATGGACTGAAGCAAGCTCCCAGGGCATGGTATGAGACTCTCTCAGCCTTCTTAATCCAAAACAAATTTGTCAGAGGCAAGATAGACAATACATTGTTTATCTATAAGACAAATAATGATGTCATACTAGTATAAGTGTATGTTGATGATATCATCTTTGGCTCAACAAGTTTCAAACTTTGCAAACAATTTGAAAAACTTATGGCAAAGAAGTTTGAAATGAGCATGATGGGAGAACTGACATACTTCCTTGGTCTACAGATCAAGCAGACTGATAGAGGAACCACTATCAGTCAAGAGAAGTATGTAAAGAATCTACTGAAGAAGTATGATCTCAGTGACTGTGCCTCAGTCAAAACTCCCATGGTCCCCCCAAACAACCTTGGTCCTGATCTCACTGGTAAACCAGTAAATCAAACTCTCTTTAGAGGAATGATAGGATCACTGATTTATCTACTTGCATCAAGGACTGATATCCAATTCTCAGTATGTCTATGTGCCAGATATCAATCTGACCCAAGAGAATCTCATATCACTGCTGTGAAAAGGATATTCAGGTACCTGAAAGGCACTCCTAACCTTGGATTATACTATCCAAAGTGCTCAGGACTTGATCTCAAAGGATACTCAGACTCTGACTATGCTAGATGCAACATGGACAGAAAAAGCACCTCAGGCTCTTGCCAAATACTTGGTGGGAAACTAGTCTGTTGGAGTGCTAAGAAGCAACAATCAGTTGCCTTGTCCTCAGCTGAGGCTGAATATGTTGTAGCAGCTAGTTGTTGTGCAAATGTACTCTGGTGAAAAGTCAACTCAGTGACTATGGTATTCAGTATAAGATGGTACCCATCTTTTGTGATAACACAAGTGCAATTGCAATATCCAACAACCCTGTTCTTCATCAGAGAACAAA
Organism: Artemisia tridentata subsp. tridentata; assembly: GCA_021014915.2. Lineage (NCBI taxonomy): Eukaryota > Viridiplantae > Streptophyta > Magnoliopsida > Asterales > Asteraceae > Artemisia > Artemisia tridentata. Next base: position 76,941,736 of record CP139504.1, read on the forward strand.
ACACATTGATATCAGATATCATTTCATCAGGGACCATGTCATGAATGGTGACATTGAATTACACTTCATCCATACTAAATATCAGTTAGCTGATATCTTCACCAAACCTTTGGATGAACCAACCTTCACAAGGTTGAAAGCTGAATTAGGAAAGTTGGATATAGAGAATCAGTCCACTGATTGAATCCTTCCAACTGAAGTGTGAAATTCTTAAAACCTCAGGTCCCTGACTCAATGTGTACATCAGTGAAAACATCTCACTGAATCCTCAACCTCAGGAACTAAACCCAAGTTCCTGAAATCTTTAGGGTTCAGGAACTAAACCCAAGTTCCTGAATCCTTGTAGCTCAGGAATCATTCCATATTCCTGAATCATCAGTGACTAATTCCAAGTCCCTGAAAAACCGTCACTGAATGAAAAGTCATTCAGGGCCCTGAAAAGAGACATTAAATACTGACTTAAATGCTCTAAGTATCTAGTTAGTAAATGTCCGAGGTTGGTAACTGAACTCATATTTAATTCAAGAATATTTGTTCTTTTTGCCTTTCTGGCTTCCACCTCTGGGCCACCACATTCCCACTTGGCATTAAATGCCTCTCCAATCACATTACAAATATGTGATGACTCATCTCTGCAAATTGCACTTTTGCAGAACTGCTCAACTGTTCACTTCGACTGTTGCGCCAAACCAGGAAAGTGGAGTGTTGGCATTAAATGCGGATCCCAAAACATATTATTCAAAATAATTTCCAATAATTCTTTTTGAATAAATTAAGATCGCTCAAATGTATAAAACACCCCCATCTCCACTTCCCTATAAATAACCCAACCAAAAGAAACAAACACACACGTCTTTATAAAACTTAAGCAAAACTCTGCCATTTTAATTCTCAAAAACAAATTGTGTGTGTATTCTTAAGCTTTAGAAACCCAAAAACCGTAGTCAAACCCAGACTTACCCACAATGGCTTCTTCTAGAGCTATAGCATACGCCCCTAATGTGGAATTCCTCACTGGGGACGTTGACCTAACAAAGAACAATGTGGTGGGAAATTTCTCTTATCCACAAAACTACCCAGCCTACAAGAACGTTATGAAATTTCTTCGTAATTGTTTTCTTGCAAAGGCTTTCACCCACACCCCCTCAGTCATCTACCATGACTATTTGAGGGAATTCTGGTGCACGGCTGTGGCTACCAGCCCCAAAGACACCAAAGAGTCAATCATCACCTTCACGGTGATGAATGGGAGCAGAACCCTCTCCTTTGACTACTCAACCTTCATCAAAGCCACAGGACTAGACTTTGCTGAAGCGTTTGCACCCAACCCTACTGATCAGGACATAAAGATTGAACTGATCTTTCTAGCACCCCACGACCCCAGACGTCCTACAACGTCTGCGGAGGCTTATTGGAGAAGGCTCCAGTAGTCAAAACATGGTTCCATCCTATTTGGAGGATACTGATGACATTTGTCATTCAGGTCCTGGGTGGAAATAAATCATCTACGGAACAATTGAACTCATCACAACAATTGATGTTGTTCAGTCTCCTTGAGGGTACAAAAATTGACATCGGAGGAATAATCTTCCGAGACCTTGTTGCTAAGCTCTCAGGAAAACATAGGCAAAGGCATATGTCCTACCCTAGATTTGTTTCCTGTGTGCTTCAGGACCTACTTGGTTCTGACTATGTGAGGCCTGATGCAGAAGGTACGAAGCCTGATGTGCTGCACAAGTCAAACTTCACTAGTAGCATCAGTGAGGTTACACATATTGCCCTGACTGAATACATGCAATCAGTCATTCAGGGTAACGACGTTGTCTCACCAGTTCCTTCACCGACCAAAAAGGTGAAGAAGACAAAGAAGGGTCAGTCCAGCCAGGTGGTTAGACCCAAGCCACTCGCCACTGAGACTGATCCTCAAAACCAACTAAACCTTAAAAAGAGGTTGAAAAAGGCCGAGACCTCTGAGACACCCATTTCTGAGACCCTCTTGACCTCAAAACAAAGGCCAACGGAGGTCACTGAGCAATCATCCTCAGTGACCTCGGGCACACCCATTCCACATGGTTCAACTGACATACACAAGTCAGAGGGATCAGGAAGCATTCCCACCTCACATCCCGATGAAGGTACTGATAAATCACAATCAGTGCCCAAGGGAGGAAAGGGTCCTAAATCCTCGGTAGGGCAGCACCACCCTACTGGAAAGAGGACCCACACCCCCTCACATCCCGATGAAGGAACTGTCAAAAAACAATCAGTTCCCAAGGGAGGAAAGGGTTCTAAATCCTCGGTAAGGCAGCAATACCTTACTGAGAAGGGGACCCACAAACATTCACATCCCGCTAACGTTCCTGAGCAATCACCCTCAGGATCTCAGGGAGAAAAGGACCCTAAATCCCCAAAAGGACAGCACAATCCTGATAGGAAGGGGGTCCACCAACTTTCACAATCAGTACCTAGTGATACCACTGAAAAACACCCATCAGTGGTTGAAGGTGCTAAGGGGGACAAAGACTCAGAGGGAAAGAAACAACCCGCTGATACGGAACCCATAAACCCCTCAGGCGGTCCGATTCTCTCAGGAACTGCCCCCAAAAGTCAGGCTGGTGTTACCCCAGTTATTATGACTAGTCAGGCTGAGCAAACCCACTCAGTTATTATGACAACGGGTTCAGGACCTGGCCAAACCAAAGGCGAGTCTTTTTATAAAGAGGAGCCGGTTGAATTTTTGGGTATTGAGTCCATGGGGGAGTTTCAGGCTCTTATCGAGTCTGATGAAGAGCTCAGGGAAGAGAGTGAAGAAGAAATGTTTGAGGCAGGTGAGGACATGGAAACTGATGTACAATCTGAACAACCTGAACAATCACATCAGTCATCTCCACGCCAAAGTGAAGAGTCAGGTTCTCAATCTTCTGATTCTTCTGATACTGGGGACATCCTCCAAAAGTATGATGACTCTCTTCCCCTCACTGAAAGAAAATTGGTCAAGTTCCTACTCAAGACCAATAGAGCTCTTTACAATGGTCTCACTAAAGAGATGTTCGATCATCACACTGAAGCTGCTATTCACTATGCCAACCTGAAGGCAGATGTTGAAAGTTTTCATGATGATGTGATCGAAATACATTCTGACACCAATCACTCCCTGACAGCTATTGATCTTCATTTCAAGAAGTTCAATCTTACCCTTGAAGGCATCACCAAAAGCCTTGGAACTATTCAAACAGCTGTCAAGGATGACCCGGAACTCAACAAGAAGGTCCTTCAGGCTGCTGAGACTTACCAGAAGCATTCAGCTGAATTCAGTGATCTTCTCAGCTTACTGAAGGATTCTAAGATTCAGGGTCTTACCTCTTCATTGGACTCAATCAGGACTTCCTTGGGTCTTCAGGAAAAACATCTGGGTACTTGGGCACAATCTTCAACATCTTTGGCATGGTCTTTTGGGTCAAGGATGTCAGGCATCGAAGCTTCTCAGGCATCTCTGGCGGATCTGATCTCAACTCTTCAGAAAGACACCTCGGACATCAAATCAATGATGACTGAGATCTATCAGGCTTTCAAGGGTCCTGCTGCTCCAGTGACTCCAACTCTTGCTATCACCATGGCTCAAGCAACAGTTGAGGGGGAGAAAGACACTGGAGTCCCCGAAGTTTCAACAAGTCAACAAACTCCTTCTCACACTGAGGGGGAGAATCCTGAAGCTTCTTCCCTCCATCAAGATAAAGGCAAAGGCATCCTCACTGAACCTGAGCCTCAACCTGCACCAATCACGGTAGCAAAGGATCCTGAATCACCACCCAGGATCCCGTATGACATTGATGGAGTTCTTCACCACTTCTCAGCTGATGAACTCAGTGCTTACCTAGAGAAAGAGGAAGCAAAGAAGAAGTTAAAGGAGGAAAAAAAAGGTGAGCAAGCCTGCTATTATTAAGGTTGTTCATGAAGAGGCTGAGAAAATTGGTCTTGAGGCTAAGGATCTCTCAGGAAGAGAGGGTGGTATGACCTTTGTAAAAGCTCAGACTGAGGAGATGATCAATCTCAGGAAGAAAAGGGAGGAAAGGAATAAAAGAGCTGAAGAGATCAGGCAGAACAGGATTAAGAAATATCAGTGGTATATGACAAACAGGTTGAAGCCAGAACCAATCACTGATGTTCATATTCATCGAAACACCAATCCTGCCAGTGTAACTGTCTACAGAGGGGCTGACATGAGAAACTTTGATGTTCATACACCATTCAGATTCGCTGACTTTGGGATCACAGAATTGGATGAGTTGGGTCCATTAATTGCAAAGAAATCAAATGTTGTGGTCCCTAGCCTGTTGAAGTCCTTGAGTCTGAGGTATGAAAGATTGGCAGCTGCACCTCAAGAACTTGGCACTCCATCTCTTCTTCCTGATTCAGCACAACCAGCTCCCTCTCAGTCTTCTTCAAGAAAAAGAAAGAAGATTGAAGCTGAGCCTGAGATCAAGATTCCTGGTCTTGACTGCAATAGGGCTCTCCCTGAAGGTGTTCCTTTCAGGAACAATATGGTCATTGAACAACCTGAAAGAGGTTTGTTCTTCATTGATGAGTTCGGAGACAAAGCATTCCAAAGGTGGAGTGATATCGATTTGTCAGGGATCAAAGCTATGCTTGGCTTTCTAATGATGGCCTCTCCACTCAAGAGTCCTGAAAATTTGAAGTTTTGTCAAGATCTGAAAAAGAAAATCAATGAGCATCCTGACCAACAAGAGCTGCAGTCAAAGAAGCCCAAGCTTGAAGCCCTTGGTATTAAGTTGAACTGATTGATCTGCCTGAATACCCGCCACTATCCCTTTTGTACTTAGTTTTGATAGGACTTGTAATAATATCAATAAGATGATGTTTTTATTATTTCAGTGTCCTTATTTACATTCTAGTACATTCAGTATGAGTAGAAGTCTTTAGCTCACTCATATCTGATCAAAACACTTAGGAATAATTTATATCCAAATAGGGGGACATTGTTGGGTCATGAAAAACCCAAGAATACTTAAAACATGATTTGGACACAAATTAACTAAGTGTTAACTTAAACCGAGAATAATTCAAGTCACTGAGAGAACAGCCTCTCGGTGAGTCATCTTCAGGATGCTTAAGGCGAATTCAATAGAATGATTCACTACGCAGGAAGGCGGTACTCCCTGAAGTAGCACTTAAGCCAAAGAAGAAGATGATGGTTCAGTGAGTGTTGGACAAGAATTCACTGAACCCTAGTCTCCACAACAACAATGAAGTAATTATGAATGATAACTGAGAAGCGTGTCCTGAAGAACTAAGTGCCTGAGAAGAAAGGCAGAAATATCTAGGAAGGATTTAAGATAAGATCAAATCTTATCTTGTCAGGAAGAAATCCTTCCTAAGACGGCTTAAAGTCTTGGAGTGTCAGACCAACCACTCCTAAAGACTTAATAGGCCATTTCTATTGGTTCTTGGAAATGAAAATTACTGTTGTAATTGTCAGACACGCTTGCTCAAACAACTTGTAATATTTTAATTAATTTTACTCAGATTACTTGTGTATAAATAGATTGAGAAGGAGAGAAGTTGAGTGTGTTTTGTACAATTAAAAGCTTAGTCTTTTGCAAAACAACTTCTCTCCTACAAAGAGTAACGCATCCCTGAGATAGCTCAGTGAGGTCGCATTGTTACCACTCAAGCAAAACTTGAGTTTAGATAGGATACACCACCATACCTTGTCTATTCAATCCCAAGTGTTTGTTCCGCAAAACACTTGGGTATAGATTCTTTGATTCATTTCTAATAAGAATTTAAACGTTGAAAATTACCTTGAGTTTTTAAATTCACGTTTTATAACTATTAGAATTAATCATAAACATTGTATTAGTCATAAACACAAATAGATTAACTTTCTAGTTAACTATAAGCGTGTAAAGGGACCAACATAATTTCTATGGTTGCTTGCATGCAAACAATAACTTCTAGCTTACATAGCTACGGATTGAAGAGTCTGTGTTTTATATAGTACGTTTATTTTTCTTTTTAAATAAAGCCGAGGGGTTCCCGCGGGTGTCCGGTACTCTTATGGATTTGTTTGATATACTGTTAATTTTTGAAAAAAAAACATCAATTTTTCTTAAATGCATTTTAAATGCACCCGGTTCATCGAAATGTGTTTCTATATTACTGTTCCAAGAAATTTGTGCACCCGGCTATATTTGGTTTTCATTTCGTTCTTTGTGGTAGATAAGTAAAGTGTGGACCATTATGTTTTAAAAGTCACTTGCTCCCAAAGCCAAGACGTTGGCACTGACGATATTAAACATTGATGATTTAGACGTATCGTTACGCCCCTTTTCAGTTTGCTCATCACATGAGTTGTATTTTCTGAAGAAAGTAACCAATTGCTATGTCTTTGGTGCATATTTAACTACGTAGTGGTTAAAGTGATTAACAAATCTCAAATTTCGTGGGTGCACTTACCAACATTATATCATGTGGGAAATCATGACTTTATGCACACTTGTAACATAAGTGTACTTGTGCATTTATGTGTCAATGGATGACATGCATCTTTACATATAAAGCAAAAATGTTTTTGGTTAAGGGTTCTACTATGATAACACCTTTTAGTGGGTGGGTCTCCTTTACTTTTGAAGAATGTATAATCCGACAAAACAGACAGTACAAGCGGTCATAGCAGCAAAAAGTCAACACACCCCCTAGTGAGGGTGTCAGCGTATAACACCCCTTGCTTAAAACCTAAAAAACATAAAAAACATAAAAATGAGTAATGTCAATTTTCAAAATAACTTATTTTTAAAACTAAAATTTTAATCTTTTGTTTATTTTCCACACAAAATTTAAACATTATTACCTTAAATCAATCTAGTATATTATGTGGTGCGATATAGCCCTAAAGGCCATGATAACTTATGTAATATAGTTAATGGGGTATACTATACAAACCCTCTTTACCCCCTACCTGTACTTACATTTTTGGTTTTTGCCTTTTAGCTTTTTTTTTTTTTTTTTTTTTTTTTTTTTTTTTTTTTTTTTTTTTTTTTTGTTATTACTAATCCTTATCAAAAACTTGTCTATTAATCTTAGCAATTCCATAAAAACAAAACTTGATTCACAAACTAGCAACAAAAAATACCAGTGATCAAACTAGCAACAAAATACCAGTATCAAATAGCAACAAAAGCTTGCATAAAGGAATGATGAATACATCACCAATTTACACGACTGAGGTATAATTTTACGCTATTACACATATTACTTTCAAAAATATGTAACGTTTATAAAAAAAATTATAAATCGAGATTTTTAATAGGCTCAGATTATTATCGTTTTATCATTTTGGCTGCAAATTTGAAGGTTGCAAAGTGGAAAAAACTCACTTTACCGTCCATTCGGTTATGTCATGCCAATCAAAACAAGTATTTTTTTTTTTATCATCATCGCCATATCTCGGTTTTTTTTAAGAAACCATTTTAAAAAACCAAGTTTAGAAAACAACTGCTTATTTTAATAATTAGCAGTTTCAACAAACAATCACAACTGCTTATTTGATAATAAGCAGTTTCAACAAACTATCACAACTGCTTATTTTAATAATAAGCAGTTTCAACAAACCATCACCATCCAAGAACACCAGAACACCATCACATAAACAAACCATCACAACTGCTTATTTAATAATAAGCAATTTCAACAAACCATCACAACTGCTTATTTTAATAATAAGCAGTTTCAACAAACCATCACCATCCAAGAACACCAGAACACCATCACATAAGCAAACCACATAAGAATATAAGCAGTTTTATAACTGCTTTTTTAAGATCTAAAAAGATCTAAAAATGCAGTTATGAAAAAGCAGTCATAAAACAAAAACTAGCAGTGATCAAACTTGCATTCACAAAGCACATAAGCAGTTTTTCACCCATTATACTTCCCACCCATAAGCACATAAGCAGCACTTCATACATAAGTATGTGGTGGCAAAATGACTTTCACCAAATTCGGAGATCAGTAGACTGGTTCGAAAATGGATTTGCACCGCGAGATTACTGGATGAGTATGCCAAACACGGGGTTTGTTATTGCTTCTGTGATTAACCGGCCTGTTGTATTTATATCCGAGCGACAAAGTCATACGTGTTTTCCGCTTTTTTCCAGTCCAGACTTATCACAAGGAACTGGCCCCCTTGTGATTGCCCGTGTGGGGGATGACGCCTGTGCTCACTTCATTTATGTGACGCTAGACGAAAATTCACCACTTCCGGATACTCACCCACAATGGGGGACGTTCAGAGTTGGAAATGCATCCGAATGGGCAACTTTATATTACGATCGACAACACATGTATATTGAGATTAGACGAAGACAAACATCGTAAATGATTACTGATTTATGTTGTAAATAATTATACAGACAAAACATAGTAAATGATTACTCATTGTAACTGATTACTGATTTATGTTTTAAATAATTATACAGACAAAACATTGTAAATGATTACTAATTTATGTTGTAAATAATTATACCGACAAAACATAGTGAACGATCACTGAATTATGTTGTAAATAACTGTTTGTATTATTTAAATTAATAATAACATTACTGTTGTTCCCTTTACACAAGTAGAAGTAACTACAAAGTTAATCTAATTGTGTTTATGACTGAGATTAATGTATTGATTAATTATAACAGATACATAAAAACGTAAAGATTAAACACAAGTTTTTCAACGTTTAAATTCTTATTAGAAATTAATCAAAAGAATCTATTACCCAAGTGTTTGCGGAATAAACACTTGGGATCGAATAGACAAGGTATGGTTTGTTCTCCTCTCTAAACTCAAGTTATTCTAGAATGGTAACAATAATGACCCACTGAGCTATCTCAGGGATGTGGTTACTCTTTGGAGGAGAAAAGTGGTTTTGTGAAAGTCTAAGCTTTTAATGCATAAAACATAACCCACTTTCTCCTATTTGTTCCTATTTATACACAAGTATAAAAGAGCACATATGATTAAAAAATACAAAAGAATAACTTAGCGTGTTCGACAACTACAACAGTATTTGTCATTTTCAAGAACCAATGTGAATAGGCTAAAAGTCTTTCCGAGTGTCAGCTATGACACTTCTTGACTTTAAGCCGTTTTAGGGAAGGTTCGCTTCTGGCCCGATAAGACTTCTCCTTATCTTTTCAAACTCCTCCCGCCTTTCTTTCAGACTTCAGATTCTTCAGTCTAGGTCTTTAGTCTTCAGTCTTCAATCATCTATTGTTGTTGAGGAGACTGGGGTTCAGTGAGTTCTTGTCAAACACTCACTTAACCCATTACCTTCTTCTTTGGCTTAAGTGACACTCAGGGAGTTCTGCCTCACTGAATGATGAATCTTTCTTCTTAGACTCGTCCTAAGCATCTTGAAGGTAACTCACTGAGTGACTGTTCACTCAGTGACTTGAGAGTGTTTAAGGTTGATTAACACTTGGCTAATTTGTGTCCAAATCCTGTTTTCAGGATGCTTGGGTACTGACGGACCCAACAATCTCCCCCTATTTGGATATAAATTATGCCTAATTGTTTTGATCAGTTATGAGTGAGCAAATGGGCTTCTTCTCATACTGAATATACTAGAAAGCTATGAAAGGATACTGATATGACAAAAATATGGGCCATCATTTTATTATTATCATTACAAAGTCCTAACATCTAACATAATACTCAGGGTTCTTGTACTTCGCCTTCCAAGATACCCACGAGTTCCAGTTTAGCTTTCTTCGACACTAACACTTCTTTGTCAGGTCACTCATTCATCATCCTATCCAACAGCTTGACAAACTCTTCACTTTCAGGGCTCTTCACTTGAAGTGCCATTAGCTTGTATGCTAGGAGAGTTGATCTTTCCACAAGGTTTATATCGCTGACTCTTTGGAAGGCCTCTTGGTTGAACTCATCCATGAAGAAGATACCATACTCAGGAGTCTTGATGACTTTGTTAGGAACAAATTTCACTCCTTGAGGAGGAATCCTGTTGCAATGTAGGGCGGCTATGAACTGTTCAGGCTCCTGTTCCGCAGCTTTCCTTTTCCTCCCAAATCTTCTGAGTAGGTTTAAGGATTGACAGTCCCTGAGAAGCAAGCGCCTTCTCATGATCTATTCCTAAACTCTTAGCCACCTTTTCCAGTTCCTTATATTTGGTGTTCAGGGTCTTTAGAAGGCTAGGAACGATCTTGCATTGCTTCTTCCTTAGGATGGGCATCATCATGTCCCATTCCCTTAGCCCATAGTCTGAGAACTTGAAGGGTTTGTTTACCTCAGACTTTCTTGGCCCCCTATGAACCGTTACGCTTATAGGCTTCATCAGGTGAATGGTCATATCAGTGATGGTGCCTTCTTCCTTGGTCTTTGTCATGTACCACATATACCTCTCATAGGTTTTCTTCCTCTTTTCATCTTTAAGCCTGACCTGCTCATTGTGTTCCCTGATGCAGTCGGCCTGAAGCTTGAGAAATTCTTCCCCCCTGATGACCTGGTCAGTTTCCTTTATTACCTCCTTGGCAACTTCAACAATTATGGGTCTGTTGAGTTGCTCAGCCTTCTTTTCAGCCTTTCTTTTGTCCTGTTCATCCAGGACTTCGGCTACTTCCTGTGGAGTTCCAAAGAATTTGCTCCCATCCTCTAAGGTGACCCAAAATGGTGAATCCGGATTAGGACGCACTTCGGTTGATGCCGGCACCAGTTACATTTGAGGAGGATCTTCAGTCACCATGATTCCCTTCCCTTTGTCAGTGGGAGGGGGTTGACTGGTGGAGGACTCAGGAACTTTTGTTGCTATTGCTTCAGTTTGAAAGGGATTGTCGCAACAACAAGTGCAGAGGATGAAGGTTCAGGAGTAGGTTCAACAGGTTTCTCCCCCTCAACAGATGCTGGTGCTTCAGTAAAGGCATATGTTGACTGAGGAGGTAGGGTAACCGGAGAGGCCTGAAGAATAGACAGAATACTGGAGACCATTTTCTTAACATCAAAGGTCTCATTCTTCAGGGCGGAGATGTCTGCCGCCATTGTAGCCTGAGTTATTGTGAGTTCAGTTACCTTGTGGGTGTAATGGTTGATCAGCTCATTATGCTTATTGGAGAGCTGATCAAAGGCTGAGGATATCTTGGTCAGGCACTCTTGGGTATCAGTGACTAACTGTTGAATGGTCTAATACTGTGACCTTATCGGTTTTAGATCCACCCCCTGAAGAAGCTTTAGTAGCTCAGTAATGTTGGTGGAGGTGGTCTTCTGAGTATCCATGAACTCAGTCAACTTGGCGATCAGGGTAGGGTCATCTCTGAGTTCTTCCTGAATGGAGTTAAGGGTCTTCAGGATGTTGGAGAATTGCATGTCTTGTGCAGACCCCATATTATCAAGAGATGCCCTCAGGTCGCCTAGTTGTTTGTCAGTGAGTTTGGCGACCTGATGTAGTTTACCCTGAGCTTCTTCAACAGTAGCCCTGAAATCAGCATAGGAGATTGCTGCCTCAGTATGTTGATTTCATTGTTCTTCAGTGATCTCACGAAAAAGGGCATGATTAGCCTTGCGGAGGAACTTCACTAGTTGACTTTCTGTGAGAGGAAGAACATTATCATACTTCTGCAACCACTGAGGAGTAGCAGGAGCAGATGAGTGACCTGATGATGATGATGATGTTGATGGTTGGGTGAGTGGCCCTGGCTGATCCTCAGGAGGAGGAGATGGTTGTTCAGTGTGCTGAGGAGAATTGTATGTGTCAGTCTCTGTTTTCTCCCCAGCACCAAAAAATTTTTCGTCCCCAAAATCTACCATCTCTTCATCTGATACATCATTTATTAACTTCTGAAGATCCGCCAGATTAGGAACCAGGGAAGAATCCAGCTCCCCCTCAGAAGAGGGTTTGCCTTCGTTGTGGCCAGGTCCTGACCCCTCCAAGTGCACTGAGTGGGTTTTCTCAGCCTGGACCGTGGAGTCAGTTCCCAAGTGACTGGATTCGCCATGGGGGGTTGTGGGTTCCGTATCAGCGAATGGTTTTAATCCCTTTGAGTCTTTGTCCCCCTGAGTGCCTTCAAGGACTGGCGGCTGTTCTCCAGTACTATCATGAGGCAATCAGATGTTGAGGTCCCCCTTCTCAGCAGGGTTGTACTGCCCTGATGAGGACTTAGAGACCGTTCCTCCCTGAGATCCTGAGTGTGATTTCTCAGGACCGTAAACAGGATGTGAATGGGTGTGGGTCCCCTTCTCAGTAGAGTAGTGCTGCTCTACCGAGGGTATAGGACCCTGTACTCCCTCAGGCAAAGGTTATGATTGACTAATGCCTTCATCGGGATGTGAGAGGGTGAAGGTTCCAGACCCCACTGACTTGTGTATGTCAGTAGAGTCATGTGGAAAGGGTTTGCCCGAGGACACTGAGGATGATTTCTCAGTACCCTCCATTGGCGTTTGTTTTAAGGTCAAGAGGGTCTCAGTAGTGGGTGTCTCAGAGGTCTTGGCCGTTGTTTGCCTTTCTTTAGGCTCTGAGGCAGAAGTCTCAATGGCGAGTGGTTTGGGTTTAACCACCTTCTTGGACCCTGCCTTCTTCTTCTTCTCCTTTTTTGTAGGAGAAGGTACTGGTGAGACAGCATTTGCCTCCTGAATGACCATCAGCATGTATGTGGTCAGAGGGACTGGTTGTACCTCAGTAAGGTCTCTTGAATAGTTGGCTTTGTGTAAGACGTCAGGTTTAGATCCCTCAACGTTTGGCCTAACATATTCAAAGCCTAGTAAGTCCTGAAGCACACAGGAAATGAACCTAGGGTAAGACATGTGTCTTTGCCTAGATTTTCCTGATAGCTTGGCTACGAGGTCTCGGAAGATTATCTCTCTGATGTCTATCTTTCTACCCTCCAGGAGGCTGAACACCATCAATTGTTGTGATGCATTCAATTGCTCCGTGGAGGATTTATTGCCTCCAAGGACCTGAATGACAAAGGTCATCAGGATCCTCCAAACAGCAGGGAACCAGGTCTTAATGATAGGCGCTTTGGCCAAAAGGGTTCCTGGGGCCACTTCAGGATGTTTTTCATTATGTGGCCCTAGTAAAAGCAATTCGGCCTTTACTTCTGCGTCAGTGGGCTGAGAGTCAAAGTTCTCAGTGAAATCAAGACATGTGGCCTTGATAAAGGTTGGGTAATCCAGGGAGAGGGTCCTTCTCCCATTCATCACTGAGAACGTTATTTGGGACTCCTTGATGTCATCAGGGCTTGTTGCCACTGCTGTACACCAAAATTCCCTCAGATCGTCATGATATATGACTGAGGGGGTTTTTGTAAACGCCGTAGCAAGAAAGCAGTTTTGAAGATATTTGACTACATTCTTGTACGCCCAAAATTTTTCAGGGTAGGGAAGATTTCCTACGAAGTTATTTTTTGTCCTCCATTGTGAATTCCACATTTGGGGCGTAGGTGATAGCTTTAGAGGCAGCCATGATTTGTAAAAAGTCTTATTTTGCAAGAAAAAGATGGTCTGGGTCTAAAGATGAACAACACACACAACTAGTTTTTTTAGAGAAAAAGGGCAAGGGTTTTTCTTAAAATTTTCTAAAACGTGTGTGAGTTGATTTGTTTGGGGGTATTTATAGGGAAGTGGAGAGGGGTGGTTTAGGCATTTAAGCGGATTTTTCTCAAAGAATTTGAAAACCGTTTTGTATAAAATGTTTGGGATTCGCATTAAATGCCACCACTCCACTTTCCCAGGTTTTGCGCAACAGTCGAGGTGAACAGTTGTGCCATCTGCAAAAAGTGTAATTTGCAGAGATTACATCATCACAAATATGATGTGTGAGGAGAGGCATTAAATTCCAAGTGGGTAAGTGGGGGCCCAAGATATGCATGCCAGTTGGAAAAAGAACATATATTCCTATATTAAATAGGTATTCACTTACCAACCTCGGACATTTACTAACTAGATACTTAGAGCATTTAAGTTAGCATTGAATGTCATCTTGAGGACCCTGAATGACTTTTCATTCAGTGAGGGTTCAGTGAAGGTGATTCAGTGATCTTTTTCACTGAGGAACACATTGAGTCAGGGACCTGGGGTTTTCAGAATTTACACTTTGTTGGATGGATTCAATCAGTGGACTGATTCTCAATATCCAACATTCCTAATTCAGCTTTCAGTCTTGTGAAAGTTGGTTCATCCAATGGTTTGGTGAATATATCAGCTAGATGATATTCAGTAGGAATGAAGTGTAATTCAATGTCACCATTCATGACATTGTCCCTGATGAAGTGATATCTAATATCAATGTGTTTGGTTCTCTGATAAAGAACATGGTTGTTTGAGATGGCAATTGCACTTGTGTTATCACAAAAGATGGGAACCATCTTATACTAGATTCCATAGTCACTGAGTTGACTTTTCATCCATAGTACATTTGCAAAACAACTGGCTGCTGCAATATATTCAGCTTCTGCTGAGGACATGGCAACTGATTGTTGCTTTTTAGCACTCCAACAGACTAATTTTCCACCAAGAATTTGGCAGGAACCTGAGATGCTTTTTCTGTCCATGTTGCATCCAGCAAAGTTAGAGTCTGAGTATCCTTTGAGATCAAAGCCTGAACATTTTGGATAGTATAATCTAAGGTTTGGAGTACCTTTCAGGTACCTGAGTATCCTTTTCACAGCTGTGAGATGAGATTCTCTTGGGTCAGATTGATATCTGGCACACAAACACACTGAGAATTGGATGTCAGGCCTTGATGCAAGTAGATACATCAGTGACCCAATCATTCCTCAGAATAGAGTTTGATTGACTGGTTTACCAATAAGGTCAAGACCAAGGTTGTTGGGTGGAACCATGGGAGTTTTGACTGAGGCACAGTCACTGAGCTCATACTTCTTCAGTAGGCTTTTGACATACTTCTCTTGACTGATAGAGGTTCCTTTATCAGTCTGCTTGATTTGCAGTCCAAGGAAGTAAGTCAGTTCTCCCAACATGCTCATTTCAAATTTCTTTGCCATCAGTTTTTCAAACTGTTTGCAAAGTTTATAACTTGTTGAGCCAAAGATGATGTCATCAACATATACTTTTACAAGTATGACATCATTATTTGTCCTGTAGATAAACAATGTGTTGTCTATCTTGCCTCTGACAAATTTGTTTTGGATCAGGAAGGCTGAGAGAGTTTCATACCATGCCCTGGGTGCTTGTTTCAGTCCATAAAGGGCTTTGTTAAGCTTGCAGACATAGTCAGGAAACTCACTGCTTTCAAATCCAGGAGGTTGCTGAACATAAACTTCTTCTTTCAGTGAGCCATTTAAGAATGCACTTTTTACATCTATTTGGCACACCTTGAAGTTCATGTAGGTTACAAATGCAAGAAAGGTCCTAATGCCTTTCATCTTTGCCACTGGTGCAAATGTTTCTTCATAGTCAATGCCTTCTTGTTGATTATAGCCTTTGGCTACAAGTTTGGCCTTGTTTTTAATGACTATGTCATTTTCATCAGATTTGTTTTTGAACACCCATTTCATGCCAATGACTGAAACATCTTCAGGACATTTGACCAAGGTCATTACCTTGTTTCTGTCAAATTGTTCCAGTTCATCATGCATGGCCTGAACCCAACTTGGATGTTTAAGTGCTTCTTTGACACTTTTGGGTTCAATTGTGGAGATGAAGTCCACAAATAGGCATTCATTGGCTGAGGCTGCTGTTAGTTTAGCAGCCATGCTTCTGGTGAGCATGCCTTCAGTAGGCTCTCCAGTTATATTGACAAGTTCTATATCTTGAGACCTAGTCCAACTGTCCTGAGGTCTTGGATACTGATTAGAACTTGTGGAGGCCTGATTGGTAGGGTCTGGTGTAGACACCTGATGATCTTCAGGATCTTGAGTGTCTGACTGGGTTGGCTGATCACTGAGATTGTTTGGTTCCTGAGTACTTTGTTCAGACTGATTGATTGCATCAGTACTTCTTTGTGCTTCAACAAACTCAGTGATGGTTGGGTAAGGAAGGTTGTGAGGGATGATGTAGTAGGAGATGTCAGCATTTGCTTGGTACTGAGTGGAAGGATCATTGTCAGGATGATGTTCATCAGGAGGGTATCTTGATGAATCATCAATACCTATCTCTTCCACTGAGGTGTTAGAGACACTGATTGCTTCAGTGCTCTCATCAAAGGTAACATGGAATGTTTCCTCAGTTTGCTGTCTCCTAGTGTTGAACACCTTGAAGGCCTTTGAGACAAGAGAGTATCCTAGGAAGTATCCATCATCAGCTTTGGCATCAAATTTCCCTAAGTGATCCTTGTGATTATGAATAAACACAGGACACCCAAAGACATGAAAGTAGCTGATGTCAGGGATCCTTCCCTTGAATAACTCATATGGGGTTTTGCTATGTCTCTTGATAATGATGGATCTGTTTTGTGTGTAACAGGCAATTTTTACTCCTTCAGTCTAGAAGTGCTTGGAAAGGACTGATCCATTTAGCATTGTCCTAGCTGCTTCAATGAGTGTTCTATTTTTCCTTTCAGCAACACCATTTTGTTCAGGTGTATAAGGAGAGGAAAAATTTTGGGAAATTCCTTTCTCATCACAGAAACATTCAAGTTCATAGTTTCTGAACTCTGTCCCATTGTTAGTCCTAATCTGTTTGACTTTAATGCCATTTTGATTTTCAATGTTCCTGACAAAGGACATGATTGTTTCAGCTGCCTGACTCTTTTTGGTCAGGAAGTAAACCCAAGTGTATCTTGAGTATTCATCCACTGTAACCAGAGTATACTTCTCATGGTTAATGGATCTAGGACTGATGGGCCCAAAGAGATCCATATGGAGAAGATGAAGGCAGTTCCTGATGAAAAAGTTTGTTTTGGTTTTAAAGGATGCTCTATGATGTTTACCTTTTTCACAGGCAGAGCAAGGTTTATCCTTTGAAAATACAAGTGATGGTAAGCCAAGGACCTTGTTTTGTTTCACAAGATTGTTTATGTCTTTGAAGTTCAGATGGGAGAGTCTCTTATGCCAAAGACAGTTGAGGGTTTCAGTGGCCTTAGCAAAGAGACAAGTTCCATTTTGAGTTAGACTGGACATGTCTAACACATAAACATCTTGCCTTCTTGGTGCAAAAAAGGACTACTTCCTTATTTGCATTGAAGATGGTTCCTTGCTTATCATCAAACTGAACTATGTACTTAGCATCACACAGTTGACTGACAATGATCAAATTGTACTTAAGACCATTGACATAAGTTATCCTAGTAAAGACTATACCACTACAGTTTACTGAACCATAACCTTCAGTGAGACATGATGAATTATCAGCAAATACCACCTTGGGTCCTGGTTCTTCTACATATTTGTGCATATACTCTTTCACACCAGTCATGCTCCTTGAACATCCACTATCTAGATGCCAAACTGGCTCCCTGGCATGTCTTTGCACAAATGGTAAACTGAGTTAGTTCTTTCTAGGACCCCTCTTCTTGGAGGGCTTGGCTTTAGTAGCCTTCTTAAAAGTAGCAATTGATTCATGGTCAGAGGTTGAGTGGACTGAGCTACCACAGGTTTTGCATTTAATTGCAGATGTAGACTCAGTAGACTGAGAGGATGACTTGGTCATACCTCTTCTGGTCTGAATGACCTTCTCATGTCCTGAGGTGTCATGAGTGGGATCTCCACAGATGTCACAACTGTTTTCCATTAGACAATCCTTAGGAAGGTGGTCATTGAAGCCACAGTGAGGGCAAGGTGCAAAAGGCTTGGCCTTTTGTTTTTGTTTCTGTTTAGAATCAGAAAGATATTTTAAAGTCTGTGCTTTAAAATTTGCCATCTTTGATGTGGCTGTGTTTGATTGGTGATCAGAGGTCCTGTGATCTTCCTTTTTGCATATCATGCAGTAAAGGATTCTAAAACAATCATCAGTGGAATGATTGGTATAGTGACACAGCTCACACCTTTTCAGGGGTTTGGAGGGTTTTGGTTTGGTGCTTGAGGAAGCTGATTTGGGTTCCTTCAACTTAGATTGAGAAGGCTTCTCAGAAGATTCAATCTTCTCACTCAGCTTCCTGACAAGCTCAGCCAACTGATCAATTTTTGAGTCAGGGCTTTCTGTTTTTACTTCAGAAGGGACTGAAGTTGATGAGTCATCAGTATGAACTGAGACTTCAGGGGGTTGCCTTTTCAGGATGGTTTTTTCCAATCCTGTCTTTTCCTTTGGAGAATGTTGGGAGTAGACCAATGGTGACCGGATCTACACACACTCCTTGTGTTAGATGTGATACGTAGAATTATGCTTAGTCTAGCACGCGGAATTTACTAGCTAGCACTTAGAAGATCTTATGTGTTTTGTATGATTAGAATGAAACAAAGAACACAGAATAATAACTTCCAACGATTCAATATTATTAGCAAATAATACGAGTGATCTCCTATCACTAGGGTTTACAACCGTGAATCTTTCTAATACGTATGAACTCTATCGTATTGTATGTCTATGTATTGTGTATCTAAACCTTAACCTAGGCAATCCTTTTATAAACTAAGGATTCCTGTACAAGATAACTATTAATTTATTCTTATACGATATACACAATATATTTTCCATATTTATCTACTTTACATAAATCATAACCAGTCTTAACTTCTTCTCTCAACAGTCTTAACTGCTCATGTCTTCAATACTCTTCAGCAGTCTTAACTTCAATATTCAACAGTCCTAACTGTTACCTCCAACAGTCTTAACTGCTTAAGCTTAATTCCTAACAATCCTCCCCTAAACTTATGATTTCTTCCCAATCATTAAGTTTCTTCAAATTAAGCTTCTTCTTCTTAATGCTAAAAATTCTTTCAAATACCCATCAAGCAAATCTCTTAGATCTAGCTTTTACTTCTTGTGCAAGGTTGAACATCTTCGTTACCAGCATATTAGCCATCTCAGACTCTTCATTAGCTTCTAGTTTAGTAAATACAAGCATAGTCAAAACACCTGGTCTGAGTGGATAAATCTTTTCAACCATCATATATATCTCTATTCCTTCCTTTGTAGATACTCTGTGTACTCCACATGTACCAAATAACTTCCAAGAAATATCCTTGACTTGAGCTTGAAATCTCCATATCGATTCTCCACCATCTAGTTCATACAATCTCTTCAATTGAACCCATAGTTCTTTGTCTTTATCTTCAACTGGATCAATATCTCTGAACTTCTCTTTCACTAAACTCCAAAGTTGATTTAGATCTTCTCTGTCAAAGCCTTTAAGCAAATCTTCAAACAACTTATATCTTTCAGAAATATCTCCTAACCTGATAATTTTCCATCCCTTCATTCTACCATCAGTAAACACTTCCCAGTCAATAATTGGATGTTTGACCTGCAAAGGTTTAATGTAAGAATACTCTGGAATAATCACCATCATGCTTTTGATCTTCTTATCTGTTAATCCTTCTTCATCAGACTTTTGTTTCTTAGCAACTTCTGATTCCATAGATTTTGCTTCCCTCTTCTTACCTGTTTTGAAACTTCTTCTTGGAGAATTCAAAATAGCATAAGTTTCACAGAATTCTTTTTCAATGATAGCATAAGACTTTCCCTTGAAATCCTTCATTAAGTAATTTGTTGAGTTCTTCAAATAATGCTTCATATCCTCAACAAGTTCTCTCTTTGTTGGTAACTTTGTCTTGTACCCTGACTTCTGGCTTTCTCTTATTCTATGAATCAGATCTTCCCACTTTGTAACTCCATTCTTCTTGAGTATAAATTCCTTAAGTTCCTCTGTCTTCTAATCTTCATCTAACTCTTGATCTCTAAGAACCATAGAAGCTTGTGCTCTTACCATCACATCAGAATCCAGAAAATATTGCAACTGTTCATTGAATTCTTCTTCATCAACTTCATTTGATCTTTTTCTTTCCATGAATTCAGCTATATTCCTTATATCATCAGCAGCCAATTTCCTTGCAAATTCTTCATCATGATCCATCTGAGCTTGTTTAGCTTCCTTTTCAGCTTCCTTATCAGCCAAATCTTCTTCTAACATTTGCCTTGCAACCTCTGCATCATGATCTATCTGTTCTTTAGTTTTTGGTTTCAACCTTTTAAGCCTTTCAAGTTCTTGAACAGCAGCCACTTCTTCAGATGTCATAGGATTCTTTCCTTTATCTGCTCTTCTCCTTTCATAAACTTGTTCATCAGAAATTTCTTCAGTTGGAACTGCTTGTTGTTCTAACTCAGCAGTTTGAACTGTTACTTGCTCTGTCTCAGCAGTTTGAACTGCTTCTTCATTTGGAACTACTTGATGTGTTTCAGCTGTTTCTTCATGAATATTACCAGAACCTGAACCAATATCAAAACCTTGATCTTGTTCAGAACTTTCTTCATACCTCCCCTGAGATCCTGATCTATCCTTATCTTCAAATTTCCTCTCTTTACCAGATTTCCTCCCCTGTTTGGAAGAATTTTCATCATCCCCTTCAGAGCCATCTGAATCATCATCAGAAGAAGAATCATCCAATACCACTCTTGCCCTTTTCTTCTTCAACTGTTCTTCAAGTTTCTTCACCCTTTTTGTTAGCTTTTTGAAACTTTGGCAAAAATCTCCTTGTGAGCTTTGAATTCCTCCTTGGTTTGCTTTAGCTCCTTCTCCAAAGTATCAACCTTGTTTACTAACTTGGTACATAAAGCCGTCAATTCAGTTTGTGAAGAACTACCCTCATCACTTCTAGCTGTATTACCTGCTATGAGAGGTGAATCTTTGGGCAAGGATTCAGTCACAACCCTAGTTAGACTAGGTTTAGACCTTCTCCTATAAGTGATAGGTGGTTGTTGGGTTGTTTCAAATACTTGAGTGGATGTGTGATGGGGATCAGTTGGAACTGCTGAACCTTCACCCAACTCAGTTTGAATCATTTGAGGAAATAATGGAACTGGTTCCCCTTGAAAAAGTTTACTAGCCATAGTCATGTTTTGAAAAACCTTTGATTGTAGACTAGGCGTTGCAAAAATTTCAGTTGGTTCTGTAAGCAGGTTTTTCTTCTTATTTAAAATTGTTTGAACAAACCTGGGATACATTAAAAACTTTGTTTTACTATCAACATTTGATGCCATACCCTCAAAAATATATTTTGAAAAGTTAAAAACTCTGTTTGTAGACAAACAAATGAGAGCAATAGCAATATTGCTACTGAATTGTTCCAATGCAGTCTTTTTATTACTTAAACAGCACAGAAGAGTATGTATCAAAAATCTCCATTGGGGTGAAAAACATGCTTTTTGAAAAGTCAATTTATGTTCAGATGTATTATACCCCATTTTTTCAAGTTCTTCCCAAATTTCAGTATTTAGCATAGTGTGGATACCATCTGAGTCATTTAATTTAAGATGTCTCCTAAGTATAGACTCGGTAACAACAAATTTAATGCCATCTACTTTAGTATGAATTTCTAAGTTTCCATCATCACTTGTCAAGATAGATGAATTCTGCCAGAACTGTGTGATGTGCGAAACATAAAGAGTAGGAGAAACAGTTAGAGCATACCTTATGTGAGAGTGATTGAGAAAATCCACAATCTCATAAATTTTCGGCCCATCTCCTTGCTCTGTTTTCTCTAAAAATGCAACCTGGTTGTGACGCTTAACAAAATCCAATCTTGCCATTCTTAGCAGTAAATATTAGTTAACAGTCGTGAATAGTAATAATGTTGAGTGAAAAGATAGAAGATGAAAGTAATATTGAGAGTTTATGGAGAGAGTTAGGGTTTCAAGTTGACCGACTTAAAGAATATGGTAACTATTTATTTTAATATAAGGATATAATAAAATAAAAGTTAAAATATCTATATGAGGATCCCTCGAAATCCGTAATTCATCCAGTAAAAATCGCAACAAACCGCCAACGGCTAGTTTTTACTCCAAAATTAATTACCGACACGTCAGTCATAACGGCTAGTTGAACCGTACCAATATTTTGTACTAACCGTCTCAACTGTTGAAAATTTTTATTGAGCCGTCCCAACTTTTTGAAATAAGAATTTTAAAATAACATGGCTCATACATAGTTTTTAGCAAACTATCAGCTATCAACGGATTTGATATGTCTTTACCAATAGCCGTTTGCTTTGGACTAGCCAACTCTTCACATTTAGATATGGTGAGCTGATAACCATACAATTTTTGGTAAATTGTCAACCATAAATGGATTTGATTAGTCTTTACCAGAAACCGTTTGGTCTGGACTAGTTGGTTCTTATGTGGATAAGACATGGTGAACCAATTACCATTTGTTGTATGCAAAGATCACATACTAAACTCCAGAACACCATTTAGTCCAAAACATCAAGCATTCATAATCCCTTGGTGTTTACTCTCCAATCCTGCAATTGTTAGTCCAAAAACAAAGAAACCAAATACAAGCATATGACTAACAATGCATATAACAAGAAAAATTAGTTTTCTTGTCGAACCTAAGCCAAAACAGACTTAGGCTTTCCTCTAGCATCAACATAATTCATTCTTTTCAAAACAGTCTTAGCACCATTAGGTTGAATTGGTCTCCATACCCAACATGCTGAAGCATTCACACCATTGCCCATGTTTCCCTTAGTGGTGTTTTTATTCACATCAGTACCAATTACCCTGCTAGCAGTTGGAACTGCTGGCTTGGCAGTTGTTACCTTAGGTTTCCAAACTTGGTTTTTTACCACTGCTTTCTCATAAAAAGTTCTTTTACCAGTTTTGTAAGATGGTTTAAAAACATTTATTTGATTTTGAATTGGTGGCCATGGGTGAATCTGTCTCATAGGTCTGACAGTTGGAACTGCTCTAGGTCCAGATCTCAAAAGAACTGATCTAGGTATCATCTTATCATTCCTAGGAAAAGATTGAGGTTTTGCAATGCTCAACCTATGATTTGTATATCCAGATACCCTTTTATCACAATAATCTGCAAGATGATCAAAACTACCACATGAGTAACAAGATTTCCTATAGCAAACAAAATCCTTTCCTAATTGATGGGATTTGAGGTCATTCCAATTCCTCTGGTTACCTCTTGGCTTGTTTGTGGTCCTATACATCTCTGCATACCTAACTGTTGGTCTAAAAGATTTAGCATTTGAACTAGGCCTAGCAGTCTCAGGTTTAACCATCTTTGGAACTTTTGGTTCCTCCACTTTATCACTAACAGGCCTAACCACAGCCTGATCATCCTCATCATCAGAAGTCCATTCCTCAATTGTTGGAGCATCTGAGTCCTTAGGTGAGGACCTATCAGAAGACACCTTGTCCTCAGATAGTGATTTATCACTTGCACTAACAAACACAGGTTTATCAACTACATCCTTCTTAGGTTGAGGACCATAGTTAAGTTCAGGTAATTGAAATTCAGGGAGTCATGTGTGTTCTAAGTCTATACCTTTGGGTGATGGAATTCCTCTATAAGGAGGTGGAACTGACTTATATCCAAGGCCTGACTTAGCTTTATTCTGAATCTGACTCTCAATTATCTGTTTAACACCTTTTGATGTGTATTCAAGTGTATCTACACTCATCTGTATGTTCTCCTTAGCTTTCTTAACCTGTTCTAGCTCATGTTTTAAAACAGTGATCTCATTCTCTCTAAACATTAAGTCTCTCTTAACAATAATCATATCATCAGAAAACTTAGACTCATTGTTTTGATAATGAACAATTTTCTCTTCTAACACAGCTAAAGCTCTCTTATGATTTGCTAAGCTAAAAGCAGTTTCTTTTAATTCTTTCCACTGACTCTCATATCTTGTTTTAAGTGTTTCTAGTTCTTTTAAAGATTCACAAGATTTAGAACATTTTGAAACTTGTACCTCAGAATCAGAAAATGCCATGAGAGCAACCTCTGTAGATGCTTCTGCTTCCTCCTCTGCAATATAGCTCCAGTCAAATCCTAAGCCATCAATAGCAACCATGGCTTTCGAGCTTGAATCAATAACCTCCACAACTCTTGACTTGTTTCCATATGCTCTACTCTTTCCATCTTGTTGACTTGGCAATCTGCACTCCCTTGAGTAATGACCTTTCTTGTGGCAGTTGTAGCACTCAATCTTGGACTTTTCATACCCTGCAACATCATTACTGTTTATGACAATCTTCTTGCCAGTCTTCTTCAAGAATCTTCTAGCTCTCAAACTGAGAAGAGAGAGCTGCCACTTAATATCCATCTCTTCAATATCATCTTCATCAATCTCTTGAAGATCTGAATGAGTCAACATACTTCCATTGTGCTGAGTAGTCAGAAAAGTACAATAAGTATCATCATTCAAAAGTCCACTAGTACTGCTTGAGGTGCTGGCAGTACCAAGATTTGCACTAGCAGTTCCAACTGCTCCACTAATTTGGACTTCTTCATCAGGACTTGATGAACTGGGAGTTGATACAAAAGCCAAATTCCCTGAGCTTGAGCTTGAACTTGATCCAGCAGACTTCTTAATCTCATGTTCAACTATCTTAAAGTTGCTATATAGATCCATTAAGCTCATGGAATCTATATCAGGCTTGTTTTTCCATACTACCACATGCATAGCCCATTCAGAAGGTAGACTTCTCAGAAATTTAGAGTTGAGATCTTCCTGAGGCATCTCAATCCCTAAAACAGCCAATTGACTCACCAACTTTTGAAGCCTATTGAACATATGATCCAACGACTCATTACTTGTTGCAGTAAAGTTCTCAAACTGATTCTTGAGAAGGGTCTTCTGAGTTTTCTTGGTGGCTTCATTCCCACCATATCTTGCAACAATAGCTTCGAAAAGAGATTTAGCACACTTGAACTTACTAAAATTCAGCAACTGATCATTGGGAATAGACATCAGAAGCAAACTTCTAGCCTTAATATCATTCTTGTACCTTGCCTTCTCTTCATTAGTGGTTGGCTTTGTCTGCACTGTAGTCTCAGATTTACCTTCAACAACAGTTGTTGTTTCAACAGGGGTAAAAGAGTTTCCATCTTCAATGATCTCCCATAGTGCATAGTCTTGCACTTGGAAAAACTGCTCAATACGAAGTCTCCACATGTCGAACTCATTAGGTTTAAGCATAGGAAGCTTAGCAGCAATGTTGGTTGTGGATGGTGTTGTTTCCATGTCCATCTTTGTTCTTCTCGGGTCTTCTAAATCTATGTATCAGCAAACCTGGCTCTGATACCACTTGACCGGATCTACACACACTCCTTGTGTTAGATGTGATACATAGAATTATACTTAGTCTAGCACGCGGAATTTACTAGCTAGCACTTAGAAGATCTTATGTGTTTTGTATGATTAGAATGAAACAAAGAACACAGAATAATAACTTCCAACGATTCAATATTATTAGCAAATAATACGAGTGATCTCCTATCACTAGGGTTTACAACCTTGAATCTTTCTAATACGTATGAACTCTATCGTATTGTATGTCTATGTATTGTGTATCTAAACCTTAACCTAGGCAATCCTTTTATAGACTAAGGATTCCTGTACAAGATAACTATTAATCTATTCTTATACGATATACATAATATATTTTCCATATTTATCTACTTTACATAAATCATAACCAGTCTTAACTTCTTCTCTCAGCAGTCTTAACTGCTCATGTCTTCAATACTCTTCAGCAGTCTTAACTTCAATCTTCAACAGTCCTAACTGTTACCTCCAACAGTCTTAACTGCTTAAGCTTAATTCCTAACAAACGGTGTGTGGTCTGAGCTTGGTGCAGCTCCCTGAAGGACTTTCAGAGGTGGGAGTGGTGTAAATGATTCTGATTCAGACTCATTGTGTAACACCCCGACCCGTCAAGGCCAAGATATCACATTATGGTGTCATACAAAGCATACATTACGCAAGCGAAAGTCTTTTAAATAAATAACCAAGTCTCAAACATGAAGACTGGTATCAAAAGATAATCCCAAATGCATAGTGGGTTAACCAAACAAAACCAAAGTAAAAGGATAATATTCTAAGTACTGAAAGAAATGAAAGTCCGAAACAATGGACAACGAAATGATAAATAAATAGGACTCTAAGTCCTATGCACTCTCATTCCCAAGCCCGTCGCCCCGCTTATTACCTGCCGCATAAGAAAAGAAAACATGCAGCTGAGCTTAAAAAGCCCAGTGAACAAATATATATATATATATATATATAACGTAACATAACGGTAAATAAGCATAAGCAACGAAGGAATAAGAATAACAAACGAAAAGTATAATCATGAAAGTCATACGAATTTGAAAGACAACTAAGACTCAAGAATGCATGAGAACTGAATAGAAAATGAATCAAGATAAATAATGAAATAAGGGAAAAGTTCATATAAGGATGTGCCATAGGAACTACATACATAATCCGTCAAATCATACTAAAGCAATACAAGTATACGAAGAGGGGAGACCTCTAAGTAATAAAAGTGTGAGAAGGAGTGTAAGGCACACACCACCTGGTCACCATAATCATATAAACATAAAACCTAGGATGCATCCATACGCTCCCTAACATAAGTATGTATGTCAGTACTAGACTGGTCACACATATAAAGTTGGCCAATAGTGTACACAAAATCATAACATAAGGGGGAACGCCGTAGATCTATCACACCTCTACGGGAGTGTCATGCCTAGGGTGCCATCCAAGACATGGTCATGGTACCTCCACAACTAGGTTAGCTCAGGCACAGATCTATCATAGCATACAACAAATATAATCTAGCATGGCAAGAGAAACAAAATAGTAACTCAATAAGCATAGCATGGCAGAGACATTTAAATAAATGTCAGAATGAATCAATAAGAATGACAATCATACAATGAAAGTCATGAGTCAAATAAGGGAATCATATCAGGCATAGGATCGATAGAAATATCCCTACTGAAAAGGGAAAGAATATCTGTACCTTATCAAAGCACACAAATCACAGCAAATAGATGAATGGAAGCAGATGATCACTCCTTCTTCACCCGATCTACATTAATCATAAGTTTATTTATAAGTTTCATAGTTTCATAATCATAAAAGGTTTCATTTTAGTTTTCTTTCCATTTTAAGTAACTTTTCATATTTAGCAGGTTTCCATAATTAGTAACTTTCTAAAAATAGTAACTTTCCATATTTAGTAACTTTCCCAAAATAGTAACTTTCCAAAAATAGTAAGTTTCCATATTTAGTAACTTTTCAAAAATAGTAACTTTCCATATTTAGGTTTAAAAGCAACTTAGGGTTTCTAAAAATAGTAAATAGTATTTAAAAAGGTTTAAATAGTTATTAATGTCAAAATTGAGTTTCATATATTAATATACTTATAAAATGATGTTATTTCACAATTTAGAGTTTTACAAGTCAAAATAGGGTTTCCAAATTAAGTAAATGTGAGATTAGGGTTTCTAATTACACGAGTCATTTTAATTGATCATTTAAAGTAATTAAATTCCAATTAGGGTTTCATACATTCAATTAGGTCATAATTAAGTCATATTTCCCGAATTAGCAGTTTTAGTGTTTAATTCATATAATTTGGTTTCCATATTATCATTATTCAAAGATTAGGGTTACTATTGTAATTATGCCAAAGTTAAAGGTTAATATGAAAATTAATCCAAACATAAGTTAAATACTTTTAAGGTGACAAAAATCTTATTTAGGTTCTAAAGGTGAAGTAATTAAGCTTACAAGTGTTTTAGATAAGTAACTAGTGAAATTCAGAATTAACATTAAAATCAGACCCAAATTTAGCCATTTTTAACACACCTTAAACGAGCTTATAAAATTCTATAATTTTACCCAGATATACCTATATGTCTTAAGTAATTTACATAATTTTTCCAGATTTTATTAAGTTGTACAAGTACCAACTAAAAATAGACATTCACAACATGTACCCTAAGTGGATCTGCTGGAATACCCCGAAAGTATGTAATTATTTACCCAGGTTAGGCATCTCAGAAAAATCTAAAAAAATTACAAAACGTAACTCATATACCAAATTTCATTTTACCAAAATTTCAGGTCTTAATTCGTTATATATATTAAACTAAAAATCATGAACCACACCTGAATTTTCATAGCCCGAAATACAGTTTTGACATATGAATTTCTAAAAATCAAACGGTTGCCTTCTAGACCTCTAAAAATCACAAAACCAATTTTATTTGATCACTATTTCATTAAATTCAGTTTTAGACCAAAGATCCACTAAAATTCATGCTTGTATCATCAATCTAAAATTCGTTTAGGTAGCACAAATTTCTGACAGATTAGTTTGTTCATACATAGGTCCGATTTCAATAACATAAATAATCATATTAACACATATTGATCCAAAATGTTGTTAGAGATTGAAGATTATATGGTTACCTCTTATATGAATCGAATAGAATGAGAACACGAAGATTTCCAAGATGATCAAATCACCAACAATTCTCTTCTCCATTTGATCATGACCGAATGAGGAAAAAAAATAACATATGGATCGATTTAGGTTTTAATCAACAAATTAGAATGGATTAAATTAATATGTATTCGATTACCTTATGTGATACAAATTGAATAAGATCAAGATCAAATTATGGCTTCTCCTTCTCTTCACCTTGATGCCGAATGGAAACAAGTTTTAGGGTTTCTTGGTTGTTTTTCTTGTGCCGTACAAATGAGATAGGGAAAAAGGGATTTTAGGGTTTTATGGAGAGGGTAATACACGGTTTGGAATAGAAAAATTAGGGGGGAATTGAGCCGTGATTTAGGGGTGATCAAAGGGGTAATTATCACTTTCCAATTTAGCCATAATCTCATACTTATCTTTTATAATTAAGTTGTGTACATATTTTAATTAATTTCGGCCTAAAGAGACTTCTTAAACGTGTCATACTTTTATTCATAAAGTTCTTGTATCATTTCATATTTTACTTTAGGTTAAATGTTCATATTGTATGGTTTTGAGTCATAACATGTTATATAACTCAAGTTTTAATTTATAGCGTACTTTATAAGTCGTATTTAATAAGTCATATTTTATTTAGGGTGTTATACATTGACTGACTCAGTACTACTGGGTTGGTCAGTGAGTCTAAGCATATTTTTCAGAGCCTGACTTTCAGGAAGCAAGATTTTTCCCGTCTCAAAGTTTGGTAATTTACTGACTGGGTTGTCCCTGACAATCCAGTCATTTGACTTGGGTTCCATTTCTGGCTCAAAAGATATGCCAGCTGGAATAAAAGTCTTTTCTCTGTGACTTTCACTGGGGTTTTCAGTGAGTTGGTCTATTCCTATAATTTTCTTGTTTTCACTAGGAATTAGACTCACAGTTTCATAGACTTTGGGGTTGTTTTTAGTCCAGCCTTCAATGACAGCCTTTTCTTTGTTAAGTTCATTTTGAAGAGCTTGATTTTGTTTCAAAATCTCAGTGTTTTGAATTTGTAGTGTAATAGTTTCTAACTTGGCCTGTTTTAATACAATCAATTCATCTCTACACTTATTTAATCTTAACTTAAGATTGTTATATTTTGAAAACAAATTAAGCCTTTGTTCTTCTACAAACTTAAGATCAACACAAATGTAATTCATATAGGACTGCCAGTCATAATCATCATCCATTGAAAGTAAAATATTTACCTTCTTCATGGTTATGTTGACTCACTCTCCATTCCTTGCATGACTTTTTCCAACAGCCAGCTGATCACCTTTAGAAAGTGACATCAGTGCACTTACACTAATTTCCTCATCTTCTGAGGAGACCTCTTCTTCATCCTAGTCATATGCTTCGGCTACAAGAACCTTGTTCTTTGTCTGAACAGGTTTGGAATTTTGAGTAGCCTGAGACATTGAGGGATTAGTTTCAAGGAGGGCAAGTTTAGCCTTAGCTTTCTTATATTTAGCCTCAAAGTCTTTTTGACCCTTTTGAACATTATTGTTTTGAAAATGTTGGGTCGACTGAAGCATTCTAGGTTGAAACTTGCTAGTTCCTGAGGAACTGTTTCCAGAAAATTTATAAGATGGTTCTGAGATAGTTTTTGAATAACAGTCTTTAGCAAAATGACCCTTTTTACCACGTCTGAAACATTCAGTGGTTTCATTTGCTTTTGCTTTTGAAAAGTTTGATTGATTTCTTTTGATAAAACATTTTGAATTAGCAAGGAGTGCCCTTTCTTGGAATTCCAAGTTTAAATCATTTAGGTACTCATCACTAGTTCTTTCATAAACCTCATCATCAGAATCCTCTTGAAAATCCTACACAACACCATTAGAATAAAAGGAAGTTGATATGGGTGAGGAAGTCAGAGCCTTTTTGGTCTCAAGAGCTTTCTTTGAGTCTGGGTATCTCCTAGAGATTAAGTTGTCTTCATAGACAAATTTCCCATAGATCTCAGGGAGCTCAAGGGTCTGAATGTGATTAGCATTCCTGAGGCCCTGTGAGAAGTTTAGCCACTTCTCAGGGAGACTGTTGACAAAGCCAACATTGATCTCATGCTTAGACAAAACTACACCATCATTTGACAATTTATTTATCAGGGTCTTGTATCTGGTATATTTCTGAGAGAGACTTTCAGAGTCCTTTACCCTGAAAGTGTTGTACTCAAGTTTCAGGTCCATGATCCTGTTTTTCTTGGTATCTGAGGGACCTTCAAAGCTATTAATCAAGTCAACCCAAGTTTGTTTGGTTGTAGTACAGTTAATGACTGATTCCATTATATCTTCAGGAAGACAAGATATAATTATGCTTTTCAGGCGTTGGTCTTGATTAACCACCCTTCTCTCATTAATAGTCCACTGAGCTTAAGGTTTGTTTAACCCCTCAGCAGTCTTAGGGACATAAGGACCTTCATTGATACAAGTGATGTAGTATGGTTCCATACCAGTCAAGTAGCAAAGCATTCGCTTTTTCTACTTGCTAAATTTTCCAGCTTCAAGTCTGGGAGCAACAGCTGAAAAGCTACCACCCTTTTTATCGACGAGCTGGGGCACATTAATATCAGCCATAGTAGGATCTTGGTTTTAAAAACCTTGAGCACTCTTAGTTTTTGAAAAGATTGTATAAACCAGAGGCTCTGATACCACTTGTTGTTCCCTTTATACAAGTAGAAGTAACTACAAAGTTAATCTAATTGTGTTTATGACTGAGATTAATGTATTGATTAATTATAACAGATAGATAAAAACGTAAAGATAAAACACAAGTTTTTCAACGTTTAAATTCTTATTAGAAATTAATCAAAAGAATCTATTACCCAAGTGTTTGCGGAATAAACACTTGGGATCGAATAGACAAGGTATGGTTTGTTCTACTCTCTAAACTCAAGTTATTCTTGAGTGGTAACAATAATGACCCACTGAGCTATCTCAGGGATGTGGTTACTCTTTGGAGGAGAAAAGTGGTTTTGTGAAAGTCTAAGCTTTTAATGCATAAAACATAACCCACTTTTCTTCTATCTGTTCCTATTTATACACAAGTATAAAAGAGCACCTATGATTAAAAAATACAAAAAGAATAACCTAGCGTGTCTGACAACTACAACAGTATTTGTCATTTCCAAGATCCAATGGAAATAGGCTAAAAGTCTTTTCGAGTGTCAGCTATGACACTTCTTGACTTTAAGCCGTTTTAGGGAAGGTTCGCTTCTGGCCCGATAAGACTTCTCCTTATCTTTTCAAACTCTTCCCGCCTAATCCCGCCTTTCTTTCAGACTTCAGATTCTTCAGTCTAGGTCTTTAGTCTTCTGTCTTCAATCATCTATTGTTGTTGAGGAGACTGGGGTTCAGTGAGTTCTTGTCAAACACTCACTGAACCCATTACCTTCTTCTTTGGCTTAAGTGACACTCAGAGAGTTCTGCCTCACTGAATGGTGAATCTTTCTTCTTAGACTCGTCCTAAGGAACTTGAAGGTAACTCACTGAGTGACTGTTCACTCAGTGACTTGAGAGTGTTTAAGGTTGATTAACACTTGGCTAATTTGTGTCTAAATCCTGTTTTTAGGATGCTTGGGTACTGACAGACCCAACAATTACTGATTTATATTGTAAATAACTGTTTGTATTATTTAAATTAATTCTTTGGTCAGGTGGAACGAAAAAAATCCTTTCTTGTGTCGCTGTCGGAGAGGATTGATTATAGAAAGGACATCCCGTAAAGACGCTACTTATGGTCAACCGTATTATGCATGTCCTTTTTCAGTGGTAAATAATCATACGTTTGCTTAGTTATGTAAATAATTTGTTTGTTAAGAATACATTTCTTATAATTTTCTTAACATGTAACAGCCAGGAACAGAAGACTATGGGTGTGGATACTTTATGTGGAAGGATGCTTTTCAAAACAAGCACTTTAGTCAAGCCTCTTCTTCAACGCAGTGCTCAAACTGCATAGCTAAAGATAATAAGATTGACATGCTTGAAACAAGAAACAAGATGTTGATGACAAGAATAAAGACGCTGGAGGCATCACTGGAATTGGCAAGGAATCCTGAGGATCATGCATGTCAGTCGGGTGCAATGCTCCATGAGCTTTTAGATGAGATAAATAATATTCATGTGTAGTAGGTGTTGTTGTTTTAAATAATGTGTTAATGTTGTTGTTTAATTGAATAATAACAGTTATTTTTGTAGTTATTTAATGTGTTAATGTTTAACGTGTTATTGTTGTTGTTGTTTAATTAAATAGAAACACATTAGACGAATACAAATAACATAACATAAAAAACATAACAAATAAACACTAAAAGAAACATTACACAAAAAAATAAAACAAATACATACTTATACTTTCAAAAACATTAAAAATAAATAAATAAATAAATAAATAAATAATAAAAATAAAATAAAAAATTACAAAAAGGACAAAAAGGTACACCCTCCCTAGTATGGAGGGTTCCCTTTGTAGATCTAAGGAGGGTTTGGTTAACCTCCCCCATAGTTAATATTGGGTCATGTTATAGGGACCCTCCCTATGGGTCAAACGTAAAAACCGCGAAGTACACAGTACAACACCGCGATGCACGCAGTACAACCGCCCGATGCGTGCAATGATTAGAAACCCTCCCTATAAGGGGGTCCGGATAAACTGCCCCTTAATATTTTGTACCATTACACAATCAAAACTGTCAAATTCACACGACATGGACATCTCAGTATCACTCATTACAAAGTAACCGTTTAGTGTACACACTTGAGGGTATTTTCGACTTTTTAAGTCTACACATAACTCACTGCCAACTACAGTACTATCTAAAAACTTTTAATGTTATTAGTGGACCATACCACCATCACTTAACCATCTTAATTTCTTCTTCTTCTTCATCTAAATCTTCACCCACCACCACTCTCACCATATCTGACCACCTTCACAAACCCCTAAATCAACACCCATAAACATTAAATAAACATGCTCATTTTTCATAAACATCAACATCTCATTTTCATAAAATCAAAACCCACGAATTAAAAATAAACTACAAGGACATCCAAATTATTAGCAACAAAACCTTTATTTTATAGCAATACAACAAATCTAACCGACCACACTTTCATCACCACCACCATTTTCTTTCATTCTTTACATCTTGATTATCCAAATATTGTAACAAATAAAAAAATAAATAAATAAAAAATTGTCCCATAAATGCAGTTAAACAAAACCTTCAATAGCAATATAAATTCCCACAATCAATCTTTATAACATTATAAAAAATAAATTTCTACAATTTCAACATTTAACAAAAATAACAAAAACCTAACAATCCCAACATCCTTCTCAAATTCATCATCGTGGATCTGAAGCCATCACCGCCTATCATCGGCTAGAAATTTGGCCATACAACAACGACCACCACCTGCCAAAAATCCGGCCATACAACTCCTCACCACCATTCACTAGGTAGTTGACCCCTTTTTAACTTATTTATTCCCAAATAACAAAACCCAACAAATTCGTTCCACTAAACAAACTTATTTGCACAACACTTATCATTACCTGACTCGCGTGATCTGTGGTGGTGGTGTCATGGTGGTGTTGCCATGTGACGACTTGTGACCACCAGCAGCGTGTTGCGGGTTTCAAGAGGAGTGGCTGGCGGGTTGCGGCGTTGTTGAGATGATGATGATGATGGTGGTGGTAGAGTTGCAGGTTGTGGTGGTGAATTGTTTAAATTGATTTGGCGTATGACATGTAATGAGCATAATGTGGTTTGGTTATAAATAAAGAAACAAGAATAGATAAAGATATATGAAGATTTCAAGTTTTTTAGTTATTGAGATTTTGAAATGGGTTTGAGGGTTTTTAGTTTTTCAAGTTTTGATTAGGTATATTGAGTAGTTGTGATGGAGAAAATGATAATATTGGTGATATGATGATATAAGTACATTAAACGCAATGGATTAAGATAGAGACAAAAAAGAAAAAAAGAACTGGAAAAAAAAAAGTGTGGGAAAAGACGGATATACCCTCACATGTGTATCACGTGTGGGAGTTTAACGAGAGTTGGTGTGGCCCGTTAAAGTGAAGGACCAATGTAACACCCATAGTGTTTGTTTGCCCTAATCGGGTCAAAGATTGTGTGAATTCATAATGTTTGTATAATAATCAGTTGAACACAAGTTCCAAGTTTAGTAGACAGTGGGCTCCGTTGTTGCACCCATAAATTCAGTAGTGGAAGTACCGTATCATTACAGTACAATAATATTGCCTTAAGCCTCATGAAACTCAAACGTTAACGTGTGTGACATCATAATAATGACGTAAGCTACTGACATTATAAAAATGTAAATAACAAGGCCCTCGGTTAGGAGCTTGCCAACTTCCTATTGATCTCTCAAATAAAGTGCATTTGGCTATCTATCCGGCTAGCACAAAGGCTATCTATCCGGCTAACACAAATGGGCTGTCAACCTCCAATAGATCTATTCACAATATTCGCGTTCGCTCGCAAGTGATTAATGGTTCATGATATGAGGGACTTTTAATGGCAATAGTGGATAACTTATGCAATATTAATCAGGATATCATACAGAAAGTACTTGTGTTCAGCATGTAATAAGTTTCAATAAGCAAATAGAGTGTTTCATAAACTGAGTAAATTGTTTATGATAAATGAGTAAAATCCGTAAGTAAAACGAGCATGTATCTCCCCCAAAGAGTTCAAAATAAGAAAAAGATGAGCTATGACTCACCTTGGTGATATAGTAGTCTGGTTGGAAAACTAATCAAGTTTGGAAAATAACTGCTTCGATACGTGACCTAGTGGATATGTCAAGTCTCAGTATGTTTGTTCAAGACTTTATTAAATAGAGGGTTGTGTTTATATTATTTGTACAACATGTGTTTTGTCGATAATTTATGTGTTGGACCTTTGGGTGAATTTAATATAGCGTGTATGGTTGAGTGAGTAAAATATAAATGATGAGATTTATAGTTCAAAGTTCCTTCAAAAGTTAATCGATGATAAATTATGTTAAACGTTGTTTATTTATAAAGTTCGATCGATTCGATGTGCATATGAAAACCACTTCGTGTGTTGATTTTTATCAAAATCGAGCCAAAATGAGTTAGAAATATATGTCCGAGAAAATATGAAAATGTTACACTTCATACCCCTGAACTTTCATAAAATGACAACTTTGACCCTTCAACTTTAGTAAATTGACAACTATTACCCTGCAGTTTCAAAAATAACATTTTGTACCCTCTCGGGTTAAGTCGTGTGCAACCTAAGTCCTTGTTATATATAATTAAACTTTATTTACACTTTACACCCCTAAAGGTTTAAATAATTTTTATATTAATTTCCCTTTTTAGAGTTTTGGTAAAACAACCCTCAAAGCTTTTATGTGATTCTGTATACATCCGAGAGTTTTGACACTTTTTAACCCCAAATCACTATACGAAATACAAGCATGGTCCTTATTTTACTTAAGTTGCGTTTTTGATTTCGAAAAGGGTATGGCATGTTATAGCTTAACAAAATAAGCTTATATAAGTTGTATCTAAGTGGCTTTAAACCTAATAGCTTATAAAAATAGCTTATGGGCTTTTAAAGCCCAATCAAGGTGCGTTTGGTTTTTGTGTGTCGCGACCAAAGAAAACAAGAAAATTAAAACGAGTCCTTGTGGGTTTTTGACTATGGTTTCGTGGTTTTATAAACTTGGTTAGGAGCTTATTAATATGGCTTAATGATTCGGCTTATAGCCTCTAGCTTGTGGGTTAAAAATTAGATCCGAAAGGGGTGTTTGGTTTATCTAGCGACAAGAAAAGAAAAAAAAATAAGAAAAAATAAATAAATAAAAAATAGAAATTAGACCTTAACACTTGTGGGCTTATTTTTAGAGCTTGTTTACATGTTGATTAACTTACCTAGAGGACTTAAGGGGTAGCTTATAGCTTTTAGTTTTAAAAATAACAAAAAAAATATAAATAGATATAAATAGGGGTGTTTGTTAGCTCACGGTAAAAACAAAAAGGAAAGGAAAATGATTTTTGATCTTGGTTTCCAATTAGGACTTGGTTATTATCAGGTGTAAGTGTTAAAATAAAAGTATAGAAGGGATTAAAAAGGCTTGGGGACTTACAATTCTTTTAGGTACTCGATTAGGGATAAAAACACCAAATGACACCAAACATTGAATCAAAGCTTCCCAATGCTTCAAGACTCTATTGAAAACTTCCTTCTCCTTCTCTTGGACTTAGAACTCAGTAGGTAAGTGTGTGTATGAGTGTTTAGTGTTAGAAACAAGAGATGAGAGAAATGGTTCATGTTTAGGTCGATTTATATAGAGGAGAGAATTAGGGTTTTCTTGAAGGTTCTTGCCACTTGTAGCAACTTGTAAAGTTTGTTAAGAAGATATGAGACATCAAGGAAAGGGATAAGAAGGAACCATGTGAAAACGTTGGCTTGTTCGAATGAAATGGAACAAATTTATATGGTAGCTTGATATAGTTGACCTTCTTGTTGAAAATCAAAGAGACAAAGGTGTAAGAGGAGATAAGATCATGTTTGATCATGTTTTTACTTGTTAGTTAAGGTTTAGTTAGTTTGGAACTAAGTTAGGGTTGGTTTGGTTTGTTTTGGTTTTGATCGAACCAAAAAGAAATACATAGAATGAGTTTTTGATTTCATGCTTTATATGTTTGTATTTGATGAACTCAAATAAGTACATTTTATTACCATCATTTATCCTATTTATTTGACTTGTTTTATTATATTATCTGTGAGAATTGATACGTTAATGTTTACTTTTGTAATTCTCAGGTAAAAACAAGTATTATGTGAAACTTGGCGATTTTGGACTAATTATGGAGCAAAACAAGCAAGAAGATAAGAGTCTACTGAAATGTACAAGATCAAGACATTCTGCTCCAGATACGCCGCATCTTTCTTATTACATACGGCGCATCACTATCAAGATTTCACAAGATACGATCCAAGACAGCAAGGACATGCGCCGCATCTGAGAATGGAGTTACGCCGCATCTTCTGGCGGTGTACGAATATTCCTGAATATATTAATCTTGGACCCCACGCGAAGTTAAGTCAATGCGCCGCATCTACTTATTAGATGCGCCGCATCTTACCCTCAGACAGAAACTATAAATACCCCAAGACCAGACGAATTTCGGGAGCCCTAGTTTTAGAAGACCGAAGACCACAAAAACCTAAGGCCGAATTCAGTCGAAGTAGCAGCACAAGACACACCTTGAACGAAGATACAAGAGCTGTAAGAAGGTCCTGCATGTATTTAATTCATTAAGTAGTTTTGTTTTATTGTGTTAGTAAACTTTAATTCATCAGGATTGGTGGCTTGTGTAATGTGACAACGGAAAGGTTGCACTTCCTTAAAACTGCTTTCCCATTAATTAAAGTTTATATGTTGATGTCTTTGGTGAATTTTATTAGTGCATTGATAACCTCTGTGTCTAGCTGAGCGTTGATCGGGTCGCCATGCCTCTGCCCTCGCCTATTTATTAGATCGCCTATGCATTCTATCGTCTGTAGAAAAGTAGGAAGAAAGATAAATAGGATAGTCATAAGTAATCATTAAGGGTTTACTCGCCGATAAGATTAGAGCCAACGAGAAAGGACTTAATCTCGGTGCGTTGCATCGAACTATACACTTCATATAAAACTAGCAATAAAACAAGTGACAAGCTACTTAACTATTAGGACAGGTCTTCTTATTGTCTCAAGTATTTATCTGTGTACGTGTGTGCTACTCGCTGATTCGTGCCTATTAGGTTAGTTTATTATTTAATTGCAACCAAACCGTGCCAGTCTCTCAGGCTGAACCCCCTTGCGTTAGATTAGGTTGTATAGCTAACTTAAGATATTAAAATACTGATTAGGATAACTAGATAATACGTTCCACTCTTAGTGATCGACACTCTACTTACCATTATATTCATACTGACCGGGTACACTGCTCGTTAAAGTGTGTGTGTTATTGATAAGTCGGCTAAATATAAATTTAAAACTTGAATACTGCTAAAACCACAACGACATACCATGGGTATAAATTAGAGCACTCGCACGCACGCATCAAGTTTTTGGCGCCGCTGCCGGGGAGTGAATTGTTATTATCTGTTAATTTGATTAGTATTTTAATTAGGTTTTTAATTTTTAATTTTTAATCTAACCGCTAACCGTGTTGTGTATTAGATTAATTGCATTCATTGTATTATTTACATATTTTCTGTTTTGTGTGTTATTTGTTTTCTTTTATTTTTGTTGCTTTTCGTTTGTGTTTATTTTTGTTTTTATTTTTCTGTTTTTCTGCATACTGCTATCGTTGTACTGAGCTTATTCAAACGATACGGCGCATCTATTTTCATAGATACGGCATATTGCGTTTAATTTTTATAAAATACAACGCGTTTAATTAATTCGATACGACGCATCTTTCCCAAAGATACGGCGTATCTGTTTTTGATAAAAAAAATTTCTAAGCTATAACGCCATACGACGCATCTGCTTTTGCAGATACGGCGTATCTATTATTTTAATTAAAGACAGTTTTTCGAATTATTAAACAGATACGACGCATCGATCTCTGTCGATACGGCGTATCTTCTGAATCAAAAATCTTGTATTTTGAAACGTAACGAAAATACGGCGCATTAACTTTTGTTAATACGACGCATTTAATTTTAAGTATAATTAATTTTGATAAATTAACACTGATACGGCGCATTCTACTTTATAAGCGGCGTATCTATTTTCTGAATAAAAGTCTGATTTATTTTTAACGATTATAAGATACGGCGTATCCTATTTATAGGATACGGCGCATCGTCAGCTGATATCAGCAACTTTTATTTTACTTTGATTGTTTCACTCTTCTTTTGCACGAGTAAGTTTTATTTCAGGAAGATGAACGATCCGGATATTACAATGGAAGAATATATCAGATTTGAAGAGGAAAGAGCCTTGAGCAATAATGGGATCTACGATTGGGAAAGAGCAAGATATGGTGCACAAGTCATCATGGATAAAGAACCCACGATGGAAGAATACTTGTTATTGAAGCAGAAAAAGTCAGGGAGAGAAAGAAACAAATTGCCATTTCGACACACTTGGACTTTATCAAATGATGAAGATGAAGAAGAATCATACGATTTTGGTGCAATTAGGTTTCCGGCAATAGTTATTGATGATGTTATTTCTCCGGAAGTTGCCCAAGATGAAGAAGAGTCACAAGTGTTTGATTTGAATGAAAATCCGGCAATTGTTTACAAAGAAGCTTCTTCATCCGAAAGTGCTTATGATGAAAATGAAGATGAATGTGGGACAATGGTGTATAGTGCTATTACTTGTGATTTTCCACCCGAGGTGGAAGATATATTCTCATCATATCAAAAACACCATGATAATATTCCCTCGGATGAAGATAATGAGTATTCTGATATTGAAAAGTTTGATGCTATTGCGTACGATAGCATACCGCAATTACCACAACAAACGGAAGTATTTAGGTGTGGGACGGATAAGCCAGATTTTGACCCAACGAGGGATTTTGAAGAAATCTGGGATTACTTATTTAAGGATGAAATTCGGGACGATGCTGAAATTGCAAGACCACTAGTTGAAGATGGAGATTCACAAGATGAATTGGAGTCACTTACAACACAAAGTGGTACAAGTTTATTTAATATTATTAATCCTGTTACTAATAATCTTGCTAGTTTTCCTAAACAGGTTGCAAAACAAAAAGATGATGAGGTGAAATTTATTACACTACCTATTGAAGCACCTGTGATCAACCCGTTTTTGGTGGAGCTCGAGGAAGAATTTGGTGATGAGCTCTTAAACATTGCTATGATTGATGAAGATGATGATTTTGACCCTATGAAGGATTTAGAGGAACTCGAACTTTTACTTGCTAAAGACCCTTTCTCATCTTCTGCGGAAGTCAAGGGACGCCTTACTACCAAAGAGACTAACCAAGAAGAAAGGAGACTCATTTTTCCTCAACATACTACTCTTTTAGATGAAGTGGTCAAGTCATCCAATTTATCAACCAAACCGGGTAAGGAAAGGAAAGATGTACATATATTGCCAAGGTATGATCTTTATTTATTTCTTCCATCTTTACTAGCAAATTTACACTCTTTTCGTGTTTATTGCTATTATCACCCGCACTTGATCCCAAGTGGGGGGAACAACACCCTATTACACAGTAAATAAGGGTGGAGTCAGGCTCGTGACTCGAACAAAAACAAGCGCTTCGTGGGAGGCAAACCATGCTTATCTTTTAATTTTTATTTTCTGATTTTGTATTGAGTCTGTCAGGCCCGCAGAAGATACGGCGCATCTCCATCCTAAGATGCGATGCATCTCCTGCACTGGTCATATCTTACTTTATTTTCTGCATTTTTACTTTTGACTTTAAAACTTTTTGTCAGTTTATTTAATGCGGCGCATCCCTGGTTAAGGATGCGACGCATCTTCTATTCTGATTCGTAATTATTCCAGGCTCGATACGGCGTATCTTCTTCCATAAGATACGGCGCATTGACTGACCTGATGATTTTCATTTTAATTCTTATGTTTTATTTTTACTAACTACTAATGTATTATGCAAGTTTGAACCTTCTTAACTTAGGTGTGTTAAAGTCTTGGTGGTATTATAGATTCCTGCATTTCCTGTGGATATATCATTGATGCGTGGTTTTTTTTGGGTAAAAGGTCAACGACCCGGAAAATATATTACTCCAAAAAACAATTAAGTACAACGGATATGAGTGAATCCCATATCTCAGCCCGTTACATAGGCGAAAAGCTTACATAACAAGATTCTTCCTATTTTCTAGACAAGAAAACAAAGCCACTACCACATAATATTGAAAGACTCGGACAAAAATATAAACTACTTCCTACGACCTTGGAGATTAAAGCCGTAAATGGCATTAAGAGCATCCAACTCCCCTGGAAGATCATAAATTTGCTTCGAGTAATCATCATAGTCATCAAACTCATCTTCACGCTCATGACCTTCACCAAAAAGATTTGCAGATTCATCGAACGTGTTAAGAACCTCTTCCTCATCACTGTCAGAAACCTCAACATCACCCACCTTGGAAAATGGGTTAACCCTTGTAGTGACAGAGGCAGACGGAACAGGATGACCTTCATCATCCACAAGAGTAGCTTTCCCATCGATAATTAGCTTTTCAAGCATACTAATTTTTTCAACTATGGGAGTAGAACCAACTTCCTTAGTTCCCATTGAATCACTCACAAGCGGACTTTGTGATGTAGTACCAGTCTTAACCGACTCATCCTCATTAACTTCCATAGTACGGCCAGCATCCACATCCATGTAGGTGTCATTAGTAGGAATAGAAAAACCATCCGTATCATCCATATTAAGCGCATCAAACTGATTGGATGTAGAGATATTTGAGCTAGCCACATCAGAAGCCTTCTTCTTAGTTCCATCCACCTTCTTTGGTTCAGGAGGGTTCTTTTTGGGTTGGTACTGAAATTGCTTACCCACAACAGGTTTAGTAAACCCTCCTTTACCCTGAGTTGTAGAACCACCTTGTTTACCTTTCTTTTTGTTATTGATAGCCGTGAAACCATCATTAGTCGCCTTAGTAGGTTGAACTGGAGGAACAACAACTTTCGGACAATCAATAATAGTATGACCAAAAACCTTACACTTATCACAACGCGGAGGTTTCCACTCGTATTCAACCCGAATCTTTTCAATAGTCGAACCCGTACCATCAAGTAAAGGTATCTCAACAGTAATGCTATCCCTAAGCACCTCGTCCGACTTAACTTCAATCATGCATCTAGCAAAGCTACTACGGCCCCACGATTCCTTGCACATTTGGCTGGTAAAAGCATCTAACCTTTTGGGCGTCCCAATCAAAGTAGCAAGAAGACTAAGCCCGTCATCCGAAAACATGGCTAAAGGAACATCATGGAATTTAACCCACACCGGAATGTTAGTCAAATCCTCTTTAAGCAAGTTAGTGTTCAATGTCCATGGTTTAAGAATAATAGGAACATTACGAATCAACCAAGGACCATTCTCAAGAACATCATCGACACCTATCTTCGAGTTAAACTTGAAGAAAAAGAACCCCTTAGCATTCATCATAACCTTTTGTAAACCATACTTAGACCACGCATTGCGAACATAATAATCAACAACAGGAAAAGCAAGACGTTGCCCAAGGAAGTATCCGTAGAGAGTATTCTCAAACCTCATGTTCACCTCTTCCACTACTTTCAACGGGACTGAAAGGTCAACATTATCCTTCTTATTGCTGCATTCTAACCTCCGAAAATTAGACACGTGTTTCTTGGATTCATTAGAAGCAACACCCGCGTAAGAAACCGACTTAACTCCATTACCACTAGTAGTATCAACCTTGGGTGCATTAGGATCAGAAGTAACACTCTGAATCATATTCTCATTAGTCCCAAACATCTGGGATTGCATAGCCACATTAAAACTCGTAGGAGTAGTTTGAGTACCATTCGAATCAGACTGAAGCCCAATACCACTCGAATTGTTCAAGTCAGAAGATGAAGCCATATTAGCAATATCACAGTCAATTGTATTCATTGCTTCCTCAAACTTCTTATGCGCATTAGCAATTAATTGCTCCACATTAGGCTGTTTTGAACCATAAGAGGACGAATCATGCTCCAACACAACCTCACCATGGGGAGCAGCCAAACCCTCAACATCAACACGATCAGAAGCACTCTTACTATTAAGAAAACCCTTATTTAACATCTCTCTAACCCACGTACAATCAATCAAAAAGAAAATTACCAGCAAGTAGCAAACACCAATCGAACAAGTAAAACCCTAACTGAGCGTTAGGGTTTCAAGCGTACAAGCCAAAAGAATCAACCAGGTCCCATAGTTATAATCGACTTAAAATATATGATGTGATTCAAGGAAGATTATACAGGGGGATAAACCGACTAAGGATCAAGGAAAATAAGCAGTCGATTGAAGAAACCTTATAGTCAGATAAAGCAAAAAGCGATTAATATAAACCCTAACAAACCGATTTTTAAAAATCCACCAAATCCTATGAAACAAAGCTCAAAACCAATTAGGGAACAAATAACAAAGGATGTTAATTCATACCCAAAGCAGGTCGAAGCAGAGAATCCATAGATTAGGCAGAATTTGAAAAAACGATTTGATGTGAGGGAGGGGAAAAAAAATCGCCAAAGAGAGTTTTTAATTTAGGGTTGTTTTTAACTCCTTAGATAGTC
Source organism: Artemisia tridentata subsp. tridentata (assembly GCA_021014915.2). NCBI lineage: Eukaryota > Viridiplantae > Streptophyta > Magnoliopsida > Asterales > Asteraceae > Artemisia > Artemisia tridentata. The sequence continues at coordinate 76,985,477 of CP139504.1, forward strand.
AATAAATTTTTTTTCCCCTCCCTCACATCAAATCGTTTTTTCAAATTCTGCCTAATCTATGGATTCTCTGCTTCGACCTACTTTGGGTATGAATTAACATCCAAAACGATTTGATGCGTGGTTTTGCGACCTTACAACAGGTTTTACCTCTCGAGGGATCTCAAGAGGCTTACAACCCCACCAGGCAGTGTACCTGACCGATGTAGTATAGTGTAGTGGTAAGTACGGGGGATTGATCGTTCTCCACAGGGAATAGTGTCGTTAGGATTGAAAAAACTACTTTAATAGGTCTAAGGGTGAGGGAAGATTCTTTTTGTATTTTTATAATTTTTTATGAAAGCAAGTAAAATCTCGGGTTTGAAGGAGTAGGCGGAATTAGTTGCTAGTCAACTAACCCAAATAACTACGAATGCAATTAAAATAAAATAACTGAAAATGAAAAGAGTTGTGAAACTTATGTGGAGAGAAATGTGTTTACTTAGATTTCCTTACTCCCTAACTATCTTTTACCGGTTGATTAGTGTGTATTAATTGCGTGGATGACGGGTGTATTCCTTAATACCAATCGTGGGGTGGCGTACGTACTTCCCCAACTCTACAAGCTCCTACTTCACTCCTATGTCGAGCCGGCTAAGAAGCTCCTAACATGGGATCACTAGAATTCGCTCATGCATTAAATACAACCATAAAAACCTAGTACGCATTGGTTCATGTTTCTTAAGACGTTCAAGCAAGTTACCGAATAGGAGGTTAGCCAGTTTTCTTAAGCCTAACATCGATAAACAATCATCCAATACAATAAATAACACACTAATAACCAATAATCAATAGTTAGGTTTCATTAGATCTAAGCAAACACAAGATAAATCTAGCCTAGCATGTTAATCAAAAGACAAGAACAAGATATAATCAAACAACACATAGACATATTGATTGATTAAATGAATACTTATCTTCAATTAAACATGGGAGATCCAAGGGTATGAAAACCCTTAAAAATGGCAGAAATTCGTCTTAGGGTTTCTCCTCACAAAGTTGCACACTAATGACAAAAAATTGCAAAACTATATATAGAGTTTAAGGGCTGATGGCGTCACGTTATGGATCTTGACGCCGTCACCTCGCCGTGTCTAGGGTTCCCGGATGGCCTTCTTGACGCCGTCCCTCTTTAGTGCTCCAAAATCCGCTCTGGCTTATCAAGGCTTGACGCCGTCAGAAATGGGCTTGACGCCGTCTCTTGTTAAGTTAAACCGTGATGGCCTTGATCACCTTAAAGGGTGACGCCGTCAGAATTCCCTTGTAAAATTCTTTGGCTTATCATGTGTATTTTTCATATCCACCTCTTTTGCCAAGCCATGACGCCGTCAGGAACAATACCTGACGCCGTCAAAGGTACTTTTCCAGCCGATTTTGAGACTTTGTCGTTTTCTTCACTTTTATGCTCCAAAAACGTCCAAAATGCTTCCTTTTCCAGATTTCTTCTCCAAAGTACCTAAAATGACAAAAGGAACGATTTAGGGCAATATTTGATCAAATAAATACGATTTAGGGCTTAAATGACCCCCTAAAAGCGGTACACTTTTCGCTTCATCAATCATATATGAAGCTTAAACGTTCTCATCCACAAGAAGTTGATTTTTGCTCTTATACAAATGGAGGATCATACCGAGCAAATCTTAGGGGAGTTTTTCTGTTCTAATTCTTTTATTTTCCAGTTTTTAACCTTTGATACAAACAACGAGGACGTTGTTTAGCTTAAGTGGGGGGATTGGAGAATTAGAACACTTACTTGTCCTAAACTTTTCAAAATATGCTTAAAATGTGCTTAATATATCAAAATTTAAAATTTTTAGCATGTTTTTGTTTAAGATCTAAGTTGCATAGCTGCACACATGACGTTATTTTCAAAAATTGTGATTTTTCAAAAATTCACAAATCTATGAGTGTGCCGTTGACTTGTAAACTTTAGAACTTGGCTTGTATACTATTCGAGACCACCATAATAAGTATTTTTTATATAATTGGAATGACTTGTCAAAATTGGTAAATTTCTAGGATTACACCCAAATAGCCTATTATATGTTATGTGATATTAACTAACTACACTGGTTAGTTAACCCCCGTATAAACCCTTTTGTTACTCTCACTTTTAGAGTAAGATACCCCTAGAAAAACACTCAGAGCCATTCCTTTCATTTCTTACACCTTTGTTATAATATTTCGTTACACCCTTACACCTTAGCCTACCCTGTAGATTAAAATCCGTGGTTGGTTAATTGCTTTAGGCAAAGTGTGTTTCCTTACATTACCTGTGTTCGCGTGCGTAATTCATTATCTTTGGTTAGGTCGGGAAATTGCACAATGCAATTGGAGTGAAAGTAAATATTGTATATCTTTGAGTTTATTTTTCGTGTGTTTACTACTTTCACTATTACCATTATTTCTGAAGTCATGAAAAGTATGGAAAAATTATCCAGAGTTATCGTTATAGTGATGTGGTGAAATTTTACACATCTATGTTTATGTTTCAAGTTTCAAAAAAAAAAAAAAAAAAAAAAAAAAAAAAAAAAAAAAAAAATCGAAAAAATAAGAAAAGAAAAAGAAAAAAGGTAAAGTTGGAAGTTTGTTTTTACCAACTTATGTAAAGTTTTGTATTAAGTGGTCGATATCACCACTAGTTGTTGCATATTATATTTATGGATTGAATGGGAGTTGAACGTTATGGGAACGCCAACTAAAGGATATTCTTTGATTGAGATCTTGTTGAGTATAATTCGTGTCTACCTAAAGCGTGTGTTTCAAGTGTTAAAGCGTGAGTTATTCTATGATATGAGTCTTATTCATGGGATGGTTGGGATAGTGATTAACCACACTTAGAATTTTAATTTATCTGTTTTGTTTATTTTTCATTTTACACCAATTTATATCCCAAATATTATCCATACCCTATATTATTCTTTATCCAAACCTTTGATTTATTGAGATTAGGGATTTGAGCAATCTTAAGTATCGTAGTCGTGGATTCGGCTATGTATTTATGATTTTGTCGCCCTTTTTGATATAATACTATTGGTGAAGATTACTTGGTCCTATCTTTAGCCTATTCGAGTTAAGGATTTGAGCAATTGCAAGTATCGTGTTCGTGGATTCGATCATGTATTTGTGATTTTGTCGCCTTTTCTGGAATTTGAGATCGATAGAGATTAAGGAGAATGATTAACCCTTAAAACTATAAACCCTTTTTACCGCTTTAGACTTGTTATTCCTTGGCTTTAGTGGGGGAGATGTGTATACTCGCCAAGCTTATGATAGAATATTCGTCACGACTGGACAGTTAAACGATTAGATTTGCTTTTATCAAATTATTTTATTTTACTTCTAATTCGTTAAGTGTTTGGTTGTGTGATTATGACAAAAACGAATACATGCTTAAATATAAAAATAAATCCTAATATCTTTTAGGATACATTTTCATAAGATTAATTCTAAGGTTTACTTGGGGACAAGTAAAGTTCAAGTGGGGGGATATTTGATGAACTCAAATAAGTACATTTTATTACCATCATTTATCCTATTTATTTGACTTGTTTTATTATATTATCTGTGAGAATTGATACGTTAATGTTTACTTTTGTAATTCTCAGGTAAAAACAAGTATTATGTGAAACTTGGCGATTTTGGACTAATTATGGAGCAAAACAAGCAAGAAGATAAGAGTCTACTGAAATGTACAAGATCAAGACATTCTGCTCCAGATACGCCGCATCTTTCTTATTACATACGGCGCATCACTATCAAGATTTCACAAGATACGATCCAAGACAGCAAGGACATGCGCCGCATCTGAGAATGGAGTTACGCCGCATCTTCTGGCGGTGTACGAATATTCCTGAATATATTAATCTTGGACCCCACGCAAAGTTAAGTCAATGCGCCGCATCTACTTATTAGATGCGCCGCATCTTACCCTCAGACAGAAATTATAAATACCCCAAGACCAGACGAATTTCGGGAGCCCTAGTTTTAGAAGACCGAAGACCACAGAAACCTAAGGCCGAATTCAGTTGAAGTAGCAGCACAAGACACACCTTGAACGAAGATACAAGAGCAGTAAGAAGGTCCTGCATGTATTTAATTCATTAAGTAGTTTTGTTTTATTGTGTTAGTAAACTTTAATTCATCAGGATTGGTGGCTTGTGTAATGTGACAACGGAAAGGTTGCACTCCCTTAAAACTGCTTTCCCATTAATTAAAGTTTATATGTTGATGTCTTTGGTGACTTTTATTAGTGCATTGATAACCTCTGTGTCTAGCTGAGCGTTGATCGGGTCGCCATGCCTCTGCCCTCGCCTATTTATTAGATCGCCTATGCATTCTATCGTATGTAGAAAAGTAGGAAGAAAGATAAATAGGATAGTCATAAGTAATCATTAAGGGTTTACTCGCCGATAAGATTAGAGCCAACGAGAAAGGACTTAATCTCGGTGCGTTGCATCGAACTATACACTTAATATAAAACTAGCAATAAAACAAGTGACAAGCTACTTAACTATCAGGACAGGTCTTCTTATTGTCTCAAGTATTTATCTGTGTACGTGTGTGCTACTCGTTGATTCGTGCCTATTAGGTTAGTTTATTATTTAATTGCAACCAAACCGTGCCAGTCTCTCAGGCTGAACCCCCTTGCGTTAGATTAGGTTGTATAGCTAACTTAAGATATTAAAATACTGATTAGGATAACTAGATAATACGTTTCACTCTTTGTGATCGACACTCTACTTAACATTATATTCATACTGACCGGGTACACTGCTCGTTAAAGTGTGTGTATTATTGATAAGTCGGCTAAATATAAATTTAAAACTTGAATACTGCTAAAACCACAACGACATACCGTGGGTATAAATTAGAGCACTCGCACGCACGCGCATCAGTATTATAGGCTAATATGATTAGTACTAGTAGCTAGTAATTTAGTTTTGGTCCTTGGTTTAGTTTCTTTGTTGAAAAGTAAAAGTAGAATCAAGATAAGTACATTTTTTTGTTTATGCATAGGGTACTTGTACCTCGAGCTTTGGATGGTAGTACATTAGTGATGAACTCAAATAAGTACATTTTATTACTATCATTTATCCTATTAATTTGACTTGTTTTACTATATTATGTATGAGGATTGATACTTAATCGTTTACTTTTGTAATTCTCAGGTAAAAACAAGCATTTGGTGAAACTTAGCGATTTTGGACTGATTATGGAGCAAAACATGCAAGAAGTTAAGAGTCTACTGAAATGAAGAAGATCAAGACTAATCTGCTCCAGATGCGCCGCATCTCACTCATTACATACGGCGCATCTCTATCAAGATATCACCAGATACGATCCAAGATACAAGAGGACATACGCCGCATCTAATCATGGAGTTACGCCGCATCTTCTGGCGGTGTACGAATATTCCTGAATATTATAATCTTGGACCCCACGCGAAGTTAAGTCAATGCGCCGCATCTACTTAATAGATGCGCCGCATCTTCCCTCAGGCAGAAACTATAAATACCCCAAGACCAGACGAATTTCGGGAGCAATATATTAGATTCGAAGACCGAAGTAGCAGAACCCTAGGACGAATTCAGTCAAGGAGGCAGCACAAGACACACCAAACGAAGATACAAGAGCTGTAAGAAGGTGCTGCATGTGTTTAATTCATTAAGTAGTTTTGTTTTATTGTGTTAGCAAACTTTAATTCATCAGGATTGGTGGCTTGTGTAATGTGACAACGAAAGATTGCACTCCCTTTAATACTTGCTTTCCCATCAATTAAAGTTTATATGTTGATGTCTTTGGTTACTACTTATTAGTGCATTGATAACCTCTGTGTTTATTAGTGGCTTGCGGGCCTTTGACTGCGGAAAATAATGTGGCTCCCACGGTTATTACTAAATTGATCACTTAGGAATAACTTTTAGACATAAGTAATCATTAAGGGTTTACTCGCCGATAAGAATAGGACCAACGAGAAAGGGTTAACTACATACACTTCATATAAAGCTATCAATAAAACAAGTGACAATCTACTTAATCATAAGGACAGCCCTCTTATTGTCTCGAGTATTTATCTGTGTACGTGTGTGCTACTTGCTGATTCGTGCCTATTGGTTTATTTTATTATTTAATTGCAAACAAATCGTGCCAGTCTCTCAGGCTGAAACCCCCTTGCGTTAGGATATTAAAATACTGATTAGAATAACGAGATAATACGTTCCACTCTTAGTGATCGACACTCTACTTACCATTATATTCATACTGACCGGGTACACTGCTCGTTAAGTGTGTGTGTTATTGATAAGTCGGCTAAATATAAATTTAAAACTTGAGTAGGCATTAAAACTGCTAAACCGCAACGACACATCACGCGCATCAAGTTTTTGGCGCCGTTGCCGGGGAGTGAATTGTTATTATCTGTTAATTTGATTAGTATTTTAATTAGGTTTTTCTTTTTATTAGATTAATTGCATCATTGTATTATTTTGCATATTTGTTGTTTTGTGTGTTATTTGTTTGCCTTTATTTTTGTTTTTGTGTTTATTTTTGTTTGTGTGTTTTAATTTTTGTTTTTATTTTTCGTATTTTTTCTGTTCTGCTATCGTTGTACTGTGCTAAATCAAATGATACGGCGCATCTGATCTCTCAGATACGGCGTATTGCGTTTAATTTTTTTTAAATACAACGCGTTTAATTAATTCGATACGACGCATCTTTTCCCCAAGATACGGCGTATCTGTTTTTGATTAAAAAAAAAAAAAAAAAAAAAAAAAATTCTAAACGTTAACGCCATACGACGCATCTGCTTTAGCAGATACGGCGTATCTATTATTTTAATTAAAAACAGTTTGCGAATTATTAAACAGATACGGCGTATCGATCTCTGTCGATACGGCGTATCCTCTGAATCAAAAATCTCGTATTTTTAAACGTAACGAAAATACGGCGCATTAACTTTCGTTAATACGACGCATTTAATTTTAAATAAATATCGATTTTTGATTAATTAATTCGATACGGCGCATTCATAAATTCTAAGCGGCGTATCTATTTTCTGAATAAAGTCTGATTAAATTTTAACGATTACAAGATACGGCGTATCCAACTTTTTGGATACGGCGCATCGTGTGCAGACATCAGAAATTTGTATTCTTATATCCGTTTCTATATTCGTTAATTTTTCTTCTAGCGAACAAATCCTACTGATGATTTTACCTATGATGACAGGTTTTGCTATGGAAGACATCTCAGTAAACGAATATCTTGCTAAGGAACTCTTGCTTTCGGATTCATTCGATGTGAAGGTTTTTGATGATGTCAACTTCAATGTGCTCATGATTGATACGGATTTATTCTTTTGGGAGACTCCTCTTGAAGCTGCTTTTAAGGAATTCATGCGTTTGTGCAACATTGACGAAGGGGTGTTCTCTTATGATGTATTTGTGAGGTACACTGGAGATGAATTGTCGCTCTTATGGCCTATCATTGAATCCAAAGGATTGAACTGGACTACTATCGAAGAAGATGATGGGAAATTCTATCTTGCATACATGGATTCAAGCAACGAAAGCTGTGGTGGAGGCAATACCCAAAACTCTTACATGCCATATTCCGAGCAGTACTGGGGATTAAATGAGAAATATCTGGACAATGATGGAATTTATGCTTTGGCGGAGTTACTATTTCATGGCAGGTTGGTACGATTGATTGATCTCTCCCTCAATGATTGGCTAGAACTTAAATATGGTAGTCCAGAATTCGCCCCTGCAAATGAAGTCAAGCAGATTATGACTTCATGGTTGACACGGAGTTTTAAGAAGCAATTTAACGAGTTCATGGAGATAAGAAGGAATATGATTGGGAAGGCTTGCTTTGACGTTAACCACGATCCTAACGATGTTAATTTTTCAGAGTGGTTGGCTAGTAAGTTTAATAACCATAAGAGTATGGATCGAGCTACTAAGGATGCATTATGGGTATATTGTATGAGAGGAGAAGATGAAGAAGTAGAAAGCGATTATGGGTCGTCACTTCATGATTCAACAATCAATGAAGGCATTGAAGAGTTATTCAGAATAGACATTGATGTGTTCGATTATGAGACACCCTTGTGCAAGCAGTTCAAAGAATTTAACTACCTTCTTCGAGTCGACGATGATGTGCTAACTGGAGATCTACCAGGATTTAAGACTTATGATGATTTCAAAAACACCTGGTGCTACGAATGGAATGACCAAGTACCATGGGTTTGGGATAAACCATGGGATGTTGAGCACATTAATCATACCTGTACACCCTTCGTTTTCAAGGATGGGAGTAGTGTTTGGCCGACCTGTGATTATAAGAGTGACGGAACCTGTAATGGGGGAAGTATAATTGGGATGAAACGGGTTGGAAACGATGTAAACTTTGAAGATTATGAATGGTACGATAATGTTGAAGACTGCCCACAAAAATCGGAGGCTTTACAAGAAAAGGGCAGAATTGAACGCTTGAAAAGACTTAAGGGGACATCGGATACTACTTTCTGGGAATGGGTGCATAAACAGTTTGATGATTTCACGAAGCTTAGTCGACGGTTACAATATGATTTGGAAAGAGAATGGGAGGCGATTCAAGATGATAATAATAATGAGTCGTTGATTGAGGAATTAGATGACTATTTGATTAAGGATCCTTATTTTAAGTTTGTTGACAAGGACGAAAAAGAATTCACCAAAAGAAAGTGTCAACTACTTGGGATCCCTTACAATAAGCCACCCGCAATGATTACTGAGAAATTTAAAATCATCAAATACTCTTTGGGACCCGATGAGGAATATGTTGCAGTAAAGACCAAGAGTTATATTAGATTAAGTCGAACGGAAGAAAACGTTGCGGAGCTATACGGGAACATCTTTCGAATGAAGGAAGAAGGATGGACCGTGACAAGGACTTATTGAAGAGCTGAACGTGAGTCTAACTTGAAGACTCTGGAATAAAGACAAGTGCTTACCGGGAGACAACCCGGAGATTTTCTATTATTCTGTTTTATGTGTCGAGTCAGTCAGGCCCGCATGAGGATACGGCGCATCTCAATCCTGAGATGCGACGCATCTCCTGCAATGGTCATATCTTATTTTATTTTTCTGCATTTTTATTTTCGACTTTAAAACTATTTATCAGTTTATTTTAATGCGGCGCATCCCTGGTTAAGGATGCGGCGCATCTTTATTCTGATCCGTATTAATTCCAGGCTCGATACGGCGTATCTTCTTCCATAAGATACGGCGCATCGACTGACCTGATGATTTTCAGTTTTAATTTTTAAGTTTTATTTTTCCTAACTACTAATGTATTATGCAAGTTTGAACCTTTCTTGTCTTAGGTGTGTTTTAAAGTGTTGGTGGTATTATAGTTTCCTGGATTTCCTGTGGATACATCAAGTATGAAGCTTTAACGTTCTCATCTACAAGAAGATGATTTTTGCTCTTATCAAATGGAGGATCATACCGAGCAAATCTCAGGGGAGTTTTCCTGTTCTAATTCTTTTATTTTCCAGTTTTTAACCTTTTATACAAACAACGAGGACGTTGTTTAACTTAAGTGGGGGGATTGGAGAATTAGAACACTTAACATTTACTTGTCCTAAACTTTTTCAAAAATTATGCTTAAAATGTGCTTAATATATCAAACTTAAAAATTTTTAGCATGTTTTTGTTTAAGATCTAAGTTGCATAGCTGCACACATGACGTTATTTTCAAAAATTGTGATTTTTCAAAATTCACAAATCTATGAGTGTGCCGGTGACTTGTAAACTTTAGAACTTGGCTTGTATACTATTCGAGACCACCATAATGAGTATTATTTATATAATTGGAATGACTTGTCTAAATTGGTAAAATTCTAGGATTACACCCAAATAGCCTATTATATGTTATGTGTTATTAACTAACTACACTGGTTAGTTAACCCCCGTATAAACCCTTTTGTTACTCTCATTTTTAGAGTAAGATACCCCTAGAAAAATACTCAGAGCCATTCCTTTCGTTTCTTACACCAATGTTTAAAATGTTTCGTTACACCCTTACACCTTAGCCTACCCTGTAGATTAGAATCCGTGGTTGGTTAATTGCTATAGGCAAAGTGTGTTTCCTTACATTACCTGTGTTCGCGTGCGTAATTCATTATCTTTGGTTAGGTCGGGAAATTGCACAATGCAATTGGAGTGAAAGTAAATATTGTATATCTTTGAGTTTGTTTTTCGTGTGTTTACTACTTTCACTATTACCGTTATTTCTGAAGTATGAAAAGTATGGAAAAATTATCCAGAATTATCATTATAGTGATGTGGTGAAATTTTACACATCTATGTCTATGTTTGAAAAAAAAAAAAAAAAAAAAAAAAAAAAAAAAAAAAAAAAAAAAATCGAAAAAAAAAAAGAAAAAAAAAAGAAGTTGGAAGTTTGTTTTAACCAACTTATGTAAAGTTTTGTATTAAGTGGTCGATATCACCACTATTTGTTGTACTATATCTATGGATTGAATGGGAATTGGCAGTTATGGGAACGCCAATTAAGGTTTATTCTTTGATTAAGATCTTGTTGAGTATAATTCGTGTCTACCTAAAGCGTGTGTTTCAAGTGTTAAAGCGTGAGTTATTCGATGATATGAGTCTTATTCATGGGATGGTTGGGATAGTGATTAACCACACTTAGGATTTTAATTTATTTGTTTTGTTTATTTTTCATTTTACACCAATTTATATCCCAAATGTTATCCATGCCCTTTATTATTCTTTATCCAACCAAACCTTTGATTTATTGAGATTAGGGATTTGAGCAATCTTAAGTATCGTAGTCGTGGATTCGGCTATGTATTTATGATTTTGTCGCCCTTTTTGATATATTATTATTGGTGAAGTTTGGACCTATCTTTAGCCAATTCGAGTTAAGGATTTGAGCAATTGCAAGTATCGTGTTCGTGGATTCGATCATGTATTTGTGATTTTGTCGCCTTTTCTGGAATTTGAGATCGATAGTGATCAAGAATAATTAACCCTTAAGCCTACAAACCCTTTTTACCGCTTTAGACTTGTTATTCCTTAGCTTTAGTGGAGGAGATGTGTATACTTGCCAAGCTTATGATAGAATATTCGTCACGACTGGACAGTTAAACGATTAGATTTGCTTTTATCAACTTATTTTATTTTACTTCTAATTCGTTAAGTGTTTAGTTGTGTGATTATGAAATAAACGAATACATGCTTAATATAAAAATAAATCCTAACATCTTTTAGGATACATTTTCATAAGAGAAATTCTAAGGTTTACTTGGGGACAAGTAAAGTTCAAGTGGGGGGATATTTGATGAACTCAAATAAGTACATTTTATTACTATCATTTATCCTATTAATTTGACTTGTTTTACTATATTATGTATGAGGATTGATACTTAATCGTTTACTTTTGTAATTCTCAGGTAAAAACAAGCATTTGGTGAAACTTAGCGATTTTGGACTGATTATGGAGCAAAACATGCAAGAAGTTAAGAGTCTACTGAAATGAAGAAGATCAAGACTAATCTGCTCCAGATGCGCCGCATCTCACTCATTACATACGGCGCATCTCTATCAAGATATCACCAGATACGATCCAAGATACAAGAGGACATGCGCCGCATCTAATCATGGAGTTACGCCGCATCTTCTGGTGGTGTACGAATATTCCTGAATATTATAATCTTGGACCCCACGCGAAGTTAAGTCAATGCGCCGCATCTACTTAATAGATGCGCCGCATCTTCCCTCAGACAGAAACTATAAATACCCTAAGACCAGACGAATTTCGGGAGCAATATATTAGATTCGAAGACCGAAGTAGCAGAACCCTAGGACGAATTCAGTCAAGGAGGCAGCACAAGACACACCAAACGAAGATACAAGAGCTGTAAGAAGGTGCTGCATGTGTTTAATTCATTAAGTAGTTTTGTTTTATTGTGTTAGCAAACTTTAATTCATCAGGATTGGTGGCTTGTGTAATGTGACAACGAAAGATTGCACTCCCTTTAATACTTGCTTTCCCATCAATTAAAGTTTATATGTTAATGTCTTTGGTTACTACTTATTAGTGCATTGATAACCTCTGTGTTTATTAGTGGCTTGCGGGCATTTGACTGCGGAAAATAATGTGGCTCCCACGGTTATTACTAAATTGATCACTTAGGAATAACTTTTAGACATAAGTAATCATTAAGGGTTTACTCGCCGATAAGAATAGGACCAACGAGAAAGGGTTAACTACATACACTTCATATAAAGCTATCAATAAAACAAGTGACAATCTACTTAATCATAAGGACAGCCCTCTTATTGTCTCGAGTATTTATCTGTGTACGTGTGTGCTACTTGCTGATTCGTGCCTATTGGTTTATTTTATTATTTAATTGCAAACAAATGTGCCAGTCTCTCAGGCTGAAACCCCCTTACGTTAGGATATTAAAATACTGATTAGAATAACGAGATAATACGTTCCACTCTTAGTGATCGACACTCTACTTACCATTATATTCATACTGACCGGGTACACTGCTCGTTAAGTGTGTGTGTTATTGATAAGTCGGCTAAATATAAATTTAAAACTTGAGTAGGCATTAAAACTGCTAAACCGCAACGACACATCACGCGCATCAATTAGATTTGTAAAGTGATAAATAAACTAAGTTAGTGCATTAAAACCTTGTAACATGAGCATTAAACCTTGTACATTATGATTTGTAATATTAAATAAAACTAATTTTTAGAAAGATGCATTAGTGAGTTGTACATGTGCATGAAAGACTTGTACATTTATATTTTATATAAATCATGTACACATTAATTAGGGTTTGTGATTTTATTACATAAAATCATAGAATTGTGAATTTAGGGCTTGTAACGGGAAGTAAAGTAAAGTTTAGATTTTCGTGCTTTAAGGGCTTGTACATTAGCTTTAGGGTTTTGTACTTTAGAGTTTGCACTTTAGGGGTCATCAGTGCACCTTAGGGGTTATAGTGCACTTTAGGGGTTTTGTGAGAACTTTAATAGATAGCAAACGTTTAGTTTAAACATCTAATAGTCGTGTGTTAACGAAATAACGTAAAGTGGCAAATAAGAGTTGCAATCTTTTATACTTGACATATAAAGAATGTTTATTTGTAATAAATATAAGACACGTTGGTGTCGTGTGAGCATGTTTATTAAGAATGTGAGTTATGTCACATTAGTTTGTTGTTGTGATAAGATAAACTGATAACGTTTAAAATTTAAAAAAAAATTGCACGTAGAAAATGGATAAGTATTCTTTCGTTAGAATATTAATACAAGTGGAATTTACCGGTGGTTACAACCAACGATACATAACATTTCGCATTTAATGACGGATGGTGCATTTTTTTTTATCAAATGACGAAACTTGTCGGTCAACGCAAACCACAAGGACGAACGGTGTAGTTTACTCTTTTCTTTTTAATACTTATTATTTTATATAAGTAAGGTTGGGTGTGTAGGTGCAGGAAAGAGAAAGTAATATATTAATAACAGATTGGTTTGTGATAAATTGTTGATAAACATAGTCTTATAGTGTTCGGTTTGAGCATTTTTTTGTCCGCCATAGGGACCAACAACGGACCAATGACGCATTGTATTGCACAGTTGGTCCCCGCCATTTGTCCGCCATCCGGCATATAGCCGGTGGAATCACTCACGCCATCCTTTTTTTTTTTTTTCCTTCTTTTTTTTATCAAATTTTCAAACTTTTGCAACGGATATAAACAGCTAAAAACATTCAAAACCTCACTTTTCACCTATAAATATCCACTTTAACTAAACATTTTTCATACATTCAACCCAAATCATAATTTAACAAAACTTTCACATACACTTCCATTTATCTTCAAAAAATGTTACAACAAAACACCAACGATTGGCTACTTAACAACATATTTCATTTGGCTTTCGAGTCTGCTAATTCAAGTTCTCTGTCACCTGCTATACCATTATCTGATCGTTCTTTTCCAATCCAACAACCGCAAAACCCGATGCCTTCATACCCTCAATATGCAAGTCAAAACCTGATGCCATCTTATCCACAATACCCGTAAAACCCGATGCCATATTATCCACAACCCCCTTTCGCACCACAAATGAACCAAGATCACTATAACCAAATGGTTTATTTCGCACAACAACAATAATTCAACCAAATGAATCTCGATAATTCTTTACAACCAACACAAATGATGCCACTACGAGCTTTACATGACTCACCACCACTATCACCATCACAAGCTTCACAAACCGAGTCTTTTTCGATCGGAAAAGGAAAAGGAAAGGGAAAGGGACTAAAGTTGAGACCAAAGAAAACTGACGTTGTACATACCCATTGGGCACAAGCGGAGGAAAAACTTTTGGCCGAAACTTACATACAAATATCCGAGGACCCCCAAGACTCGGCATTGACCGAAATTCAAAATCGTTTTGGGCACAAGTTTATAATGAATTTAACCGTCTTTCAACCACCGAACGAACCAAGGATATGACCACGGAAAATGGACAACGTTGACAAAGGATTGCAACAAGTTCGCCAGAATTGTCGACGAACATGGACGGTTGAGTGGTGAAAACGATTCGACGTGGTTATCTCGTTATTACAAAGTATTCAAATTAACGTGGGGGTTCGCATTTGTCCACTATGAAGTATGGGATGTCTTGAAAGATCACCATAAATGGCATATTGCCAAAGCCGTTCAACCCGGAAGACGCGTTCGTACGGTCGAGGACGTTCAAGAACCAAACAAGCTATTTCGAGGTGATACAATCCCACGTCCTCCGGGCAGGCAAAGGCCTTCCAAGAGTCAAAAATCGGACTCTACGCGTTCGACGGGTTCTTCGTCTAGTAGAGAAGCTTTCAAGGAAATGGCCCAAGGGGAGTTGCGACAAGAACATGCTAAAAAACTTGATTATGTCGAAACTCAAAAGAAATTCGTAGAATTGAAGTTTCTTAATTTTAGCACCGAGGGGATGAGTCCGGTAGATGCGGCGAGTATCAAAAAAATAAAAAAAACGATATCCGAGCACGACATTTTGGCATGGGCTCAAGTTCAAACTAGTATTTATCATATCGTAATTATTATTATTTGTCGTATCGTAGTTTTTATTATTCTTCGTATTGTAGTTTTTAATATTTGTCGTGTTGCATCGTATTTTTAATATTTGTTGTATCGTACTTTTTAGTTTTTATGTATCTTTAGTATCGTATTTTATATATATATATGTCATATCAGTATTGTATTTGTAATCGTATCATATTTTTAATATATCGTATTTGAGTTTTAATTTAAAATGTGTTCGTATAAAATAATAAAAATGAAAAAAAAAAATGTGTTTGTACCAAACATGTTATTGGATTTTTTCTGAGGAAGGTATTTTAATTGTTGGTGTGTTATTGGGATGCTGATGAGGTGGCAGCCTAATAACGTGTTGTTGGTCATTACCGCACCAAGCATGCTCGTAATTATATGATTGGAAGCAAAAAATCAAACCAAGAACTAACACTTTTTTCTTTCACCTTGTGATAGCCCAAGTTATATAAAGCACTAACCAGGTTGATAAGTTTATTTGAAACATGTAAACCATAAACTACCGAGTAAAATTATCATTACGGTTAAATATTCATTGATGATTGAACATGCTTAGTACTTAATTTGTATTGTTTACATGTGGTAATAACTAATATTAGCAGTCTTAGTGAGTTCATCATTCTTATGATTTTAAACTAACTCATGTGAAAGAATTAATCTTAATTTTATTTATGAGAAATATCGTTTTATATTAAAGCATTATTGTCGAAAAGAAAATTTAGATCTCCCTTAACTTAAAATCCTGGCTCCGCTCCTGTCCATGACCACTATACTCTGCAAGTACGGATATAACTCGTATACAATATACCACGGCTGGCCCTAAAGAAGCTAACTAACTACCTATCGAAGAAAAGACATGAGTTATCGTTGGGAAATTTTCTTTGAGATGGAGGTGATTTGTCATAGGCAAATAATATAGGGGTTTAAGAGCAATTAGTGATAACTATATGTATAACGTTCAAAGACAATTTTGTCGTGAATATGTGATTATGTGTAGTCAGTTAGACGTGGTTGTCAAGGCATAAATGCCGACTGCCGTCAGTACTGGCTGTTAGTAAATGACGGTGAGATAAGAGTGTTGCACATACATGCACAATGATATCTATTTTTGTATGTTAGTTGGTGAGATAAGAGTGTTGTACATATGCACGGCCAAATACATGCACAATGATGTCTATTTTTGTAAGTTAGTTTTAGTGTTGTTGGTATCAATAATCAAAGACGCGTGTGACGCTGGCTTAAGAAAAATCGATGGCTCTTAATTACTTGATTATATGTAATTCTTTGGTCATAAGATTTATGTAAGATTACACCACATCGCATGTCATGCACTCTCTTTATATTGACTCATCTAAATCCAGACCCTTTCATAACTTATTTTGATTTGTGACCCGATCCGACCCAAACATTTTACGACTTATAATTAAAACTAAAAACAAAACAATATAAAATACGTACCTTCTTCCAAAACTATAAATGCTTTGTACATGGCTTATTAAACTAAATGAATTTGTTGTTTCAGTACTCTAGTAGTAGAACCAAAAACGCTTCTTATGTCATGCAACATTTTAGTGAGGGCCCGTTACCTACGCGTCGAACTATCAATTTCGAGGGCCATAAACATATATCTTTGATTATTCATTGCACACATCAATTTAAACCAACACATTGATGTTGTCACCCCTTAGATAGGTTCCCTGCATGGACTTTCATCTTAAACTATCCCCAGACTTGGTCAGTTTCTTACGGAGTAATTTAGTATCATACTCTATCATCTATCCGTACTATGGTTTGACGGTTTGACCACACTCTAGCAACATTGTTTCATACAAGAAAAATAAAATACAGTAATAAAATAATGCCTAGTATCAATCATACGCTATCGTCGATCCCCAGACTTGGTCAGTTTCTTAATTTAGTATCACACAATCTTTAAAGGTTGTCAACAACCAACTTTTCATTTTTTATTTAAAAAATAATGCATTATTCAAACAAAATCATCATGAATTAGTTATTAGCTCATATTATTTCTCAAATACATTTGTAATGAATGAACATTTCATTCATTGGTTGTATAAGCGAAAAAAGTGGCAAATATTTTTAGTCATGGCTTAATGTTAAAATTATTTTGAAATAAGAAAAGTGAAGTTTGTTGTTAACCATAACTCATAAAGCTCTTATTAGCATTCCGTAAACCAAAAAAATTATAGGAAAAAAGCATGTGGTAGTTTGAGACAATTATTTTATTCAAGTCTATATATTTTCACATTTTTTTTAAACCTGTATATTTTCACAACATGTTGGAATTTAAATATCTTGACATTCAAATAAATAAATAAACATCAAAGCACGTATAATAGCGGAAGCAAGGATCTAATTTAACACATAAAAGTATTACCGAATATTAAATAAGAAACGTACCATTATGATCCTAGCAAGAACAAGGATCAAATCTTCTTTCTCCTTCACTAGAACAATCAAACGGATTAACGTAGAACCCCTTACGTTTTGTTCCACAATCCAGGATAATAACTAAAGCAAGTTATATCCGAGTTCTCGAACACACGTATTATTACTCGATCAAAGGTTGATGCTAGTGAATGAACACAATTATTAAACAAAAACTATTTTATTCAATAAACCTTGAATCTATTATTCAAGAAGTAAAGAAAGTAATAATAATCATTCTTCTACATACTGTACAATACATATGTCAAAGATAGATATTATGTGATATAATTAATATACAAGTTATAGCGTACTATGCATATATAAGCTGATGTTGACCGGACCCTCCCTTAGAGAGGGTGTGTTGACTTGACCAGCTGCCGTCGCTTGTAATGTCTGCTTTAAAACTTGTACAATTTGACTAAAATATGTGGACCCCCCATTGTAGGGAGGGTCCGGTTAGTATGACCCATGTAATACCATGCACATGTCAAACAACATAGTACAATACATACTGTACAATATCTTTCAATATATATCAAAAGATATTATATGTACGACATGCAAGGATCCAGAATACACAAAGTCGATTTGACTTTTAGTATAATAATATTTTATGTCGTCTGACATTTTTTTAGGTTATTATTGTGTCGTTTCTTTTGAGGCTAATGAGAGTGTATATATAGCCTCCAAACTTGTTCTCCAAGTTTGAGTTTAATACATCTTCAAGTTTCAAAACTTGACACTCAACCCCCTCCTTTATTTACTCACAGTCATTAGTCAATTCTATTAATTACTTTAACGTCCGTTAGTTATATTTCGTGTCCAAATAATTAAAATATATAACAATTATACATATTAATTATTCCTTTGATCATTCATACGTAAAGTGTGCAATCCCTCAGTCCCGGGTTCGATTCTAGTCATACACGATTTAATATTTTTCCAAAACTCTAACAACTCCCACTTGAAAATCTATTAAAAGAGTAATGACATTGGTTAGCGTCTAGCAACACGCCAATGCCCCTAGTACAACTCAGGTGGTGGCCTCCTGGAAAAACCACTTGATGATTAATCATCATACTTATCCTTTTGTTCTAATACTACATTAATAAAGATATGGATCCAAGTCATTCTTTATTAATAATTATGTTTCTCGTTGTTTATGATTGAGCAAGATTACCAAATCATCTGAACTATTCAGGGGAGATCTTGGGTGCGGCCGCACAAACATCTTGTCAACCCTACGAGGGGCACAACAATATTAAACTCCAAACAATTTGAAGGAACAAATTCTATCTTGACTACGAGCATAACACATGCACTTCGCAACGCTTCCCAAAATAATCCGTATAGCTACCCGTTACGTATAGCGTTAAATTGAATCAAAGAAATGCACTACATGCATGACAGTTATCTGGCATCTCAAGTCTGAGGATAACTATATACTCATGATTTACTTGATGACAAGATCCATAAAGTAAACTCATGTGGCGGGATTAAGTCCTATATTCAAATAATTTGAATATCATGTGAAATTGGTATGACAACGCATCAATATACTTTCAAGTATATTATACCAATACTCAGATTTACCTTAATTTAATGATATTCCCATATCATTAACTGGCAACGGACAGTTTAGAATATATAAATATATTCAAGGATATAAACATGCAAATATAAGATATATTATTAAGAAAATGATAAACAAACATAACCATTATTTTATTTCATTAAAATAATAACTGTTCAATAACATCACACTATCCAAACACTAAAATAGATCAATGCATGATAATTCTTATTAATGAATTATGTCTCTAGTCATGTCAAACATACTTGTTGACAAGGCATAAATTAACTAATTTCAATTTATGGGAATTTTGAGAATACTTATTTCAAGAATTCAATTAATGAAGTTCTTGTATGTGTGCTATCAATTATCTTGATAATGCCACATAATATTTCATAAAATACGCGACATCCTCAACCACGAATTTATGACAAGCAAACTATCAAACCTTTTATAGTTTAAAGTATTCTAATTCTTTAATGTAAAATGCAACTATGCTTACAGTTAAGCATAACTAGTATACATGGCCATTAACTAGGATGAAATCCTACCATGACTAGTATTGAGTGTCATCTCAATCTTATCAGCATCATTGTATGCAAATAACAATATGCTCTTTAAAATCCCGTAAACTTTAATATCCAATGTGTAATGTTTGATACCTTCCAATCTTTCAAGATTTGTCGGCTATATCAATTACACAACAATTGCCATATGGTTCATATTTAGAATTCAGGAGCTATTCCAGGATGAGAATGTTAATTCTAAATCTAACCATATCCATTACACTTAGTTATCTAATAACCTTTCAATTAGATATTAATGTTGTCAAATCATCTTTCATCAAGCATGATACAACAAACAACATGATGTACATGAAAAATCCTTGCGTTAAACATAGAATTTATTCATGTCATATCTTCTCAAAGATACGTATCTATCTAGACTTTCTAATAGTATAATCATGTTTATTAGAATCAATTATTTTACCGCTTATGTTTATAACAATAAACATATATTCAAGGCTGTATGTTTATTTTCTAAATTTCCAAAATGAAGTTTCATTCCAGACTAAGACTTAACATTTAATGTTAATGGAACGTTACTTCCTATATGTTATACAACATACATGAAATAAGAAAATAAATTTAACACTCCCACTAGCTTTTAAGAATATTAAGAGATTGTCTTATTTTAATTATAAATCAAATATGGATTTAATAACTAAACATAAGCATATCTCCTAGATGCATGCATTAATCCATTCATAAATGATTGCACTTTGTATACATCCAAAGATTATTTGAATTTAAATACTCCTTTCAATTACTTATCGTCCTCGCACAAGTAATTACTCAAGAAAGAGTTTTGATATTCCATTGTTAATTTCATATAAATGAAACTAAGAATGACAATCATAATCTTTATACATTTAATGTGCTTAGAAAGAATTTCAATCACAGTCAATTGTTTAAGTGTGTTTGATAATCTTTTCATACATTAAATATGTATACATAATTTGTCCATATGATTTCTACACAGGAATTTAAATATCTAGGATTTTCATTTCCTTTTGAGAAACTCATCATTATTCTATAGTGTAACTATAGAGTTCAAGATTAATTAAGTTTCCAAAACTAATTATCTTTATGGACTGCATCTAATCATTCATAGTATGAGTAACTTGCCAAATTCAATATTTGCAATTTTTCAACAGGTTTACTATAATCCTGTAACTCATAATCCTCAACATATTATACAAATATTTGAGATATCCTTGCAGATCTATGAATGAGAATTCCATCATCTTGAGATTTAACATTTAACATGTTTAATCCTCAGCATGACATTTGCTAGTGTGTTTTAGAAGATCATGTATCTTATAATTTTATCTTTTCAAGATAAAACTCCCACTTGCCTTTAGCAATTATATAGACTATCTATAAATACTTTAGCAAGTAGAGCAACACAAAATTGTTCTCTTTTAGGACATTACAAATATACATTGACAGTTACTTACATGAAGTTTGTTAATAACCTACTCAAAATAGTTTTAACAAATTCAGAACTTCAATTTTAAGACTTAATGTGATTCATCACATTTCATAATAAATGGTGTCTTAATAATCTTCTAGGTTGGAGTCTAATTGAGTATATACAATGCATACTCAATTTCCTAACCTTGATAACTATTTGTAAGAAAAGAAAATATAGTTATCTTTAATCAAATAATATAATAAGAGTTTGATTTTCCTAACTGAACGTATCATAACCATTATGTATTTCATTTAGGATTAATATTGTAAGACAATCTTACAATATGTAAGATAAATATATTTTGTTTGGTTTATCTATATACCAACTAAATCAGCTTAATGGTATAATAGAATTTTCAAGTCTATTTGCATGCAATATAACATAAGTACTTTTTGACCAAGTCACTTCATGTTCATGTCTTAACAAGAAGACATAAACAGTTATAATCCCAATTAACGTTATAAATCATTGATCAACTCAATGACTTTTTGTATATGTTTTAATTAAAAAAAACATAACAAGCTAACGTCTTACTTTATTATAAGTCTTGTAACAATTAAAAGACTTCATATTTATATCTTTACAATAAAATATAAATATACATAACTAAAGTAATCATGAAAACCACAATTTGGTTTCAATAGTATTTCAAGTTAATTTATTACTTCATATATTTATGACATTCCAAGAATACATAAACATTCAAATTTGAAGTTGTATTAGATTACTTCATTTATTTATGTCATTTCAATAATACATAAATATTTAGTTTTGAAGTAGTTTCATTATCATATTGACACTTGTTCTAATAAGAATCTAATTTAGAACTTGCAAATTAACATAGTTTCATTACATCAGTTGATCTGCTAGTAATGAAAGTATGTAATTTACCTTGTCATTAATATCTATGTCAAGGTCTCACTTACGCTAGATATTAATTTCAAGTGTTCTATTTATTAGATGTGAATAAATCACATTAGAACATTAATTCTCTTACCATGCAGTTAAGAAAATCCTTTAAATCATATTTCTTTGTGTTGTTGCTTGCACACAATTAAGATTTCTCCCACTTGTGCATGGAACAACATCATGTGTCAGATAAACAACATGACAATCGTTTGTTTGTGTGATTAATATGATTCTGTCATACATATTCGTAGATATAGAATCACCTTGTCAAGTAAGGAAACGTACATGACTATCCTTAAGCCACAAGTGTCTATAATTGAAAAGTAATTATCTCAAGACATTCTAGAGATAATTTGGGTTACTACCAAGATAACAAGCTCGTAGCTCCCACTGAATTACAGATCATTACATTAATATATGTTATTCAGTAATTACAACACAATGCTCCAACTGGATTTGACAACATTATAAGTGTTTCATAACCAGTAAAAGCAAATAGTGTGCTATTTACTTTCTTACACCTTTGAGTAATCCCATACGTAACAATTACCTAGGTACTAAAGAATGTATTCTATTTTGTAAATGATGGACTATCCATCAATTCAATTAACTTGGAAATAATTGGGCATGCAATTTCTTCCTTAATATGACTACCATCCCCACAATGGTATGTAGCATATTTAAGTGGTCAAAGCACAACTACTAGACAAAGTGTACTAGTTTGCCTTTTACCAATTTTGCGGTAACTAGCCTAGTTTCTAATTTAATAACTCATAAAATATGCAATTTTCTTAACTATTAAAATTTTGCTATGAGTTATTTCTTAGAATTTAGACAATTCTAATTTTTCTATTATACCTTTCTCATTCATGAAAAAGGATAGGATTTAAGTCTCACTCTAAGTAGACTTGGTTTATTCTTTTGGTAAAGTTGACTCTAACCTAAACCCCTATGGGTGTAGATCAATTTTTTACTAAAAGAATGCCCCACGTTTACGGTTTTAACGTTGCATTTATACATTAAAAAAATTTACAAAATTCAATATTAGTATTTTCGATAATAATTTTTCAAGAAAAGAAAATTACCCAGGAAATACAATATATCCATTTAATTTTCTTGAAAACTAGGATCCAACTTTCCATAGTTCCACCACATCAGTTGATCTGCTAGCAGTAAAAGTACAAAAGATGGTAACTTGTCGTACAATAATCGCGAAACAATTTTCCGACTCCTAAATTTATGGGAATTACATTTGCCAAACAATTTGCAATGTAAGCATGTTTCTTCCCATCTCATGCTTTAAGTCTCAAGGTCTCACTTATAACTTAATTAAGTCGTCTAATTTAGAAACTTGTAAATTCACATAATTTTATTACACTCAGTTGATCTGCTGGCAATAAAAATATGTAATTTATCTTGTCATTAATATCTGTGTCAAGGTCTCACTTACGCCAGATATTAACTTCAAGTGTCTCTTATAATTAGATAGCATGGACTTAAATTTTATAGGGTATTTATTTTGATGTAATAATCAAAATATATACAAAGATGCATGCACTCATCTTTGTATCATAGGTTTTCAAAACAATTTTAATTACCAATTAGCTAAGAGTTAAATCAACAAAGTTTTAATTGAGGTGTTGAGTAACTTACAACTTTGCCTTAAGATGCTTCGTACATATAATGGTGTACTTGGTAAGTCTAATTAGACGCACAGGCGAGCGGAGAGACAGAATGGAGTCTCTTTAAGGTCACAATTTAATGCGTACCAACCTTATACCCACTTTATAGTTTGTCTAATTAGGTCCGCCGCTTCGACCATTTGTACAGTTGCATCAATCAATTAAAAGTTTATGATTCTAAGTCTTATAAAATTATGTAGTAAATTATTAAATTGCTAGTCTCGCCTGGGAGCAAATTACCGTGCGAAGCGAACCACTGTCGGCACATAAGACTTGGCAATAAATAATTTACCACATCAAGGTTTCATAGTTATTAGGTCCATTTAATTTTTATTCCAAAAATCACCCTCTTTTTGCTTACAATTCAAGAATAATTTAAACAAATAAGACAAGTAATTTTAACAAAATTAAATAAACACAAATAACGTATATAATCTTAACAATTAAATCATATAGCCACATGCAAACCTTTTGATAAATCCTATTAATAATCTATATGTGTAATTATTATGTATATAATTAATAAAACTCCTATTGGTTTTCGAGCGCATTGTACCCAATGGACCACAGACGCCAACAATTGACCGCGTAAGTTTTAATAATAATATACCACGTTGCACATAACTGATTCATTAATTTAATAGATTAGGTCTTCCCTAATTTTAGATTTATCTAAACATGTAGCAAATAAAACAAACCCTATTAATCAAATAAACACATAAACACATGTTCCTAATTTAGGGTTACAAAACTAACTTTTTAATAAAAGAGGGTCGAACCCCCCCCCCCCCTAAATTATGGTTCGAATTATGTTTTAGATCTAGTATTAAAACCCTAAAAAAAAATCAACTAAAACATGTAAACCCAAATCAAGATTTGATTTTTATTATATGTTTCGATAATAACAATTACATGTTAAATTGGCTCGTGATGCCACTGTTGGAATTTAAATATCTTGACATTCAAATAAATAAATAAACATCAAAGCACGTATAATAGCGGAAGCAAGGATCTAATTTAACACATAAAAGTATTACCGAATATTAAATAAGAAACGTACCATTATGATCCTAGCAAGAACAAGGATCAAATCTTCTTTCTCCTTCACTAGAACAATCAAACGGATTAACGTAGAACCCCTTACGTTTTGTTCCACAATCCAGGATAATAACTAAAGTAAGTTATATCCGAGTTCTCGAACACACGTACTATTACTCGATCAAAGGTTGATGCTAGTGAATGAACACAATTATTAAACCAAAACTATTTTGTTCAATAAACCTTGAATCTATTATTCAAGAAGTAAAGAAAGTAATAATAATCATTCTTCTACATACTGTAAAATACATATGTCAAAGATAGATATGATGTGATATAATTAATATACATAGCGTACTATGCATATGTAATACCATGCACATGTCAAACAACATAGTACAATACATACTGTACAATATCTTTCAATATATATCAAAAGATATTATATGTACGACATGCAAGGATCCAGAATACACAAAGTCGATTTGACTTTTAGTATAATACTCCCTCCGTCTTAAAATTATTGTCCCCCGACAAAAAACACATTCTTTTAGAAAAATGTCACTATCACTACTTTCTCTCTCTTACTTTTTTGCCAAATGACAAGTTTGCCCATAACCAATTAATTAACACTTCTTTAAAGTTTGTAATATTAATTTCAACAAAGGGTAATATAGTAAACTTTACAAAACTCCACTACCTATTCACTTTCTATTTTTGGTATGGGACAATAATTTTGGGACGTCCGAAAAAGGAAAAAGGGACAATAAAATTGGGACGGAGGGAGTAATATTTTATGTCGTCTGACATTTTTTTAGGTTATTATTGTGTCGTTTCTTTTGAGGCTAATGAGAGTATATATATAGCTTCCAAACTTGTTCTTCAAGTTTGAGTTTAATACATCCTCAAATTTCAAAACTTGACACTCAACCCCCTTCTTTATTTACTCACAGTCATTAGTCAATTCTATTAATTATTTTAACGTCCGTTAGTTATATTTCGTGTCCAAATAATTAAAATATATAACAATTATACATATTAATTATTTCTTTGATCATTCATACGTAAAGTGTGCAATCCCTCAGTCCCAGGTTCGATTTTAATTATACACGATTTAATATTTTTTCAAAACTCTAACACAATATGCATCACTTAAATTACAAATATTATCTTACATATGTTTTTAGCAAAACTTAAAGCCACAGCCTTTTTTTGATGAGTCACTCATATACCATCGAACAATAAGAATCAAAATATGAATTTTCTTTTCCAAACGGTGATTTAAGTAGTTCAATGATTTTCTTTGTAACTATTTGTATTAGGTTCTAAAGTTTTGATGGCGTAAACAATATAAGACACATATGATGGTTGAATAGTTAATCAAGCACCCTTTTATACATTATTTCTTAATTTAAACATTCGCCATGAAGAGTGACATGTAGCATAATGTAGATGTCACGAGTTCGATCTATATCCAATTTTTGTAGATATGTGATTACACGGTTAATTTTCACGTAGTCTCAAGTTAATTATTGAACCGTTAGATATGTGCACCCCCACATACTATTGTTGAAGGTCTTCATAAAAGCTGTCTCCCTACTCTCGGGTTTACCCAATGGTGGGTATGATCTGTCTACATTTCATCTCTCTCATACATCGTTTTGACAGGATTGGGTGGTGGTGGTGGCGGTGTTGTTGTTGTTGGTGATGGTGATGTTGATGTAAATTGTTTGTGGATTGAAGTTTTATTAATCAAACATCAACCATCTAAAATCATTTGTAATGAGCACACCATATTGGCATATTCACGTGTAGTTACCTTAGGTGACACCATCATGACGTGTCAATGACCATTACAACCGGCAAGTTTTACGTCGGGTGCTCCAATTTTGGAGATGGTTCGGTCGTTTTTTTACTGATCCAAATTTTGTTTGTTGTGTTTGTGTGTTAGTGTGTTATGGAGTATATTAATGTTTAAATGAGATATGTTTGTGTGATCGGTTTATTTGGGTATAGTGTTAGGTTTGTTGACGAGAGTATATGATGATTTGGTGAGTATAGATTAGTCGATTTAATGACCATTACATCTGGTTTTGGTTTTAAGTGTTAACTTTCATGATTTCTATTCCGAACTTTATCATATAAGAGAGGAGTAAATTGCATTTTTGGTCCTTGTGGTTTGGCCAAATTGCATGTTTGGTCCACATCCTTTCGAAAGTGTAGTGAACGTCCATATTTTGAAGTTTGGATTGCAAATAGAGTCCATGATCGATGTAAAATGGTCAAATTACCTTTGTTTTCTTCCTTTTCTATTTTCTTTCTAGTTCCTTTTTTCTTTTAATATCAATAAATTAAAAACACTACCATATCCTCATAAAAAAAACACACAAACACAAAAAATATTGATTCTTCAAGATCCATCCCACCACCACCATTGACCACACCATCATCTAACAAAACAATCAAAACGCAGAAAGAGTTTGATAGTTCTGAAAACAAACACACCATTTATGCGTTT
Organism: Artemisia tridentata subsp. tridentata; assembly: GCA_021014915.2. Lineage (NCBI taxonomy): Eukaryota > Viridiplantae > Streptophyta > Magnoliopsida > Asterales > Asteraceae > Artemisia > Artemisia tridentata. Next base: position 77,012,881 of record CP139504.1, read on the forward strand.
TCAGATCTATATACATACAGGCGGTGGGTGGAAATCACACACACCATTTATGTGATTTTGTGTTTTGTGTTTTTTATTAGTGTTTGATATAATTCTAGAAAATTGATTAAAGATGATGAAGTTTGTTTTATAAATTTGAAAATTTAATAAACATATCAGATTTTCAATATATCATATTTTCAATTTAGAAAAGAAAATATATTCATGTAAATATTCAAGAGGAAGAAGCCAAAGGGTATTTTAGTCACTCAATTTTGGCCAGAGGCTAAATATGCAAGCCAAAATTTAAAATAAAAACATTCGCCACACTTTTGAGAAAATAAAGACCAAACATGCAAATTGGCCAAACCAGATATACTAAAAATGCAATTTACTCTATAAGAGAGCATATCAAAAGTTCAATATAAATCTCATATTTGTAATAGATCCAATAAAACAATGTTGACCATTCATTTTTTTTATCAAAAAAAAAAAAAAAAAAAAAAAAAAACTTTCACCCTTTTTAAAAAAATTAAATATCTCGCAAACCGTTAATCGTTACGCGAAAAAAATCATACTATCGCGACGAGAATTAAATTATCTTTCTATAGATATGCACTTCTATATATATTCGACGAACTTTTTTTTTTCAAAATTTCCGCACAGAAAAATCACATGTGATTTGAAAAAATCACATGTGATTTGACTTTAATTTCCGCCCAGAAAATTCATATGAAAAATCACATGTGATTTGATTTTATTAAATCACATGTGATTTTTACAAATCACATGTGATTTTTTTGGGCGGAAATTTTGAAAAAAAAATGGTCGAAAGTATAGAGACGTGCATATCTATAGATAGAGAATTTAATTCTCGTCGCGATGGTGTATTTTTTGTAGTTTGAAGATTTACCGTTTACAAAATATGTTGTTTTTTAAAAAAAATAAAAAATAATTTTTTATTAATTTAAATAAAAAATAGATAGTTAATATTAGTTTTTTAAATTTATTACAAATATAAAATTTATATTGATATCAACTCAAGAGAGCCATTGCGTGAGGGTCACAAACACATCGTTTTCTTGGTTCTTTAATATACCTTAGAATAGGAAACCAATTTTTCTTTTTCTTTTTTTTTTAATCGCTTTCACTAGCAGGTCCATTGCATGTATATAGATTATATGAGATAAAACAAAACCTTTAGTGGAGACTTTTACATTTCAAAAAAATCAAATCATACCTTATTAAGTAATAATCAAATTATTATTATTATTATTTTCTTAAATATTAAATAAGAAAAGCCTAAATACTTCTAAATTTATCCATATTCTACAAAAAAAAAAAAGTGATTTGTAATCATTCAATAAAAACTTACAAAAATATATGTGTCAAAATATAAAAAATTAAAACTTGAAAACGGTGGAGCAAGTTTTTCAAATATTTGGGCTGAAACTTAAAATTCAGTATCATTCCCACTAAATATTTGAAGTCCCAACATTCTCAAATTCCTCCTCCATCAATCAAACTCGATCTCTTATCATTCATTCACGCACAATCATTGACGCAAGAACATCTCCTCCAAATCTAATTAATATTAAAACCCACTATATTCGTAAATAACCATAATTCAATACCTCAATCAAAGGATAATGGTTTTGAAGGTCTTGTTATAATAATTAAAACCCGAAATTAAAAATAATAATTTATTTAAATGATTAGAAAAAACCCCGCGCGTGCACGGGCATTATATCTATGTAGATTATATGAAATAAAGTCACAAAGTCATGATATTTGAACTACCAACCATTCTTTCACACCTGTCGTGCTATTTTTCTTTTTGCCTCTTTTCCACGTAATTCTTGCGTACGTTATTTTTGTCAATCAGTCACGAAATGACGACATGTCAAATGTAGAAAATCAATGCTCCCCTCCGACCCAAAATTATTGTCCTCTTTTGATTTTTTTGGTTTTTATTTTTCAACTTTGACCTTAAGTATTTTTATTTATATTACATAATACTTGATGCAAAGTATATGAAAAGACTGAGTTTTAAATGTATTTTCATTAGTATAATTTTCATCAAGTATTTTATAACACAAACAAAAATATTTATAGTCAAAGTTAATAAATAATGAAAAAAAAAAAAATTTTTTTTGAGACAACAGTAATTTCGTGTACCCCCACCGACACTTCAAAATTGTCGTTTACATAGCATCAAATGCTTTGTTTCTATATCGAATTAATTTCACTTTAATATGAAAGCAACAGGTTCCCACACAATAATGTAGCAAATACACAATGAGACATGGGAATATCATAGTCGACAAAAGCTTCAGCACATAAATCGATCTTGTAAGATAACGAAGCTACAATATATGCCGCAAATCAAAGCGTACCAGCGAACTAAAAAGAAAACGCGAAACAGTGTCAATAGCGCGCTAATTTTTCGCGTTAGTATGATATTTTCGTATCAAAATTGATTTTGGTGATCGACTTGTTTGCTACGACTCCAATGATCCTAGCATTTAGTAGTTTATCAGGTTACTATAACAAGATTGTGTGTTATATTCCAGAAAGCAATCTTAACAAGCATGAACGATATCATAACTCCTGATGGCACACTTCAATGAGATCGCTTGAACAATATATAGGACTTATTCGATCATATTTAGATGATGTCATGCGGTTGAGTTTGGTTCTGTAAGGTTTCATTCGAAAAAGATTAAAAGAATGTAAAAGCTTAGACTGAACGATACATAACCAAAAAGAACTCTACCGAACGAGCAAAAAAGAACCAACAAAAACAATCGGTTCATCAACTTCAAATTCCAAAGAGTTAGTAATATATAACGAAAGTTCTGTCTAAAAATACCTCCTAGGAACCCACTCGTTAATCCTAAGAGGATAACTATAAAACTCTTCGTTTCTACCATCACCGTTCTTCTTCTGGAACGGACCCCACCATGGAACCCCTCTCTCAGCTCTTGCATGGTGCGCATTTAATGTATTGTCTAGAACCGTCCCCACTATCACCGCCACCATAGGAGCCGAAGCAAATATGGTGTTAAATATATCATCAAACTGCCGACATATCCGTTCAAGTTAGAAAAAAAAAAAGCTCAATAAATGTTTTTAGGATTTAGGTATTGCGTATCCTTACCCATCCACCACCGGTGTGCACAGGTCCTCGGCCATTCCCGCCATTGGTGTTTGCCACAAAATATTGTTGTATTGATATCCCAAGAAACAGCGATAATCCCATTACGTAGATGTTTCTCATTGAATTAGGGTTTGTGAATTGAATATATGTTATTCCAACCGAAGCTATTAATAAACAAAATCACATTAAATTTTTTGAAGATAGGTGTAAGATTAGTAAATGGGAAGTGTAGGAAAAACTAATAACTCACCTACGAGACCATAGAGGACACAGTAAATGGCTGCGAATATTGGGAGGGGAATTGATGCAAAGAAGGCTCCGAATTTTCCTTAAAAAAATGAGTGCGAGTGAGACATAAATATGGGAAACAAGGTTATAAATAACAATACAACCAACATACTTTTTCACCACTCCGTTTTAGTCATTGTACGTTTTTGGTAAATCTTTACTCATTAACCTATGGTTTTGTGTCACATATGGATCATTTTGCAACCTGGATGTTTTTATATAAAAAATATATATTATACTTATTAATTCTAACGATTTTTATACGTAAAATAACATTTTTGTACAAAAGTTGTTATCTTTGAAAGCTGGTTTTCAAAAAAAAATTGGCTACAAAATGACTGAAGCAGGAAACAAAAAGTGATCTTTTAATGACACACACTAATAAAAAAAGAAACAAGAATGACTACAAATGAAAAAGTAGGTTGGCATTTATGCTAATAAAAAACAGACCGAATATGGAGAAGAAGAACATGAAGATAGTGGATATTTGAACCACTCTTCGACTCCCCACGCTTGTTAGTGCCAGAAGTCCAACATTTTCACTGTGTATTATAATTAAACGTACCTTTAGTGTGTCACAAAATAAGCATATTGGAAATTTGGAGAACAAAACACTAAAGTTCTTACACTGATGCATTTGTGCCAACGATAGAACCAAATATCCCATCAAGCAGCTGACCCACACCCTGCAGACCAATGCTTCGGCTGAGAACATGTGCTGGAGGAGGTGTAGCACCCGCAAAACGTGACGCAGCTATAAATGTACCAGTTGACTGCAAAAACTCACAACAGTGAATCGGAATTCATTATGTTTGAAAAGAAAACAAATAACATGAATGGTTACTGTAATTTGCCCATAATTACTACACTGGTCCCTCGCTAATACTAATTACTTATATGGTTCCTAAAAACACTGTTTGTGTGTATATTTGTCCCCTCCCCCTTTACCATTTCAGAACCATAAGTAAAATTAGTTACATACTTGAGGGACCAAATGTGAAAGCAAACTATGTTTCTAGGGACCATATCCGTGATTAATATCAGCGAGGGACAAATTCCGCAAAAATTGTGCAGCCCAGATGGACCAATTATGTAATTCACTAAGATAATGTTGGAACGAACCTCGACTGTAGTAACTAGAGCAGCTCCCATCATTCCGAAAACGTGACTTGCTCTAAATATAGGTGTGCCCCATTGAAAAGGATATGGGATCTTAATCCTATACACGGTTAATCATTTACACATAAACAATGGTTAAATTAAAAAGTTAAAAGTACTACACAAGGACACATAGTTTTCGGATATATAATGTTAATACCATGGAGCAGATGACATCAGGAAGGATCGATCAGTACGGCAACTGCGCTTGGTTGCGTCCCCAACATTGTTATAAGCACCGGCTGCTGTGAGAATGGCTGCAAAAGCCCACACGAGTGCAATGCAAACGAGCAAAGCAAATCTCTCAAGAACTGGATGTGCGGTTGGATGGAGGTGTTTCAAGTACTACAATATAACATATTTGCGTTAGTAGATACATTCGACATTTGGCAAGTCAAACCAATTTGTATCGAGCACAATTTAACATATGTTTTCCTTCTGATGATTTTAGGCTATGTTATCATGTTTATTTGAAATTCAGAGCAAAAAGAATGACTCGTTTGACCACAAAGTCAAGATTGAATACCTGTTGAAGTACAACCAAAAACACAAGCATAGGCAGGCCAAGCTCAACACATGTTGCAAGCTGTACGCAACACAATGAATACTATGAGTTCGGGGTTTTATTTAAAAATAAACATATTGGTACAAAATACTAAGAACATGATTATACCTGTGGAAAACCCTTTCCAAATAATCCAAGACCAACTAGACAAACATACGGAACAACAATAAGCGGTGTAAGGAACCTGCACACGATAAAAAATAATCGATCTAGTTAAAAATCAGAGTACAAAAATACAATTGATAAAAAGAAAAGAAAATTATTATAGATAGTTATATTACTTTGTGAATTCTCCCCATGCCCTGCTGAATCCAAGTAGTATATTGACGAATGATGAAATTATCAGGGATCCCTGAATAGCCCTCATAGTGTGTAAAAATCTCTATTATTGAAACCATGTAATCACCACCCGTTAGGAACACCAAATATACAGCTTGGAGTAAATTTAAATCACAATATATACCTGATGCTCAGATGAGAAATCTTCGTCTCTGAAATCATTTATTATTGATAATACGGCTAAGATGTAAGCAAAGGATGGTCCCATGACCGTAGGAAGCCTGCTACCGAGTAATGCTTGAAAAAGTGTATTTATTCCTGACATGAACAGCAATGCTTGAATAACACGCGCCTTGTCGCCCTGTACACCAGAGAAAAAAAAAAAAAAAATAGTTCAGATATAATAAACTTCAACCGAATTTGTGATATGTTATCTTTCTCAAAGTGTTTTTTAATTTAAAAGAGAGGATAAAAAGTATAGACTCACTGCATCACCACCCATCCGAGGAACCAGAACAGAGGCGATCATGACTACGCTCCCAAGCATTACAATATAGTGTTGGAATGCCAATAAAGCAGTTTGGGCTGCAAAATATCAATTAACCAAATAATTATAGGATCTAATGATCGATAACCTTTTACAAACATAATAGTCCAAGGTTCAAGATACTGAATTTATGCACTTCAACAATTTTCCTATATCAATCGCCCTTGTGAATATTCTTATTACTTAACGAACTTTAAATTTGATGTCTTCTAAACAAGATTATGAACTCTAAGCACTAGATGGTCCCCGTTGAATTAACTTTATATGTATCTTATTAGAAACATAACACAAATATCTTCATACGTAACAACAGACATATAAAACATAAAAGTTGTTACTAACTCTTATTTTTTCAAAAAGACACAAAAAAAAAATCCATCAATATAAAAAGTAGTCAAATAGGTCAACATCATATTTAAGGTTGGTTTGCCTTAACACAACACAAAAACACAACCTGAATCCTACACTAAAATGGGTAAACCCAAACCCGACCCGAATTGTCTCAAATTTTATCTTTATCCTATCTTCTTGCACAGAACTAATCACAGTCTATGAAATTTCACAAAAGCTTCTACAAAAGGCTAATTAAAAAGATGCAAATTATACAACCTTAGACAGACTCAATTAAAAAATAATAAATAAAATAATTAAATCTAAAAAAGTCATTTTTTTTTCCTAAGGAACATAAAGGGTTTTCTTAAAAATCCAAAAAGGGTCAAGAAACATACTTTTCAAATACACACACACACACTCACATACAAAAACTTTATGAACTTCTGCTAGGATATTCAACTTTTAAAAGGGTCAAATCTTTTACTTAAAACTTTTGCTAGGATATAAAATATAATCATGACCACCTTTTTTTATGAAAAAGATTAAAAATAAAGAACAAACAAACAAACCCCATGTAGGATTAGAATGGATGCAGTAGTTAAGTGAAGAAAGCTGCTCAGCAGGTGGATAAGCAGGTCCTCTGGCAGCACCAAGTGGCTGTTGTACAGTGGCTGGTCGTGGTGGTGCTGAAGCTTGTGATGCTTGCTCACCGTTTTCCACCATAATACGGTAATACCTTATATACTTTTTTTTATAAAAAAAGATTTGAAATGAAATGAATCTTGGAGAAAAGGTGAAGTGAGAGAGATGGGGACGTTCA